>LR750102.1:886824-944093 GCA_902729485.2 Mus minutoides | reverse complement strand
CCCATCTTCCACCAAATGCAATTGCTGGGGTGTATTGGACTGAAAGCTAATGTTGTGAGGTATTCTGAGCCAAAGCAATCATTGTAATTAGATAGGATAATGGCAGTTATTAAAAGTGATTCTGGTAAAAAGCAAGCTTAAAATTGAGTTTATTTCAATAGTTCGATCAGAAGCACCATTACAGTAGAGGTTGAACACCGCAATGACTCTGAGGTGGGAAAAAAGTGTCAGGGTGACATTAATGATGGAGAAACAGTCACTAATGAAATAACAGGAAGTGCTGTGACCCTGTTCATGCGGCCTCGTGCAGACTCTTCAATAGTGGAGGCAGGAAGCCATTCCCTTAGTCAAAAATAGGACGAGTCAGGTGCAGAAAGCAAGCAAAGGATGGTGGTAAAAACGCTGGGTGAGCATATGAATTAATTACAAACTCTTTGATACTTGAATTAAAAAAAAAATTCCTAGGAGAGTGGTCTCTGGAAACCACAGTAAACCCCTCAGCGGGTACCTCAAGAGATGTGGGCAAGGATAAACAGCTAGGCATTTGAGGTAGCATCTTCCACTTCTCTGTGTTCTTCTGATCCTCTCAGCACTGTGCATGCGTGTGTGTGTGTGTGTGTGTGTGTGTGTGTGTGTGTGTGTGTGTGCTCGTGCGCACCCGTGCACGCATAAGACAGGTTAGACAAAACCAGAAGCCATCCTGTAGTTTTGGAGCACCGTTGTACATCGCATGATGTGCTGTTGATCTAGTCTTTCTGATTCTCATTTTATATTTAAACTTTCGCTCATCTTTTCCTAAATTCAAGCTCTTCAAATAGGCATGCTCTGGTCTTGCCTATTTTGACCCTCTACAACCCTTACCCACTCCCAGCTCTATATGTGCCAGCTCTTGCTTTGTCTCCCTGACAATCATCTCAGCAAATTCAACCTACCCTTAAACATCTGAGTGTTGCTGGAATTCAAGAACCTAAGGAGTATTTCTGCCAAGTTGGACACCTCCCTTCATCTGTTGTGTGGATTTTTTTCCTAGGATTTTGTGAACAAATATCTATAGCCTATTTCCAGAACACCACTGACAGGCCAAAGAAATGATTCC
This sequence comes from Mus minutoides, assembly GCA_902729485.2. NCBI lineage: Eukaryota > Metazoa > Chordata > Mammalia > Rodentia > Muridae > Mus > Mus minutoides. Next base: position 942,997 of record LR750102.1, on the reverse strand, counting down.
TGCCATGCCTAGAATGTTGAACCAATGAGTTTAGTGGGGTTACTTCTCAGCAGCATGAAAAACTCAAGGTCAGCTCCATGTGATCATGGAAAAGTGAACCCAGGCTGGGTGATGCCTCAAAGAGCTGTATCTCTGGAGACCATGGTACCTGTTACGAAAGTGAAAGCCTTACTTTTCTGCTGCTTTCTATCCATCACCTTGTTCTCGGTCCTCATCTGGCTGTTTCTACCCATCACCTTGTGCTCTGTCCTCATCTGGCTGTTGAGATAGCTTTTTCTCTCATTTGTAGCTCCAGCTTCCACACCGAGAGGCAAACCTATAGAATTTAAAATCCAACTATTTAATTAAAATTAAGCACTGCAGATGTTGGCTGTGATATGTTTGCTGCAGGTACCCCTGCTGAAATCCTGTCTCCCTGCTACTGTGTCAGATAACCTTGGGTTCTCTCCTCTGTGCATGAGGGAATGTTTCAAATCAGAGGAAACACAATAGTTGTAGTATCTTGGAGTGTGCTCATTAGTCAATGAATACATGGGCATGTTCACAAGTACTTGAACACACACCACAATAAAGGCAATTCCGAGATACACCAACAATAATTACTACTTCATAGAAGTTACCTATAAATTCAACTTTTTATGATTAAACTAATAGCTTCTATGAAGCATGTGTGAACTAGTCACCCACCTCTCTACCTACCTACCTTTTGTCAGTGTCTAATAGGAAATGGTTTGTAATTTCAGGAGAGTATAATGAAGTTATAGTCAAGATTAGTAGAAACAAGCAACGATAACACATGTTCTGGGGCTAAAAGCAGAAGATAAATGTGGAAAATCTGGAATCTGAACCCTGAGAAACGATTTATCATCCTAAGTTGAGAGGGACAGAGACAACTCACAGAGAGGTGAGGGGAAAAGTCAATGGATAAACATTCAGGCCTTAGTGCACCACTTTTGTCTCCTGCCTGTGTTTCCATTAGCTGAGCTCAAATGTGAATGACAGGACAGGGCATCTCCCTGATGTCACCTGTACAGATAGCTTTAGAGAACAAGATCAAGTAGATAAACAGGGAAAATGGGCATAAGATGGTTAAACAGCCATATCTAGTATTCTTACAAGGTACCAGATCTGTGACATGCACTAAAACAAACAAACAAAACAGACAGAGATGTGTTTGTCTTGTTTTAAGCTTGGGAGTTAGTGGGACTCCATCATATTGCCATCTCGGGGGTGAGGTAAAAGAAGTAAGAGGTAGTTACCAAGGAAACAAAAGGGAGTTCCCGGTGGACAGGAGTCAGGCAATGGTATTAGAGGAAGGAGAAATACCTGAATGGAGAGGTCTTCTAGGATGTAGGTGTTCATCATATGGAGCTGCTACTGCAGGAGAGAGAATGTTGCAGCTTACCCAGCTGAATGCTGCAAGCAAAGGTCTGAGCTCTGGAAATGGTCTGTCCAGTGTGTGATTAATAAAGCCGCGAGCTGTGGGTCTTAGCCTAGAGAATGGAAATGTGAAGAATGAAAATGAAACCTTTGACATCAAAGCTATTTTGAAAATTCCATAGGCTGTGCGTTTGTACTCCATGCAACTCACGGATCACCAAGCTCAGGTGTCTTTGATTGACAGGCTTCTGTCAGTGGCTTGTGCTTAGCAGAGCTCATGCTTGAGACTAGCTGCCTGTTGCTTCATATTTGATGCACCCTTGGATGTTTCATTTTCTTTTAGAGTTGTGTAAATAGTTCTATTGTCTCCTGGTGCTACCAAGAGCATTGGGGCAGGGTAGGTTTCCTTACAACAAGCAATGTTCTCTTTATGTCTGCATGCTTTCCATGTTTATCGCACATGCGTGTTCAGTTTCTGGAAGCACGCAGCTTTCTTTTCCCCAGAATAGTCACTTCTCTTTATTTCCAAATCTCTATCTCAGGCACACAAATTATTCTGCCATCTTTGTCTTCCCTACTGTCAAGTCTCTAAGAACTTGTCCCTCTCTGTTGATGATTATTATACCATCTCAAAGCTTTATCTCATTTATTTCCATTCTCTGATATGTCTTACCAGTTTCTTTTTCTCTTTACATTCTGTATTATAGTATTGCTATTTGCCTGTCTCCTTTTATGTACAATTCTCATATTTAGTTCTTTTGAACTTAGAGTTATTAACACATAAGTATTGAATCTGTTCGGTGGAAGGCTGTTCAAATATGATATATTGCAACAGACTGTTTTCTTCTTCAGTTATATTTCAATATATATTATATATAATGTATAATATATAATACATACTATGTGATATTAAATATACATATATATTGTATTCATATGAATATACCATCTATCCATATATATATGAAGTTATAATGTATTCATACATCTGTATTTATATATACAACAGTCAGAATATAAGCTTTCTGAAAGAAAGCTTTCATGTTTATTGGGTGGTAAGAAATGGAAATAGGATTCTATTTCAATGTTCACTGCACCGATCTTTGTACTCAGTGAATTTCCTCAAAATATGGAGGAACTATGTATTGGGGTCTGAGGAAACTGGGCAGTTAGAGATGACCGTGATGGAGAGGTTACTTCCAGTATGATTGCTGTGGGATTGGCTGTGTAGGGACAGTCCTTCCACACAAGTAGTTCAGCTTCTGGGTTGTGATCTAATTAGCCCAACAATGGCTGTCTGGCAATGGAAGGTCCAAGAATCCAGTAGTTTTTTTCAGTTCAAGAGACTGGATGTCTCAGCTGCTCTTCAGTAAATGCGAGGATTGCTATGCCTAACGCCAGTGAAGGCATAGACTTGCCAAAGAGAGAAAGAGCAACAGGCAGAGTAAAGTCTTCCTTCTTCCATGTCCTTTATATATGCTGCCAGCAGAAGGTGTGGCCCAGATTAAAGTGGGTGGTTCCACCTGAAAAGGTCTGGATTAAATGTTGGTCTTTCCACTTCAAACCACTTAATTGAGGAAAACAACAACAACAACAACAACAAAACAAACCTCCCCAATGTATCTATCCTGCTTGGGTTTTAGTTAGCCAAGTTGACAACCAAGAATAACCATCACACTTAAAGTTTTCACAATCTATTTTCCTCTCATGTATGTGTTCTAAGATGGTCATGTTAGATGTTACAACATCCACTCTCCATTTTGTTCTCAGACTTCCTACAGATCACCTCAACATGTAAACCTCCTTACCTCATACCCTCCTTTTAAAAAAATAACCCACTAATTCTAATTATATGGGTGGGGTCATCCACTGGAACACGAGTAACCCAGCAGTGGCTACAGTTCCTTGGAAGAATGACTACTCATCCGCTCCTGATTGGATGAGCTTACTTTAATATGAACAGCTTGCTAGTCTTAACCACCTTGGCTTCTACTAGCTAAAATGGTTCTTCATCATATGTCATTGTCTCTAAAGACCCAAAAGGCTAATGTATACATACTCTTTTCATGCCTCTATAACATGAACATGATGGGATAATGCATGCTGTCTCCTAAGACCAAGGCTTACTAAAGTCACTATGACAATCTAACCCAAAGTCAATGAAGAAAGTATATAAACATAGGCTGACACAAAGAATTCTTATTTAGACAGGTATGGTGGGTGATGCTTGATTGTGTCTTAACACTACGGAGGTAAAGACAAGAGGATCAGGAGTTCAAAGCGAGCTTTGGCTACACAGGGAGTTTGAGGCTAAGCTGCACAAAACTCTATCTCAAAAATAAAATCCTCATTAAAACACAATTTATCACAATGTAGTTCACAATAAGTTACTGTGTATTTATGAAAATCTAGTAAAGAGAAGCTTGAAGGCTCCAAACAAAAAATATAATAAGGAAATGCTAATTGCCCTGATTTGCCCAGTGCATGCTTTCTGGTGTGTTATTAATAAAATATCACACTGACTCTCATTCATTTGTACATGCTAATTAAAAACTAAAATAAAAACAATACATCCTCAGGCCTAATGAAACCTGGAATGATACAGAGACAGAAGTGAGTATTGGGCTCCAGAGCCAAACTAATGGGGAGTTAAAACTTAAGGGCAAGTCAAATTATGTTACCTCAGTCAAATAATATAAGTCATACAGAAATTACTGTCCTATCATGAAAAATGGAAAAAGTAGCTGGCATGTATAACATGAAAATAAGCAATAAGCTAAAATTCTATCTGGCATATAATGGTTATTTAATTATCTAATCATCAAAAGCAAGCATTGACATTATTTTCGGCTTTCTATCTATAATTTGGTCAATAGCATCAGGGTAGACAAATTGTTCTTTAAAAAAATTCTTTAAACATACTCCCGCTTCCAAGATGAGCAAATCCTTGCTTATCTTTAAAATCATTGTTAATAGTTGTAATTCTCCTTATTCCGCTGGTAAGTGAGAGCATGCAAGTGATGACAAAAATGACAACACATTTAGTGCAAAGTTCAGTTTGGTTCATCTGCTAATTAGTTCCAATTAGACTTTGGAGGGACAGGTGAATGATGTGTTTGTATAAATATCTGAACGTGACAAAGCCCTTCAGTTTTACAGAAAGAGATTGTTCTGGCAAGCCAGAAACCAATGAGATATGTCCTACTTATGAGGATTCATTGTGAACTGTAGCAGCCATGCACTTTGTATAACACAGAGAACAAGAACACAGCACAACACAGGGCAGATAGAAAGCTGAGGCGAATGATCGGAAAACAACAATAATCAGAGTAGAAAACTGCCATTCTTCATTATGGATCTGCAAGCACTATAGCCAAGATATTAACACGATCCTATAATTAAGTGGGTTTTACCTGGAATTTTACTTTCCAAAAGAATCTGGCATGATTTAATGTATATTTCTTGAATTTCTTCCACATACCATACACTGGAAGCACACAAGACAGACCAAAGGTAATCTCCACTCTCATGCAACACACTACCTGAAGTTTCAATTGCATAAAACACAGACAATTAGTTAATGGTTTACACTGTGACAAGTGTCATACTAGACATAATAACAAAGAACTGTCGGAGAATGACAATCAGTGAACTCAGTGTATTTACTCTGGGCGCTAGTGAAAGGAGACAGTGACAGATTTGAAGGTAAAGATAAATTTTAAATTAATCGAATTAAAGAAAATGCTAGATTATTTCAAGAGACAAAGGGGAACAGGAGATGTGGGAACAGGTTGGTTGTCTTAGAACACTCTGGTTGGCATGGCCTGGTACAGTTTAAGCATTGCACAGAGCAAGTCCTGTGGTTATCTCAGTTGCAGATGCATTATGGTTGGTAGGTGATCACAGGCTGATGGATACTAAAGTAGCTGACACCCTATGAAGCACTAAATTCATACTGTGTGTGCTGCACAGGCATAATGGATAACTAAATCAGTGGAGGGCACGAGAGAGGTTCTTACCAACACTGGATCAGCTGTCACCAAGCTTACATTCCAATGGTCAAAACAGCAGCTAAACAATCAAGAAGGAAATGGAAAAGGGCTCTGGATATGACATTGACATAAAACAAGGATAAAAATCAAGGCAGGAGATATTTCTCCAGACAGACAACAGTAAGGATAAGAATTCAATGTGAGAAAATGTGGGGCACAATGAAAGGACTGAATGAAAATAAGTGTGGAAAGACATGATATGAAAATTAAGGGCTACAGGAAAGATTAGCAAGCTGTGGGGATGCATCTGGGATTTATCCCAAAAGAAATGAAAGATCATTGAACCATATCAAACATGTTAGTAGGCTCTTCTGTGCTAGGATTTAAGGAGAATTCACATCAATCTATTAAAAAAATCACAGATAAGAAAAAGATGCATTTTTTCAAGATTTAATAAACAGACCTTCAAAAGTAATTCAATAGATACACCTGGACATAATTGTCTTCTTGATATTATTCACCAATAGTTTATCTGGGGGAATCAAAGAAGTGCACTAGAATTCACAACATATCCTATGTGTGACATCTCTAGTTGCTGAGACTTTGTCAAACATTTTATCTGCTAGACAGCTTGACATCTACTAACTGGTGTCAGCAGTGTAAGGACTTCATAAGAAAGGAGAAGACATGAGTGGGTGGTATAAATAACTTGCATGAATTACTATAAGGCCAATAGCTCATGAAGAATATGTCTTAGTGATATATGGTTAACACCTCAACGTGGGACCACAGGGCTATAATAAATGTCATGAATAGACGAGTGACTATAAAATTTCAAAGCCAGAGCTTCAGGAAGTCAAACTCAGCAGGTGGAAACTCAAAGCTGCAGAGTGACAGAGAGCAGCCCACGTCGACAGTGTGAACTCTGGTGTCTAGAGTATGAACTCTGGTGTCTAGAGTGTGAACTCTCATGTCTACAGTGTGACCTCTGGTGTCTACAGTGTGACCTCTGGTGTCTACAGTGTGAACTCACTGTGCTTCCTGCGTCACATGTCCTACCTGAGTGCCCTGCACTGACTACAGTTCACCCACAGCTCACCCTTTCTCCTTTCCTTTGGTTGAGGCTGCCCTTTGCTTAGAGTACTCCCTCCTTTCCATCAGGACCAGACCCTTCTCAATCACTAGAATTTAGCCCGAGCAGCACCTCTCCTAACAAACTTTCCCTGTCCCATCAAGGTGGGTTGTTTCCCTGTGAATTCCTAATTTCATGGACACACTTTATAGCTACCCCTACACTTCCCTTATTCATGTCTGTGAAGTCGTGTCTTCTCTGCTAGAGTTTCCATTCTTTTAACCCATCTCCCCCGCCCCCTTTGAATACTTTCTAAAGGGAACTGGAAAGTGTGAGGTGCTACAGCATCCCTGAATCCCACTGCCCTAAGTTTATGACTTATCAAGGTTGAGGTCTGGGAATGTGGTTGGCTAACAAGTCTTCATATGATGCTAATGGTGCTCTAGCAGAAACAAATTTTAGGAAGCACGGTGACATACTATAGTTGAGTTTCACTCAAAGGTTTCTACTGTATAAGTGGTTAGAAGTAAAGCCTATGAATTCACCATAATCTAGGTTTATACCACAGTCATTTAAACCAGAGGATCTTGTCCATGTGAATTAAGGTCTTAGAGCTTTAGTTTTATTATCTAAAAATATAGAGGGGGGCGCATATCAAGAACAACAAACTAAAGCCGTGGCCATGAGACTCTCTGTATGTTTGGAGCTGATGGCAAACATACAAGAGAGAAAATGAAAGAGAAGGGGAATGGTACAGTCCAACAATCCCCAGAAGATTCTTGGTCTCACACATGGAGGGCAGCAGTGACTATAATTAAATATGTCACACATTTACTTACTGAAAGATCCTATTTCCTTAACATAAACAGATAAGAGAGCAGTGATAAATGACAGCCCCCCAGCATGCTGGGAAACATTTATTTTGAGGTTTTTTTTTTTTTTTTTTTTTTTACATCAATCAGATGATTCATATACAGCACCAACCACTTGAGTGATGGCTTGAGAGATGGACAGTCTGGTGGGTTTTCTACTGGACCTCGCTCCTCATTCTTCCCATTACTAGGTGATCAGCTTCTACTGACCTTCTCCTCACTTGTATTTCAGAGCACTTGCTTCTTCCTGTGGCAATGATGAAAACAGATTTTTCTGTTAGCAGTGATGAAAGCAGGTTCCTATTGCTTCTTTTTTTCCATTAACCTTATTATACAGTTGTGCGCCCTGGGTGCACACTTAGTAATAGCTTTCTAAAGGAACAAAAACTTTTCTAACCTAGGCAGGTTTGAAATTTTCTGTGTCTGGTTGGAAAGCAAGTAACTTAGGCAAAGGTTGAATTGTAGGCTTGGTTGGAGGTGATAGATTAGACATGGCCCCAGTTTCTCCTGAGTGAACAGAAATGTCAAGACTTGTACTTTTTAACAACTGAATCCTTTATGGTGCAAGGTCAGTGATTTGCGTCCAATATTCATCTTGTTTTCTTTGGAATCTCCTAACACTCAAAAACATATCTATCAAACAAATCAAATTTATGGCTTAAAAACAGTCTCAACAAGGTTAAATATCTTGCCTGCATTGGACAGTTGATAAGAAGAGAATGACTTAGACATACTTTCACTGTCTGAAACCTGTAATCTGAAGCCATTCAGTCTGAAGATTGGTGCGTCCAGGGATCACCTGGTGATCTCTTACAATAAGGGCTAAGATTGCAGGAGTCTGAGATAAGGTTAAGATTCTGTATGTCTCACAAGTCCCAAATAAAGTTTATGATTCAGACTAAAGAGAACGTCTGGAATCCATGTGCACACTTCACAGACAAATGTAATTTTTTTAGGATCAAGCCATTCACCCCCATCTTTGTTTCTTGGTCACAAAATCTTCCAACTTGACTTCCCTATTTCCTTTTAAGGTTGATTTTATAAATATTATTAAATGTTTCTGACTTGTGTGTATTTGAGAAGCTCCATTCTAGACTCTGTACTCAGTATGTCATAGCGTGTGCTCAGTATGGCATAGCTTGTACTCAGCCATCCTCAGTATAATGCAGCATGTGCTCAGCTGTGGGGATTAGCTTGTCTCTGCATTCTGCCTCAGTTGTTAGTGAGGTGAAGATGACTCAAAAGTGTGCAGTGACATGGGTTATCCATAGGTCTTCATTGATCCCATATGATATAGCAATGTGTGATGTGGCCACTAAGATTCTGCTCAGTAGGAACTTGTACCTAAGTCCTGTAAGGGCTCCTTCAGACCAGAGCAATGATTCTCAACTTGGACAAGTTTAGTTTTTTGTTTTGTTTTGTTTTATTTTTTTTTCCTAACAGAATAATGTGGAAATGCTTAGAGTCACTTGGGTTGTCACAACATGAGGAACCCTACCCAAATAAAATGAGAGTAGCCAGAATTACTTATCTCTCCCACATGACACTTCAGGCCCCTCTTCCCTTCTTTGAGATTTTATATATATATATATATATATATATATATATCAAAGGGTGATGAGAAGAGCGCTTAGAACCAGTTGGGAAACTTTTTATTGCCTTGTAAAGACCATGGCTCTTATGCTCAGAGCAAAAGGAAACAAAAGGAAATCAAAAGCTAATTTCAGGTTGTCCAAACATCGTTCTCTGCAAGCATACCAGGAGAACTGCCCTCATTCTAGAAATGAATCCTACTTGGTATCACTGGCTCCTCCCTCCCCAGACCTTCAAGTCACTATGAGGCCAAACCCACACTCCATCTAATACAGTTAACTGCCTGGATTCCAAGGTGTCTTTTGCCCTCAGTTCTTAAGGCTGTGTTCTTGTTTATTTTCTTAAATATCTCCTTGTGTGCTTCACTGGACATTGTTTCCTGTGATGTGTTTTTAAAAAGGTAAAGAGAGGGGGAAGATATGTTCTATGGAGGTGGAGTCAGGTATGGAAGAAGGGGGTGTCTCTGCTGGCCATGCTAAGGCATCCCTTCCTTCTGAGGGACCAGCCACAGGATGATATAATATAGGATAGAGTTTATTCAGGGCATGGGGAAGGGAGTTAAGAGAGTAATAGAGACAGAGAAAGTCAGACAGAGAGAGGGAAAGGGAGAGGGAGAAAAATAGGGAGGGAGAGAGAGAGAAAGAAAGAAAGAAAGAAAGAAAGAAAGAAAGAAAGAAAGAAAGAAAGAAAGAAAGAAAGAAAGAAGAGAGTAGAGAAGTAGAGGCTAGCCATGATCATGTGGAGAGAGAGGGGTGAAGGTGAAGGGACAAGAGGACATAACAAGAGAACAAGAGAGAGAGGAGGGAGCAAGCAGCCCCTTTTATAACTGGATGTTGCCAGGTAATTGTGGGTGGAGCTTAGACAAAATGCTAACATCCTGTGATTAGGGTGAACCTAACTTGTCCACACTATCTCTTGGGGTATCTCTCCCACTCTCTCCAAACTTTGACACTCCTCACCTCCTATGCTATATGAAATCTCCCTAAAAGACATTCTGGTTTGACTGAAACCAGAAATTCAGATGGAGATGGAGCTCCCATTTTAAAATTGGATCCATGACAAACCAAGATGTCTACTCATTCTTCTGTCCTTCAGTTTGCAGTGAGTCAAATCCACATACTCTGAAGCCAGGGCTCAAGTGTCCCTTTGTAGAAGATTGATCTGATGCTGCTGTTCTTCAAATGCTAAATACCGGCCCCCAATACCTGATTGTCCTTGATGAGGAGATAATCAGGGACAAGGAGGTCCTCAAGTACACCAAGTGATGCTATATAACCTTGCTTCCACTTCCATGTTAAACTGGTCAATAAAAGGGTAAAGCCTGTGATTGGGCAATAGATAGAGGCAAGAAGGTTTTTAGTTACCTAACTGGAAGTCACAAGTAGAGATGGGAAGAAGAAAAGACATGGAGGTGAAGAAGGCCACCATGAGAGGAGATGGGCTATGAGCATGTGGTCAGGAAAAACAAGTAATAAGAGACATTATAGCTGGGAAGTAAGTTAGAATAGTTCTAAAGCTGCCCAGTCTACACTTATGGCTTGTCAATAAAACACCTGAATTGTGTATCTCTTTTGCAGGCTAGCTGGAATGCTTAATTCCTTTTACACCCCTTGCTTCCAGTTCATCCACTTCTGCAACGTTCAGTTGAAACCATTTCAAGTTTTCAAATGGCTTTTAATCATCCTTTGTCCTGATTGCCAGCCTCTGCTTCTTCTCTGCTTCTGATGAGGTGATACCAGATAAAGGTTTAATTAATTAGCCACCAAAGCAAGTCGAGGATAGTCATGGACAGCTTTAAAGCTAGCCTGGGGAAATCAGTTATCAGCGTTCAGAAGCCTGTACAGCAGTGTGAAGAGTAGGACAACATTGCCTTGAATGCATTTCTGAAACAGTATTTTCCATCTCCCTTGCCCTCCCTTTTAACTTAGAAATAATGTCTGTGTCTCAGCATAGCTTCCAGCCTTGTATTGTTCCAGTGCCTGAAGGTATTTGTACTCCAGCTGCTCCATTGCACTAAACTTTGTTTACATAGTTCAGTTTTCAAGTGAGCCAGCCTCAGGCAAATTTGGTCTCCTCCCTGAATTCTCAGCCCTAACTTCTGAAACTTCTTAGGGTATCATGGATCCAGCCCCAACAACTGTGAACAATGAAATGTGCACATCGAAAAACCCAGAGAATGAAATAAAAACCTCACTCCAGCTTTGTAACAGCACGAAGATATTCTGCTAACATTTTTTTGCAATGTGCTGAAGCAACACATTTGAAAAACCTCTCTTCTACCCCTGACCTCTTCAGCCAGGAATTTTCTCACTGGACATATACCTTGGAAACCAAGCTCATTCCGGACTTGTATGAAAAATGGAGCCTTATCATACATATGCAAAAGTGGCAGTAGCTTTGGCCAGCACACTGTTAGCAGATGTTTTCCAAGAGAATTGATGGCAACCCAGGACCTTCACAATCTGTTTTTCCAGATGCACCCTCCTCCACCCCCGTACATGTTAGGCACAGGCTTATGAAATGACTCTCCAAAACCCACTGTGCCTTTTCATGCCTCCTCTCCTCGTTCACATGCTATTTTTATAGCCTAGAGGATCCAGTACATCACTCTGTTCTTCCTTGTGTGGGAATCAGCCACTGAGCCATTTGTTGGCTCGCTTGGGTGGAGGTGGATTCTGATTTCAATGCCCTCCTACAGCCGTTCTGGAATCAATCAAGCAATTATTCATACCTTGATTCCCTCAGCATGTGTGTCATGACCATGTGCATCAGTCCCTTAGGCTACAGAGATTATACCATCCTGGGTACATCTGAGAGGCCTTAGAAGCAATAGTGTGACAGTAAAATAGAGTGTGACCACAGGGAACCAAAGTTCCACATGGAGTGCAAACGTTGCTATGTTGAGACTGACAGCTACTCAGGGTCTCAGCTTCCTCAGAAGGTAGAATTCAGTTTTGGTGTTTTTTTGTTCTTTTGTTTTTACCTTTTAACCCTGTGGTCAATTTTATTAGTTGCCATGTTTCATGGCGTTCCACCTCTCTTGCCCATTTTCTCCCAGTAGCTGTACATGTCTCCCATTCCATATCAGTTGACATGTGCAGAAAAGCTTGCCCAATCACGGAGCCCCTTTCCCTGCCAGGCAGGCATTGGCCTAGACTAGAGGAGGATGGGAGCACTTCAAAGAATCCTTCCTTGGGATGGCAGTCATGAGTAGAGGGAGAACCCGGGTTCTGAGTGTGAAAAGGAAAACTCAAAGCATACACCGGTGCTGATGGAATGAAGCACTGTTGTCATGGTAACGTGGGCACACAGAAGACACGAAGGAGCAAGTTCACTTCCCCCCAAACTTCTTTCTCTCACTACATTAGCCCCCTAACCCTGGAGGAACCTAACAGAGAGCGAGTTGGCAAGGAGTCATTTAATTAGCAGAGTTCCAGCTCAGCTTCACAGTGTGACTAATGAAAGACTGGATTCAAGCAGAGATTCAATAATCTAGACACAATGACTGCATTGTTTTCCCACTGGTTTCTTGGAAGGTTATACATACATAGGTACATGAGTACATATACATTATATATGTGTATGTATGTAGATAGATAGATAGATAGATAGATAGATAGATAGATAGATAGATAGATAGATAGATAGATAGATAGATGTTCTGTATTCTCTGGATATATAAGTAAGTATGTCAATAAGGTAACTTAGGAACCCGTAGGCTGGGAAGGACTTTGGAAGCAACATGTAGAATTATTCCACATTCTTCTATTCCTAACGTTTTTCTCCACTTTTCATTTTCCTCAGTAGTAGGTCAGTGATCTGATATGTCTAACAACACAGCTGTTAGCAATTTAGGTGATGTTTCTTGCTATCTATCTTAATCCCAGTATGTGTGAAGCAATCTCTCCATTTATTTGCCTTTTCCCATTTACATTGCGCTTCTGTATCTACTTCCTCCACAAGACTATGACCATGGAACATCTCAATTTGAGATCCTCTATCTTGTTTTTATTTATGCTAGGTTTGATGTCTATGTTCACTATGCATTCACTCATATTCATGATAAAATATTTACTGAGCATGTTGTATATATGATATTTATGATACCAAGTCAGGCATAACAAAAAATAATCTCATTTGCTACCCTCAAAACACTCATAGTCTTATAGCAGAAATACATGATAAAATGTTTGCATTTTGTGTAGGTGCTAGGTATAATATGAACACAGATAGCTGGCAGGCTACACTGGAAATGTACTACTGGATACCCAGGGAGAGCAAATGAGGATTGCTAATGTAAGATGCTTTAGAGACTAGGGGGACCTTCATTAAAGCTGCCAGTGGCAATGAAGGCTTCTTGGATTTCAACCATAGCTACATAGGAAACTCACTCAGCTGCTCATAAAAACGTAAATACATAGTTACCTTCTAAAACCTGTGGCATAACACTGTCTTGAGGTCGAATCAGAGGCATTAGCATTTTTCAAGTGTCCCAGCTTATTCCAGTGTACAGTCTGTAGATGGCTCAGCTGGTACAGTGCCTGCCACTTAAGCTTGAGGGCCTGAATTTGGATGCCCAACACACATGTAAAAGTCAGGCATGGTAGCATATGCTTGTAATCTCAACAGTCCGGAGGCAAAGGCGAGTGGATCCCTGGGGCTTGCTCGGCAGCTAATGTTGAATTACCAGTCTCACCAACTGAACAGAGAAAAGCAGCGAGTAATGAATCTTGGTGCCCCACTGTTTTTCTCCTGAATCCTCCATCCAGGATCCCAGCCTCTGAATATGTTGTTATTAACATTCTGGGTTGGTCTTCCTTCCATGTAAATCTCTTTGGAAATGTTCAGAGTTGTGTCTCCTAGGTAATTCCAAACTCAGTTAAGTTGACAATGGTAACTAATCATCATGACATCATGACAGGAGAAGGAGTTTAGGATTAGCCTCTAATTTCTGGACTTCATAAGCACAGAAACAGTACATATTGAGACAACTTTTCCTTCTAGCATTATACACTATTTATTATTTTAAATGTACTATATAAACACCAGATACACAATAAATGCTACAAGATGAAGTATACCTCTGATGTCATGCCTGCTCAGAGGGGAAGATATTAAGGGGTGCTTTAGATAGATATTTCTACCAGCAAATGCTTCCTGAGGGTTTGATAGAAAATTGGTTGTGGTAGCTGTAAGCCAGGAATCTCCATAGATGCAGATAATTCATAGAGAATTCAGATCTACCTTTTAAAACTGCCCAATTTTTACCTACAACTACTACTTATATAGTATTTTGAAATCCTGACTTGAAACTATGAATAGATTTACTAGAAAATTTCTTTTTTTAAATGACTTTTAAAAAAAGATTTATTTATTTATTATATGTAAGTACACTGTAGCTGTCCTCAGATACTCCAGAAGAAGGCATCAGATTTCGTTACGGGTGGTTGTGAGCCACCATGTGGTTGCTGGGATTTGTACTCTGGACCTTCGGAAGAGCAGACGGCGCTCTTAACCACTGAGCCATCTCTCCAGCCCCTAAAATGACTTTTTATTAGATATTTTTTATTTACATTTCAAATGTCATTCTTTTTCCCTATTCCTCTCCCAGAAGTCCCCTAGCCAACTCCTCCTGCTTCTATGAGGGTATACCCTCACCCACACATTCACTTCTGCCTCTCTGCCCTAGCATTCCCCTACACTGAGACATCAAGCCTTCATGGGACCAAGAGCCACTTCTTCCACTGATTCCCAGCAAGGCTGTCCTCTACTACTGATGGAGCAATGGGTCCCTCCATGTGTACTCCTTGATTGGTAGTTTAGACCTTGGGAACTCTGGTTGGTTGATATTGTTATTCTTCCTATGGGGTTCTTGAGTCCTTTCTCTAATTCTTCCATTGGAGACTGCTTTATCCCCAATGGTTGATACCCAATGCTTGGCTGCAAGCATCCACCTCTGTATATGTCATGTTCTGTCAGAGACAGCTATATCAGGCTCTTGTCAGCATGCACTTCTTAGCAGCCACAATAGTGTCTAAATTTGGTGACTGTATATGGGATGGATCCCCAGGTTGGATGGCCTTTCCTTCAGTCTTTGCTCCACACTTTGTCTCCATATTTGCTCCCATGAGTATTTTGTTACCCCTTCTAAAAAGGACTGAAGGACCCAAACTTTGGTCTTCCTTCTTCTTGAGCATCACATGGTCTATGAATTGTATCTTGGGTATTCCGAGCTCTGGGCTAATATCCACTTACCAGTGAGTGCATACCATGTGTTTGCTTTTGTGACTGGGTTACCTCACTCAGGATGTTATTTTCTAGTTCCATCCATTTGCCTAAAAATTTCATGAATTCATTGTTTTTAATAGCTGAGTAGTACTCCATTAGATAAATGTACTACATTTTCTGTATCCAGTCCTGTGTTAAAGGACATCTGGTTTCTTTCCAGCTTCTAGCTATTATAAATAAGGCTGCTATGAACATAGTGGATCATGTGTCCTTGTTATATGTTGGAGCATCTTTTGGATATATGCCCAGGAGTGCTATATCTGGGTTCTCAGGTCATATTATGTACAATTTTCTGAGGGACAGCCAGACTGATTACCAGAGTGGTTGTACCAGCTTGCAAGACCACCAATAATGGAGGAGTGTTCCTCTTTCTCCACATCCTTGCCAGCATTTGCTGAGTTTGTGATCTTAGCCATTCTGACTGGTGTGAGGTGAAATCTCAAGGTTGTTTTGATCTGCATTTGCCTGATGACTAAGGATGTTGAACATTTCTTTAGGTGCTTCTTGACCATTCTGGTTTCCTCTGTTGAGAATTCTTTGTTTAGCCCTTCTAAGACTCTATGTTCCAAATTTTGACAGTTGCTTCTCATCTATTCGCCTGTAACAGGAAGATGGCAAAATTATGTGTACTCTCCAGGGTCCTGTGACTAATTCTCTCAACTCACTCAAGAATGGGATTGATCTGGGCTGTATTTTCCATTCCTGAGTTTTTAATGAGTTGAATTAATTCTACAGTTGTCCAGAGCTCATTTCACTTTATGAAACAATACTGGCAACATCCAAGATGGTGGCACTTGAGAGTGGTCCACTTAACTTCCTAAGCATCTTTGGAATGTCTCACCTGTGAGACCCCAAAGGAAAATTAAATATTTAGTTTTTACACCTCTAATATATGTTAAATATTACCATAGCATGTCCCATCTTGACTTGTGTACATTTCTTTCCTGAAAGATCCCCTCCCCCCGGCCATTAATATCTGTAGGTACTTACCTGATTATAGCATTTCTCTGTTGTCAATATTTTTTCCTTTTAAAAGCAAGCACTTATATTTGTACTATTTACTTACTTATTTATCTATTTATGAGTGTTTGTGTGTGTGCATCAGTGTGTACAAGAAAATCAGAAGAGAAATCTGGTCCCTTTGGAGATGAAGTTTCAGGTGTTTGCAGAATGTCTGCTTGTTATATAGGTGCTGCGATCTGAGTTTATGATACCTTAGCAACCATTTTTAACTACTGAACCATCTTTCCATTCCCTTTTTAAATTTTTCTGAGGGAGGAATATCTCACTATATAGGCCAGGCTGGCCTGTAACTCATTATAAAGCCAATGGTAGCATCAAACCAAGGGTAATCATTCTCCTTCAGTCTCCTTTGTACTGGGATTACATGTGTGAGTCACCGTGCTGAGTATAACATTTCTGTTCCTGTAGCTTCTTTCATCCCCACATGCATATTATGCAGATCTCTAACTATAATTTCAGTTCCCTCAGAGCAAGAACTGGGTCTTTATAAGTTACTTAGCTCCCCATGGGTGACAGTTTCCTAATCTGTTCAATAAGGGTCTTACAAATGATCCCACAGGTTTATAGGAAGTTAAGAGGAACATGCCCAGAATATTAGCCAAGGAGCATAAAATACACTCCCAAACTTACAATTTCAGTTCCTTTCCTTCATTCATGCTTAAAATAGTTGAATGAAAATTTATCACGTTGCCAGTTCAAATTTTGTAGTTGCACATTGAAGAGCTACTGTGTGCTAAACCCTGGCTAGATGTTGTTTTAGTTCTTAGTGCATACAAATTTATCTCCATTTTACAGGTGAGAGCCTTGAGGTTCAATGTGATTAAACAGAATAATCTGTTCAAATGTTAAGAGCTAGTATGCAAAGTGTGGGGGCTCCTCAGGTGTTATGTTCTTTCCCGTGAAGTTCTTTTCCTCTTTGTCGTTTAGCTTTACTATCAATTTATAATTTAACTATTGATTATTACATAAAATCAATATATTTTCAGAGAACGAGGAGAATCTTCTGTGTGCACATTTATGTGCCCATTTACTTACCTATCTCTATAAAAACACTCATCTCTAGTAAATTATTGAATGTAAGACTCATTATTAATTTAGCATGCTAGTGGAAAAGAAGCAATCACATTAAAAGTGAATTTATATTTTAAGCTTCATTTTGATTTGGGGATCTAAAGATAAAAGGAGAAAAGAAAAGCTAGAATTGATGAGATATCTTGATTCAAACAAAGTGTGAACCACTTTCTATATACACTAGCACACCAGTTCTCAAAAATATTCCAGTCAAGAGTGTCATTGTTTGTAAATTCATTGGTACTTGAGAACAGCTGAGGACTCCCACAAGTACTACAGTAGTGAGAGTTGGCTCTACCAGACCCATAAATGTGGGGCAGTGGACCATGCCAGAAAACTTGGTAAAGTCAAATGGGTTCAGAAACTTTGGTACCCTCATACCTGAGGATGGTAGGTATTTCATCTACTCGTGACCAGATTCCTGCCCTGGAACAAGTGACCATAGCACCCCATGGAGAGGGCAGTGACAATCAGCCCCATAGGAGCAGTGCCTGAAGCCCCTCCACATGCAGATGAGGCATCCCTAACATCTCAGACCAAGCCAATAGAAAGCATCTGCTTTTAGACCCCAACCCACGCCAAAATGTATATAAGACCCTCTCCACAAGGAATAAAACCCCATGAGAGGTAGTTCATCAAAGAACTACGTCTGAGAGCATCTGTTATATAAAAGCTGTTTCACTTTGGGGGAAGAGTTCTCTCCTGAAGCTTTTACTGCTGGAAGCTGACCTTGGCTCCTAGCCGCTGTGCTTCTCCAGCTAGCTGATCTCTGCTGCCAGCGCTGTGAGGCCCAAAAGCTTGTCCAGATCCAGATCCAACACCCGCTTCCTGCTTGCGTCTGCCCACAGTGTAGCTACACCAGAGCAGCAGCAGCCATGGAAGATTGACTCCCCCTCCCCTTCAGGAAGCGCAAGTCCTTGGCTGCTCCTGCCCAGCCAGAGCTCAACAGATCTCTGCAGATAGTATCCAGTACACAGACTGGCGCATAAACATTGTCTTCCTATATCGGGTAAAGTTGGTGCCTTTTTTTTTCCACAATGATTTGATATTTCAGAAGAATTTCTCAGGATCATAAGACATCTTCTTGACTGCCTTTGGATGACATGACTATGAGACAGCTCTTAAGTTTGTATGGTATAGTGCCAACTCTCTCCAGGTCCCCAGGTAAATATCCATTCAAAGCAAGAGATGTGTGTGTGTGTCCATACCCAACCCTCCCCCCTCAAAGCTGCACCACTCTCCCAAGCGTGCTGCTTTCTCCATGGCTTGTGCTTAAAGCCTGGTCGCATCAAATACAGATCAGCTTCTCAGGAATCAGGAATATCAGTTTCTCCAGCTTCACAAGATAGAATTTTAAAAATTCTGAGCTCCTAAAAAGGAGAAAGTAAAAGCTACAGACTATTGGGAAGCGGGAAATTTAAATTTTTGAGATCCCTAGATGCCAAATATTAGTGATGTCAAAGGGTTGGTGCTAATAAAATACTTCTAAACAGGGCAGAGACCTTTAAAAGTAAGAAATGAATTATCTGCCTTATTACGATCAAAACCTCTTGATAATATCACCTGTAACATAATTTTCTACAGAATCCTGAACCAAAGGAGATTCCATGGACAATACTCAACAGATATTCGGTGATAAGGATTTTAGACAAAAATACCCACTCTATTGTGCTTAACCATTTCAGCTACCAAGAAAATAACTATCAAAACAGCCAGGGACCAAGTATAATTTTCTGTGAGACATGCGTCTGATTATAACATGGACTAAAACTGCCCTCCAGGTGCCTGTCAAATAACGCAATATGGAATATATCACTGTCTAATATTTATTGAAAGCTCTACTGAGGAACACAACAGAAAGTCTCATGGAAGATAGGTCACTTCCTTATTTCAGCAAGTAGACTGAAATGTGCCTTAAAATTAGGTTCATTCAATTAATGACACTCCTGGCTGTATCCAGTGATTCCTTAATGCTTTATTTCCACTGCTTTATAACTGAATCGCCCTTACAGGAGATCATCAACCTGCATCGAGGGTTAGTATAGGAAACAGCTTACAGTCCTTATCATCAAGTCTACAGAGTGTGTTGCTGAATATGTCAATATGTTGGGGTTCAGGGCCACACAAACCATACAAATATTGATCTCAGTTAAGCAATAATAGTTTATTGAAAACACACCTGAAGACTGATTGATCAGTAGTACCCCAGAAAGGACTTGGGAGCCTAAATGTGATAGCAGTTTGTTCTCAGAACAGGCATTTTATGGGGAGTTTCAAAGTTTAAAAGGTAAGGAGGGGAGGAGTAGAACCTTTTGGCTTACTAGACAGAGAATTATCAGCTAATCTTTCAGCTGATGGGACCTGAGTGAGATAGGAGGCATGGTGGACAGGTGATGAGCAGGGGAATTACAGAACATTGAAATAAAAGAACATAAGTGGTTCAAATATAACTTTTTGGCTTATTAGTAGCATTCTTCAGTGTCAGCTATTGATAATTTCTTCTGGGAAGTGGAGTCTGAGAATCTGGACTTAATTTCACCTTATGAGCAAAATGGAGACTGGATACCAAATGCCTACAGATATGTTAAAAGGAGCAGATCTCAACAATTGCATCACAAAATGTGTTCTCCTGAAAGATCCTGAGCAGAAATTTCTGTCTGCTTCCAGCAATAAGAATGGAATAAATCTGTTTGTTTCTCATAAACACTGTGAATCATGTAGCAGACAGAGATTTTTTTAAATATCCTATCGATTGCCAACATTTGTAAAATAATTTTTGAAATATGCATTATTTTTAAAACAATTTTTATTAGATATTGTCTTCATTTACATTTCAAATGCTATCCTGGAAGTCCCCTATACCCTCCCCTGCCCTGTTCCCCAGCCCACCCACTCCCACTTCCTGGCCCTGGCATTCCCCTGTACTGGGGGATGTAATCTTTGTAAGACTAAGGGCCTCTTCTCCCAATGATGGCCGACTAGGTCATCTTATGCTACAAAAATATGCATTGTTAATATGTGTATTTATTCTGATTCTTCCTTATTTCTCCTATTCAGAACTTGCATCTCAATGTTAACCTAATTACAGATTGTTCTTGCTTATACACATTACCTTGAATCCCTCTTGCAATGAACCTGAGGTTCCTAAGTTGACACCATGTTGCAGAGAGTGTTATTCTAACAAAACCCATCTCTCCATCAATATTGACCCTGCAAAATTATTTTGTACAAATGAAAATGCTTCTATATTCATTATGTGAGAAAACATGAAGCTGTCATCCTCATGCCTCATTTTCTTTTATTTACTTTATCTGATGATTGCTCATATCTGTTTCTAATCATAATGTGGACAAGGGGAGAGATAGTAGAACAATTATTATTAATATTAATGATGCATTTTTGTCATCAACTTGATTGAGTTAGGAAAGATAGTTCTTATATATTAATGAAGCAGTAGTTTGGATATGATTATGTGGGCTTTTTCTGGCATGGTTGGGTGAGGAATATGACCTGTCTTGGGTTCTTGAATGTAGGTAGCACCATTTTACAGGCCAGGGTACAGAACAGAATCAAAGAAAAGAAAAAGGGAAAGCCACTCTAACACCTGAATCCCCTTTTCTTTTCTTTCTAAGGAGCAACTAGCAACCATGTCTACCTACCCATTAAGGACTGCATCTTCTCAAAACTTGAGCCAAAATCAATCTTCCTCCACAACCAACTGCAGAAGTAGAGACAGAGAAGGCTTTATGTCAAGGTTAAAGAGAGACATGAGAGGGAAAACAGGGGTAACTATGATCACACTCCCTTTGTATACACATCTGAAAATCCCAGAAAACAACTCACACTGAAAGAACTCAGAGTGAAAATCCATTGAATTTTGATAATGATTAGTTTGGTATTTGAAACAAAGTGTATGGGGACTAATTATAAAGCTCATAAATATTAACTGAGTCAGAGAAATCCATTTTTAACTCACACTAAGTTAATGATCTCAAGGTATATTTGTCTGGGTTAATCCACATCTGGAAAGAAGCACTTAGTACACATAACACTGTTAGAGGAATATAAATTTTCTGCAATATGAAACAATGATAATAACTATGTTAAAATTGCTGCAAACTAGAAATTTATAGAACCCATCATGCTGGAACACAGCAAATCAGGAAAACTGATTTTTTTTTTCTTCAAATCTCCCTATGTTTGAAAATTTGTTATCACCTACTAGTAACTTGTGATAAGGCTCTTCTAAGTATCTGAATCTTTTCTCTCATGAGAATTTCTTTAACATGTTACTTGTTCTCTAATAAGAAAAAGAATAAAACATGGAAGACATGGAGATCCATATATGATACTAAAAGATAAGGAAAGAAAACATGGCTGTATACATAGAGATTAAAAATAGACCTTAAAAATATAACAGACATATCATATAAACCTCCATCCATGTGGAAATAAATTCAAAACACATAGAATAATTTTATTAAAGTTTTACCCCAGAAAGCATGTTATGATATTCTGTACACAGTTGGCATTCTCAATTTTTATCAACTTGATCAAAAATTACAAAAATAAATTCCCTAAAACGGAGAAACTAGAACCAGATTCTCATCGCAGTTTCCAAAGTTAATCCCTGCAAGCATAGTGGAAAAGTGGAAAAGAAAGATTAGTTTGTATCCGTCCGTATTGACTGTTTATGTGTCTCCAGGCAAGAGAAACACCAGTCAACTTTACTTTCTTCAAATGTTTAGCAGTTGCTTCCTACCTACCTCATTGGATAGAAGCACAGCATAGAATCATATTTATAAACTATTTTTTCATCCTTTTTTATTAGATATTTTCTTAATTTACATTTCAAATGCTATCCTGAAAGTTCCCTCCCCCCTCCCACCGCCCTGCTCCCCTGCCCACCCACTCCCACTTCTTGGCCCTGGCGCTCCCCTGTATTGGGGCATATAAAGATTGCAATACCAAGGGGCCTCTCCTCCCAATGATGACCGACTAGGCCATCTTCTGCTACATATGGAGCTAGAGACATGAGTTCTGGGGGTTCTGATTAGTTCATATTGTTGTTCCTCTTCTAGGGTTGCAGACCCCTTCAGCTCCTGGGGTTCTATCTCTAGCTTCTCCAATTTGGGCCCTGTGCTCCATCTTATAGATGACTGTGAGCATCCACTTCTGTACGAGACAGCTATATCAGGGTCCCTTCAGTAAACACTTGCTGTCCTATGCAATAGTGTCTGAGTTTAGTGACTAATTATGGGATGGATCCCCCGGTGGGTTAGTCTCTGTATGGTTCATCCTTTCGTCTTAGCTCTAAACTTTGTCTCTGTAACTCCTTTCATGGCTCACTGATAAATGGATATTAGCCCAGAAACTTAGAATACCCAAGATACAATTTGCAAAACACAAAAAAATCAAGAAGGAAGACCAGCACGTGGATACTTCATTCCTCCTTTGAATGGGAAATTTATAAACTATTTTTAAAACTACAATATGCCATAAAGCTCTTACTTTCAACACAATTGTTATGATCAAATAGGGAATTCCAGGTGATAAAAGGACAGCGAGGGCTACAGACAAATCTCAAGCATCCCTTTTAGAGGAAAAGGCCAATTGTGATAAGCATGGGATGAGAGATGGTTGCCAGAACTGATATGGCTCCAGTTCTTGGTATTTATTTTAAACATTACTTTTGTAGCAGATACTGTATTTATTTGGATGAATTGAACTTTGAATATGAGATAATTGACAGGTAAAGTCAATTGATTAGAAATTGTTGTTCCATTTGCCTTGTAAGAAATATTCATTCTGTTGACTATGTGTGTCTTTCTTTTATGCTACTGCAGAATGGAGTTTGTAGTTTTAAACTTATCTATAATGATATACAATAATAATAAAAAAATTAAAGAGGAGGCTGCTGCTCCCGCAGCTGCAGCAGCGCCCGCACAACTTTCCTCCTGAGCCTCCATGAGCGCACTGCTACCACTCTGGATGTCTCCACTCCATGGTCCTTGCCACCCCTTCTCCTTCACTGCTGCTAGGTGGCCAAGAAGAAAGATGCAATTCCATCAGGATGGCTAAAGGTGACCCCAAGAAACCAAAGGGCAAGATGTCTGCTTATGCCTTCTTTGTGCAGACATGCAGGGAAGAACATAAGAAGAAAAAAAAAACAGAGGTTTCACTCATTTTTGCAGAGTTTTCCAAGAAGTGCTCTGAGAGGTGGAAGACCATGTCTAGCAAAGAGAAATCAACGTTTGGTGAAATGGCAAAGGCATATAAAGTACGGTATGATTGAGAGATGAAAGATTACGGACCAGCTAAAGGAGATAAGAAGGACCCAAATGCCCCCAAAAGACCTCGGTCTGGATTTTTCTTATTCTGCTCTGAATTCTGTCCCAAGATCAAATCCACAAACCCTGGCATCTCCATTGGAGATGTGGAAAAAAAAAAAAAGCTGGGTGAGATGTGGATTAACTTAAGTGACAGTGAAAAGCAGCCTTACATTACCAACGCAGCAAAGCTGAAAAAGTATGAGAAGGATGTTGCTGATTGTAAGTCTAAAGGGAAGTTTGATGGTGCCAAGGGTCCTACTAAAGCTACCCGGAAAAAGATGGAAAAAGAGGAAGAGGAGGAGGAAGAGGAAGAAGATGAATAAAAACTCTGTCTCCTTGTGAATACCTTAGAGTAGAAGAGGAGCACTGTGATTGACACATCTCTTATTTGAGTCGTGCCTATTGCCCTTGTTAGGTTTAATTATGAATTTGACCACAATCATATTGTAGTTTCTCAAAGTGTCAGTGGTTTACATGAAGTGGGTGTACAGTGCACCCTGAAACTGTATCAAAGTTGTACATAGATCCAAAGATTTTTAAAATGAAAAGGCACTCTCGCGTCCTCCTCACTCAGTGCACTTTGCTGTAGGTGTGACAAGGCATTTGAAGATGTTTCTGGCATTTTGTTCTCAACTCATAAGGTAGTGTTAACTATATGGTTATTGGGTAGCAATCCTGAGTTGTCAACTGTACATATCTATAGTCTGTAAAGTGAACAAAACAACCCAGACAGATCCCTGATGCTCCTTGTTTGGCGTGGAGGCTGTGAGGGGAAGATGCCTTTTGGAGGAGGCGTAGCTCAGGGTGTGCACTGTGAGGCTGGACCTGTTGATACTGCACTGCGATGGGTATCCATTTAGCTTCAGGTTGTCTTGTTTTTATATATAGTGGCATAGCATTCTGCTGACATTCTTAGTTGTGGAAAGGGGAGGGGATCAGGTGGCATGAGAAGTGTTTGGAGTTTTTTGCTTTAGTTAAGTGCAGTAGGTTTTAAACTTTTTAAAGAAACTGTAGAACTCATCCTTGTAAGCAAAGCAAAGAACTACTGCATCAATAGAAGTTCAAGTTTCTCTCCATTTACTTTGATGTTTGCTACTGGTTTGCTGTAGATTGCTTTTATTATGTTTAGGTAAGGGCCTTGAATTCCTGATCTTTCCAAGACTTTTATCATGAATGGGTGCTGGATTTTGTCAAATGCTTTCTCAGCATCTACAAAAAACAAAACAAAACAAACAAACAAACAAAAAACACGGAAGTTCAAGAACCCTCTGGACCTAAACACAATTTGCAACATTCTGTTATTTTTTGTATGTTTAGAATGCTGAAATGTTTTGCAGTTAAATAAACAGTATTACATTTAAAAAAAAATAAAGAGGAATTTGATACATGAGTTTAAAAGGGAGAATGGTAGATAGGGAGAGTATAAAGAAAGAGAACCTGAAGTCATGGTGAGATCAAAAAGTGATTTTTAACAGCTGAAACATTGAAAAATGCCCTCTTCTACCAGTAATACTCATGCCTCAGCTCCCAGAATGTATAACCCGTCATGTTGTGTAGCAAAGGAGGCTCAAGGTTGCAGAGGGAATTAAGGTTGATGGTTAAGTGATCTAGGAGGGAAAAGGGATTATTATGGATTACCTGGATGGATCAAAAGGAACCACAAGGGTCCTATTCATGAGTAGGATGAAACAGAAAGAAATGTAAACTAAAGGCTTGGTTTCCCCTAACAGCTTCAAAGATAGAGGAAGAAAGGCATGAGCTCAGAGGTATAGTGTATGACTGGAACCTGGGGACTGGACTTAGCTCATGGTCTGGATGCACGCTGAACCCTTGGCTGTACAATTGAAAGGAACTGAGTCAAAGGCCCAAATGAGAAAACAGACATATAGAAAAGTCTGTAATCAGCCCCCAGAATCCTTTAATTAAGTGTACCAAGACCTTGTAACAGATTTATCACCTACAGCGATATAAGATTATACATTTCTGCAATTCTAAGTCATTATATTATTAACTTGCTATGGCAGCAATACAAAACAAATAGCTGGTTTTTAATAAAGAATATTCAATAATGTGAGCCATCAGATTAAAGTACATTAAGAAATAAAATGGTATTTATGGCTTGATTTTCTTAGAAAGAAAATATTTCAAAGGAAAATTAATTGGTTGTGGTCCAGGAGGTGGCTGGAACCTGCATGATGTTCATTCTAGAGTAGCATAATGAAGGATGAAGGACCCAAGGAGGGACATCAGAAGAAGCAATCTCTAAAAGATGATTTGACACTAAGTGAATGGAAGGAAGGCAAAAAGGAAACTATTAGAAAAACATAGGTTAAAAGCAGAGAGGTAAGCGGGTATATGGAGCAAAGTTGATGGTGTGCGTGAAGAAATCAAATCTATGAAAAATGGAACTGATGATAAATAAAATGCTAAGGCATCTGTCAACCAGGCTGGCCTCAAACTCACCTGCCTCTGCCTCCCACATGCTGAGATTAAAGGCACACACCACTGCTGCCTAGCTGACCTTTTTAGCTCTCTTAAGTGCCTTTTGTGTGTGTGTAAACCCTTCAACAATTATTAGCTGGATAACTTCTATTATCATTGATAGAGAAATAAAGAAAATACTCTACATCAGAAGCCAAATAATTACTACAACAAGAATTTGAACACAGATTCTGATCTTCAAAGATGCATATTCTTATCTACTGCATATTACCACCTTCAATATCAGCTCTGTCATCTGACTGGCATTAATGTTGCATTTTTTTTTTTGCCCGAAAATATGAAAGAGGCTGAGCCATTTCAAAACTAGACCCCTAAAGACAGGAATTCAAGTTTGTTTTTCATCTTTATAAGTTCCCCCTGCGCTCATGTCTCTAGCTGCATATATGGAAGAAGATGGCCTAGTTGGCTATCATTGGGAGGAGAGGCCCCTTGGTCATACAGACTCTATATGCCCCAGTACAGGGGAATGCCAGGGCCATTACGTGGGAGGGGGTGGGTAGGGGAGCAGGGCGGGGACGCGGGAGGGTAAGGGAAAATTTCTGGATAACAGGTGAAATGTAAATGAAGAAAATATCTAATAAAGAGAAAAAAAAATGTCCCAAAAAAAAAACTGAAAAAAAAAAACTGAAAAAAAAAAGAGTATCTACCAACAGATTTTCCTTTTTGTTGGAAATAAGTAAAACATTGGGCAATATAGGAAAGGTATTTGAGATGTGGAGCACTAGGCAGAAGTGGCTGAGGTGCTACTACTTAGAACACATGACAGCCTCCTGATGACTCATACACAGGTGTGGTAAGAAATAGAAACAGGAGATTGAAGATATGGGCTCACCAGCAGAACACTGAATGAGTTATTATGTATGGAAAGATACTAGGATGCTGAGAAAGATTAACGTAAGTCATACAAACCTTGGAAAGAGCAGCAAAGTGACAGGAAACAGAAGAGAGTAAATAAAAGCTGAGACCAAGACTCAACAATCTAACGGAATATTTTCAAAGAAATTACTGAAATCCATCAAACCAAATATTCAAGAGGCTGAGAAGACCCCAACAGGATGAGTAGTGAAATAATAAAAAGGCATGTATGGGGTTAATAATAAAACTTCTAAAACTGATCATTAAAAGTCAGAAAAACTGACTTAACATAGAGGAAACCATGAGCAAAACAATAGATGCTTCTGTTGGAGCTGTAACTTTAATGTTCTGAAAAACACTGCCAATCTGCACCCTATGTCGGTGAAACATCTTGGAAACATGATTCAGAGATACTCTCTAGATAAATAAAAGCAAAGGGAATTCACTGCCAACATATCTGTGTTACAAGAAATGTCTTTAAAAAATTCAGACAAGAAAATAAAATAAAAATTTGAAAGAAAGTTATTAATAGTGAATTTAAAAAACCCTTAACTACAAAATGCCTTGATTTTAGATTTAATAACTTTAACAAAGATTATCTGACCCAAAAGTAGTAAACTGTATTATGTATGGACTGAACACACACATAAAACTAAACATACTATAAGACAGTATAAAACAGTACAAAAGATTGAAAGAACTAAAGAAAAAAATAAAGGTGGGAGCTAATATATTTCATATGTGATAATAATAAGAATATTTGTAGTTGAATATGTGTGTGTTCACATATTACTTAAGATGAAAATTCATGTGACTATTCATGTCAATACTATATGACATACCATTTATGTTAAAAATAAACAACTCATAAATAAATAATCATTAAAATAGCTCAAATGAAGATGAAAATTAGTAAAATATTTAAAATCATAATTCTAATAAATATATGTAAGTGGATAATAGCCATATTGAAAATGACTAATGTCACCATTCAGACAATTCAAATTAATGTAAAGGATAATTCTGTAATCCTTTATTACCACATGGATGGCTAAAATTTAAACTACAGATAAAGCCATATTACATTAAAAGGATGAAAAGCAGCTAGACCCTCATGTACTGTCCTGGAAGTGTAAAAGGGTTTGACAAGATTTTTCAGTAAAATGACTATCTCCTCTCTGAGCCTTACATATTATCCATATATGTTTAACCATGTGAAATAAATATATCTATACAAATACTAGTACAAAAATATTCATAACAGTTTTACTCAAATTATCCAACAACTGAAAGCAGACCCATTCTACATCTGTGGAATAGTACAGTGAATTAATGATATGCTCAGAAGTACAGCAAAATGCCATGAACAACGTTAAGAGACAGAAATCATACAGGAAAGAGTACATGCTATTTATTCTTACTGCCAATTTATACAAAATTCAAGAAAAGATAAAAGTGGTGGAAATTAGAAGAGTTATTGACTCATCAAAGTGACAAGGGAAATTTCAAGTTTGATTAAAAGGTTCAGGAAATATTTGAGCAAATATCTGTGATAAGCATAGACACAAATTTTTCATCAAAATACCTGCAGACTGACAAAGTATCAAATAGATCATTCATCATGATTCTCTTGTCTCTATTCCAAAGATACAGACATAGTTCCATATATGGAAATTAATAAATGTAATATATCATGTAAGTGATCATAAAGACATGAATCACACAATCATCTACATCTTTTATGATAAAAAGCCCTGGATGAAGGGAGCACACCTCAATCTAATAACAATACATGACATTTGAAGATTAAGATAGATTGAGCCATATTCTCTTAATTTTGTTGCATATAAATCTTTCCTCAGTAAAAATGGCCAGATCTTTGTATACCTAAGCCCATATTAAGTTCCATAGACTGCATTGCCTGACCCTTGACAAGGCATATGATATGCATCAGACATTGCAAAGGGCACAGTGATAGAGTAGTAAAGATCCAAAGAGGAGTATTCTTATCTGGAGAGCTCATGATTCTGACAACTAATCTACTGGGAAAACAGCTCATTCTTCTTCTTCTTCTTTTTTATTTTCCTAGTTCATGTTTTCTATTTTTATTAGATATTTTCTTCATTTACATTTTAAATGCCATCCCCAAATCCCCCTATTCCCTAACTCCACCATGCTCCCCAACCCACCCACTCCTGCTTCCTGAACCTGGCATTCCCCTGTACTGGGTATATGATCTTCACAAGAGCAAGGGCCTCTCTTCCCATTGATGGCCGACTAGGCCATCTTCTGCTACATATGCAACCAGAGACACAGCTCTGGGGGATACTGGTTAGTTCATCTTGTTGTTCCTCCTATAGGGTTGCAGACCCCTTTAGCTCCTTGGGTACTTTCTCTAGCTCCTTCAGTAGGGGCCCTGTGTTCCATCCAATAGATGACTATGAACATCCACTTCTGTATTTGCCAGGCACTGGCATAGCCTCACAAGATAGAGATATATCAGGGTCTTGTCAGCAAAATCTTTCTGGCATATGCAATAGTGTCTGAGTGTGGTAGTTGTATATGGGATGGATCCCCGGGTGGGGCAGTCTTTAGATGGTCCTTCCTTCTATCTCAGCTCTGAACTTTGTCTCTGTAACTCCTTCCATAGATATTTTGTTCTGCATTCTAAGAAGGAGCAAAGTATCCACACTTTTGTCTTCCTTCTTCTTGAGGTTCATGTGTTTTGCAAATTGTATCATGTGTATTCCAAGTTTCTGGGCTAATATCTGCTTATCAGTGAGTGCATATCATGTGTGTTCTTTTGTGTTTGGGTTACCTCACTCAGGATGATACCCTCCAGATACATCCATTTGCCCAAGAATTTCATAAATTCATTGTTTTTAATTGCTGAATAGTACTCCATTGTGTAAATCTACTACATTTTCTGTATCCATTCCTCTGTTGAGGAACATCAGGGTTCTTTCCAGCTTCTGGCTATTATAAATAAGGCTGCTGTGAACATAGAGGAGCATGTGTCCTTATTACAAGTTGGAACATCGTCTGGGTATATGCCCAGGAGAGGAATTGCTGGATCTTTAGGTAGTACTATGTCCAATTTTCTGAGGAACCACAGTTCATTCTTCCTCAAGAAAATGCTAGGACCCACACTGCTGAAGGAAATAAATTTTTGCAGATTATTATTATTATTATTATTATTATGAAAATATCAAAAACCAGGATACTACCAAGTGTTAGATGCTTGCTGTAGGAACCAGAATCCAGGAGAGACTGAGGGAGGCAAGTTAAAACCCAGAGAAACAGACTCCAGAGATCAGCATTGAGGTGCATAGTTACTGGATTGTATAATAGCAATTATTTTTTATAGCCTTTGGACCAATGAGTAATCGACATGAGCACTAGAGTAGTCAAGCATCCCACTGGCACTATGGGGAGTTGCCAGGCTACAAACATCTAACGGGACTTTCAAAAGATAGAGGAGTAGCAACTGCCCTATTCTGGTCCCGTTCTGAAGTTACACTAGTTCGCTAGAATCCTCTGTTTTGTGTCATGGGGTATGCCAGCAAACATGGTCACTTCTACTGTAGAGCTGTATGGAACCCTCCTGACCATCCACCAGACCCCACCCAGGGACCACAGTCCCCACATCTCCTCTTTTCTTATCTTCCAAAGAGAAATTTTGTCATCATAGGTATTATTGATAGACTTTAGAGTCATATCTTGTCCTATAACCCTACCTGTTGTCACATTGATTATAATGGAAACTTGTCATAGTAAAAGCATCATGATGCACCACAGAGAGAACTTAGGGGTCAAAACGGGTAGCAACCAGGTAAGGAGAGGGGTTTGGAACCAGTACATTGGCTCTGATTGTTGGTACAAGGTAAGAAATTTTGTGTGCAGGTTTTTTAGGGCATTTACATGGGCTTCAACAATATTTGACTCATTAACATAAAAGCAACATTTCTCTCCGAGCACAGCGCAAGTCTCCCCATGTTCAGCAGTTAACAGATCTTTCTATTCTGCAATACCATTCTGACCAGAGAGTTCGTATGGTGCTGGAGCAGCTCTAGGGTTTCTAGTCATTGCTATCATGGCCTCGTCACGTTTGTCCCTGAGTTCTCCAGCCAGGTAACAGGTCTGAATGAGGACTGCTGCAGAGCCCCTGAGGACCCCATGGAGAAAACAAGTCCAATCTCCACCAGCAAGGGAACAAATATCTCTCTCTCTTGTTGAGATTTTGGAGCAAATTGTCATCTCCTCACGCTCTTTATAGGAAGACCTGTGGGACAATGAGAACTGAGACTCAGGGGGTCAGGGGAAAGAAGCATTTCATGTAGCCAGTCACAAGAACCACATGAAGTGGGAATTTCTGGTTTCTTCAGAGACTCGGCTGTATCACATGATGCTTTTCTGTAAAATGTCTAATGAAAGGATATTTTGTGGAAACAGACACTTGGGAGGACAAGCGATACCTGGAAAGAGTGTGAGTATAACTCAACAGACAGTGGATGACACTGCATTGGTTCTCCTTGCAATTCTTTGCTGGTCATCTTTGCTGGGCTTAAGGGACTGTGGTCATTGTTTGTCTTTGCTTGTGACTCTGGTCTTTGCTGCTGCTGCCCTGCTATTGGTTTACCTGGCTTTATGTCCTGCTATTGGTTTTCTGGCTTTATTCCACTAATCTCCACTTGTCTTTGTAGACTTTGTAGAAAGAAACACACCATAGAACTTCTGGTGGTGTTCTGGCTACTTCTTGCTGTTTCAGGTACAGATCAGTGGAGCCTCCTGGTTGTTTCTGGATAGGGAAGCAGCCTCTGATTCAAGTGGACTAGATTGCTGACAAAAAAGATTGGAATCACCCCCCAAAGAACTACTCCTAAATAGGTACATATCTCCCTTGTTCTATTAACCATCTTCCTTCCCTACCTTGCTTGGTGGGATATAAGGTAGATTGACTCATTTAAGAACCCTATTAAAGTAGATTTGAAAAACATAAGGCTACATCCCTACACCAGAAGAGGAAAGGACAAAAACACACATTTGGACACTATAATGTTAGCAAGACAAGGCCTGTCTACATTTTTAGCTCCTTTTAAACAAACGGGGTACTCCAGCTGAACCAAACAGGAGGAAGTCATATAACTATGAGCAGTTAGCATTTGCTGTTAGGTGAGTTACCGTGGCATTAACGGGAACAGCTGCCAACAGCAGGAGAACATTAAAGGCGCAATGAAGCCCTAGAAGGCATTGGGAGTAGTAAAGGGCGTATTGGATGCACTGGTTCCAGGAGACACTTGCCTGAATCTGTTTATCCATCTGTTTTTCCTGAGAAAGAACATTCTGGTTTATTTGCTCTGGCTGGCTAGCCAGAACTCAGTAGAAGTACTGAGCAGAGCCTAGCATCAGAATGACAGAGGAGTGCCAGGTTCCTTCACCCTGCAAGGCTTCCAGGGGAAGGGCTACTCCCTGAGAAAGCATCTGTTGGTCAATTACCTATCCTTCACTATAGAAAATGCCCTTCCATCGGAAGAATGGCCTCTGGGCAGAGCAACTCCCGTAATGGTCTTTCAGTTTTGAGGAGTGTTTAAGTTAGTGGCCATGGACTCCCAGATTTCTGTAACAAAAGGAGCTTGGAGACCTTTTGTAAAGAACCCATGGCATAAGGAACCCACGTCCTGTTAGAGGAGTTTTTCTGGCCTACCCAGGAGAGCAGCACTGGGGAAGCCTGGGAGGCTGAGGGGCGGAGAGAGTGGATCCCTGCCATCCTTGGCAGCCCCAGGATTCAGCATTTTCTCATACAAGGGAATCATAGACGAGCCCACCTGGGGACAGGACCAGAAGGGGAAGTTAAGTTTGGCCAAGCCGACTCCATAAGAGACTGGGTCAGGTGGGGTGGCCAATGGGCCTTTGGTGGTCTGGGCCTCTGGCGTCTTTTCCTGGCAGGCAATAGGCATGGGTAGGGACAAGATGGAGGGGAATATTTTGCCTCCTCATCAAAGCCATAAACTGTAAAGCTCTCCAGAGCAAGGTAAATCCTTGTTGGTATCACCTTATGAGACGAACATCTTGCCTCTTGGGAGGGTTCCCTGGGGGACATGTCCTCAGATGTAACATCTCCTCTCAGAGCCCAGCTCAGGGGATAGCTTAGAACATACTATTGAAATCTTGTCCATTTTCAGGCCTTGGGCTTGCTGAGGAGGGCCTCAGGTGACCTTAGCACTGAACCTCTGAGGCAGCTGAAAATAGCTAGAGTCGGGGGAAGGAATAAGATGAAAGCTTGTCCACAAATTCTTCTCTGGCCTGGCGGATTATCTGCATCCAAGTGTGTTCATCGCAGTCTTGCCCCACCAGGATCCAAAAGCAGAGGTTTATGACTTTATCATAAATGGCATTAAGCTGTTTAGTAGAAACTTTCATTTGAGCACTCTCTAGGACCCCCTCAGAATGTTGAGCTGACTGCTCGGTCTGTGAGAGCGGGACCTCTCCCATTTTCAGAGAATCCACTCACCCAGTAGGTTGCAGGGGTCTTCCCTAGGGTCTCTGTTTGTGGTGTCAGATGTAGGAACTGAAATCAAGAGGGGGGTCAGGTAGGTGGAGTCACCAACCCAGGAAACAGACTCCGCAGATTAGCATCAAGGTGCAGATCTACTTTATTTCGCAGCGGCGAGCATTTTTATACAACCTTCGGACCAATGGGGAATTGACATGAGCTCTGGAGTAGTCGACTATCCCACTATCACTATGGTGAGGTAACAGGCTGCCAGCACCCAAGGGTACTTCTGTAAAGACAGGAGAAGCAGCCATCCCCGTGTCCCGGGCCAGTTCTGAGGTTCTACTAATTTCCTAGGATCCTCTATTTTGTGTCATGGGGTATGTCAGCAGATATGGACACTCATACTTAGAGTGGTATTGAAGCCTTCCTCATGATCCACCAGGCTCCACCCAGAGCTTGCCTCATTGAAACAAAGATCTAGACTTCCTACAGAAAGCCTGCCAATTCAAGGTCACTTTTGATTTCATAATTTATCTATTTTTAGGACATATTCTAGTAGAAAGATGAAAAATACCCTATGTTTAATTTTTACATCTATTATGAAAGTCTAGCTTAAAGATATTAAAATCTTCTCTAGTATTATACAGTGTGCAAATGACAGGGTTGGACACCCTGGGATAATTCAGTCTTTGATTTGGGGTTGAGGGTTGTTTATTTGATGTTGAAGTGGCTATTAGTACTCTTATCTCTGAGTTGCAGGGGATTTGGCTTGAAACGTGTAGTACACTCCCTGCTAAGTCTTCCTCTAGTCTTTCTCAGTAGTCCTGAGCACACAAACCTAATTTTAGTGTGCCTTGCTTCTTCTGACTCCCATCTACAGCACCGGTTCTCAACCTGTGGGTCAAGACCCCTTTGAGTTTAGAGTGACTTTTTTTTTTTAAACAGGGGTCACCTAAGACTAATTGAAAATATAGATGTTTATATTATAATTCATCACTGTAGCAAAATTACAGATATGAAGTAGCAACAAATTTTTTTAATGTTTTCATGTGTGGGTTTCCACAACGTGAGGAACTGTATTGAGGGCTGCACCATTAGGACGGTTTCTAGCACGGATCTACGTGCTTCTTCACAAAACTGCCTAAAGATTACTACAACCACTTGGATTATGTGCACAGAAAACCGCAACTTCTTCAGAGTTTCTTCCCTACTTACTATACAGTCCATGGATGGTGACTGATTCTTGTGGGAATACAACCTTGACTCCCTTTCTGAGAACATAGGGAACCTCTGACACATAATCTCTTCTGTAGAACACTGCTAGTATCAGGTTGAAGATGGTTCCATTAGCCTGTATGACACCATGCTATCTCCATCTCCTTTTTCTGATCTGTTTCTTTATAGAAAGTAACAGATCATAGAAAGTAATAAATCACTGTTGGGGGGGATGTTGTGCACTGTGTATTCAGATGCTAATTTCTGTGCCCAGATATGTGATTACAGAACATACACAGGCATTGTCATGAATATTGAAGAACCTCTGGTACCAAAGTGGTGTAAAAAATGCTCCCTAATTATCTCTGATTGGTTAATAAAAAGTTGAACAACCAATGAATGACTGGACAGAGGAGATAGGAAGGCTAGATGTCAGATTCCTAACCAGGGGTCCCTGGGAGAAGCTAGGAGAAAGAGTTGGTCATGAGGTAGATGAGGGTCTAGGAAAAGAAGACACAAGCCAGGTGGAAGAAGAAGATGGTTACCATGAAGTTGGGCATGAGGAGGAGTTGCCAAGGGAGTTCTCCATGAGGACAGACAGCTACAGCACAGCAAGCCAAGGAGAGACTAAATGCAAGTAACCCAGGGGGTGTGGCTGGGAAGTAGCTAAATAGCATAGAGGGTTAGGAGTATCTACTCAGTTGTTGTACTTAAAGCTTGTTAAATAAGTCAATAGGTCTCTGACAGATTTATTTGGGAGCTAGCTGGGTTAGAAAAAAAACTGCCACTTTTAAAATCTCATCCTATAACTCTTTGAATCATGAGTTCCTTGGTCAGGCTCTGCATCCAGTGAACCCTGTCTAAAAGAGTTTCCCTGCCTCATGGGACGCTCACCATCACTCTCCTGATTTATCACTGGGTGAATGCTCTCCACAGTCTGACAATAATATTCATTGTTTCTAAAATTCCCACAAAGTTTCATTGTTTGTAAAGATTCCTCTTGTGGACCTCTCACAAAAAGGACCTCAGTCAAGCTTGCAGAACTGCCCAGAGCATCAGTGGATAGAAACTAAAGAAAATCCGGGAACAAAACCCATGTAACAGCATCTTCTTTGCGTCACAATGACTCAGATCGAGAACCTCCCTACTTTATAATCACTTTAAAGACAAAATAGTTTATCTTCTGTTCAATTTAAAATATTTTTTACCAAAACCTATTCTGTGACATAGCTCAAATCCCTTCTTGAACCTACATTTAACTGTAGCATAGAGACAAAGATAGGATGCAGAATTTCTACTTTGTACTAAACATTTCTATGAAATATGACTCCATCTGCCTAAATGGTTCTCTTTGTTACCACTTTAAAGATGATCAAAACAATTGACAAATCTAGGTAAGTTATGCCAGGGCATAGGACATATGCAGAAGACCTGGGGGATAGGAAGCTGATTCACATTCATAAATCAGCACTCCTCCTACAGCCTCCGACAGTCAACCCATCCAAATTCTAATATTCTTACAGAATGTTATTGTGAAAGTACCTGCAAAAACCATGTGTGACCCAACTAGCAGCAGTGAGGTTGTTCTATCACTGAGAGATTGTAGGTGGGCAGTTCCAGAGTTGTTTTCTAACATACTTCCACTCCCACCCTACCCCAACCCCACCCAACCCGACTCCCACCCTCACCTCACCCCTGCCAGTGATAATGGGGAACTCAGAGCCTTCTTACCTTTCTGCTCTGCTTTGCCCTTGTTGCAGCTGTCTCTTCTTTTGAATCTCAAGTTGTCATGACAACCTCCCAGGTCAAAAGACACAATTTAAAAAAAAAAGGAAACATTATGAAAAGAAAAAGGCAGAAGTATTTTCATGTGACCATCACTCTTTAATTTCATAAAAGGACATTATTTTTATAAATTATTTGGTGAGTCATTGACTTGCTAACATCCACCTTTACTGAAAAAATTATCTGAAAAATAAATTACAAAAATTGTTAAATGGAACTCTTTTGGTTTCTAGCAATAATGATTTATCTGATTAGACTGAGTATATGCCTTTCTCAATAAAATCTGACTTTTATAAAATGTGAAAGAGGCTTATAATGGTAGAAAATTAATACGGTGGTTACAGGGAGGAAAAATGGATCTGAAACTAAATTTTCTCTCCTTTTTCCCCATTCAGGTCATGCTCAAGTTCCCTAGAGATACAAAATTCAGCTCCTTGCCCTAGACAGGGGCTGAGAGAATTTCATAGGGCAGCAGCTTGGCAAAGGCCCAGCCCCAGGAGCATCTGACTCCAGTGCCACTCATTTCCTGACAGCACTGGGAATGAGGAGTAATAAGAGATGATGGGGAATTCACCTCATTTCATTCTGTCGCAGCCAGCAGCCCCAATAACACAACCCCAAATGGACAGAGTTCAGGCCCATAGAAGCTGGGACATTAAATGAGTTCAATATTTTTATTAAGAGTATCAGCCAAGTGCAACTACTCATTGATTTGTTCCAAATGACAACCTGGGCCCTAGAAACCTATCTTTCTCTGATACTACCTTTATCACCAAATATGAACTTGACCTTGGCACCAATGAAATGATAGGAATCTTTCATTTTTAGGGTCCTATGTGCTAGAGTGGAAGGAACTATAGAAAAAGAGAGATTGTGAATTTGGAAGATCAAGTTCTAAAGAATGGACAAGAAGAAGAGTTGATACACAACATTTAATAGCCTGCGATTTGGCACAATGAGCATATCCAGGAGGAGTTATATAAAAGTAGGCAGACTTAGCACACTGGCAAAAACTGCCATTTCAATGAGTTTGAGTAGAATATATATTCAAAGGCAATGACCTCAATACCATATCATTAAAATGGTTCCTATTTTACATGGTATAGATATGGAGATATCAGATAATATGATATATATGTATATATCATAGAAAATATAGGTAGAGTATTATCTGTAAGACTTTTAGCCTTATTAACTCATTTAATACTTGAAGGCCTGTATAAATAACACCATTATTATCACCATAATATATATGAGGAAACTAATGTACAAGAAAATTAAGTAATTAACCAAAATTCACAGAACTGGTACTCAGTAAGGAGAGTTGGTGTTCACTCAGAGTGTACATTTTAACTTGTGAGCATGCTTAGTTCCATAGGTAGGTTTCCCTTTTCTAGTTAGACTTGCAGATACATTCTCTGACATGCACACAGATCCATACATAACAAAAAAAAAATGAAACAAGACAAAAACAAAAAACAAAAATTGAACAATAATAACAACAAACCAGTTTACATCCAAAAGTGTTTGGGAAAGATGCTTAAGCAATTATGATGGCTATTTCTAATTTATAATTGTCATCTTGGCATAACTCAGAATCATCTTGGAAGAGGGTCTAAATGAAGAATTCTCTAGTTCAGGTTGGCCTGTGAATATGTCTGTGAAGAATGATCTCAGTAGAAGATTGATATAGAAAAACTCAGGCTATCATGGGTAGCACCATTCCTAGGCAATACCCTGGATTGTATAACAGTGTGGAATGCTTACAAGCAAGCAAGCAGCATGGGCTCATTCATTTCTTTCTGCTCTGGGTGATGAATATGATGTAACTGGCTTCTTGAGTTCCTGCCTTGACTTTCCCTCAATGATGGACGGTGACCTGGTGACCTAATTAGCCCTTTCAGGATATTCTATTATAACAATAAAAATTAAACAGAACAGAAACATTAATCATTTCTAACCTAGTAATTCAGTAAACTTTTAATTTCCAGAATATATTTGGAGATTAATATTGCATGTAATCTAGTTTGGGAAGTGTGGTTTTAAAGACAATCTACAGTACACCAAGGTACGGTGGTGTTTTTAAAGTTGAGTGCTTCCTCTTTGGTCTTGATAAGGAGAAGATAGTAACAATGAATAAACCCCAGAAAAGTGTAATAATAATGTTTGTCTTGGACATTTTATTTGTGCCAACTGTGCATTATTTTAAATGTTTTTATAGAATACTAGATAATTCATTATATAAAATTTATGATATAGGAACCACCATTGTTTCTATTCTATAGAGAAAAAAAGAAATAAAGAAGCTAAATAACTTGTCCAGGATCAGAAATAATAAGTGGTACTAATATTGTAATTTTGTTAGATTGACTTAGTTTAAATTAAAGGTCACTTTTTAAGACCCACATAATTACCTGGTGAGTTATAATTCAAACCTTAACACAATGAAAGGATTAACTGGGAATGACTAAATCCACAGAGAAGGATTATATGTTCTGTATCTTTTAAATGAGCTAACTTTAAGAACACCTTTGAAAGCAAATAGCACTGTGGAGTGCTGTGTTGCCCTTTGCTTTTAATCCCATCATCCATGGATTATTTAGTCATGTGATGCTACAGGAAGTATCCTCAGTGTTTTTTAGATGCCATTTTTGTTTTATGGTAATTGCCAACATTTGCATGTGATTGAGTTAATGGTACTCCTGAGTTCATAGCATATTATCACTCTCATGATTATGCAGGATGACAATATATATCACATCACATTATGCTGTGTTAGACCTTTCTGTTGCTTACACTCACCCTCTACTTCCAACTCTACTACCCTTCCTTCATAATGTTTTCCAAATACTTGCTTGATCTCAAAAACCTGTATGTGTTTGGCTAGTATTTCCCTATGCCAAGCAAACAGCCTATGTCCCTCCTGTGAGTTCTTGGACTGTACACAGCAGCTCTCTACTCTGCAGTAGCCCCCCCCCCTTTTTTTTTGCTGGAGAACTTTCTTCTCTGGGCCACTATGGTCTTGGTGAAAAGGCACCTATCTGTTGTTTCTTATACATTGTTGCATTCATGAAGTTAGGACTAAAGATTCTTTTCCTATTTTGCTGGGTAGTAGATTCCATGTTGTTCACAGATCTTCTTATCTAGGAATACTTAATGTTTACAGTTTTAACAGGATTACAGTATTTTGAAAGTTGTATGTATCCTGTCATTTTTTGATAAACCTTATCTAAAATTTCCTAAGTATCTTCTTTAAAGCCTTCATGTTCTGTGTACCCAGGACACATTTCCAATTTTCCTTTCATATATATTAACTTGCCCATGACTCAATCTGACTTATAGAATGAACAGTCTTGTAGAGTGAATGAATGAGCAAATTAAATACACACAAGACTCATGAACAGTAAGTTTTTAACTAAAGTAGAATGTGAGCCATTAACCCAGGTGACCCTTTCAAGCAGCCAGCAAACACCTTGGCTTCCCTTGTTCTGTCCACTCTATTGGGAACGGCAGAACTCTTGCTCTTCCCACCGAATGATTGTCCTCACAGGCACATCTGCAAAATCCCCTGTGGTACCAAGAAGCAATTTCAGGTTCACAAATTGTTTCCATTTTAGCACAGAATTTAAATTATGTACAAGAATACAATTGAGGTTAATCACATATTTTAGAATTAAAAAGACACTGCAATGCTTGAGATTTGGTATCTGATATGTGAAAATAATACATTGTTCACACGAAGGACACCTAATTGGCTGACAGTTTGATATTTAACTATGCAGCGCATCCTGCTGTTAATCCACTCTTCCACAGTCCCTGCCCTAATGAGGTTAGCACTAAATCAGTATGCTGGTTCCCCTAATCTCTCGAGAATTAAACAGTGGTTTTCATCATTAAGACTTTCAGTGAGATAATGAGGAAATTTCCCATGAATATTTGATTGGACTACAAACAAAACAAATGGGAAAAACCAACATTTGCTGGAAATGGGACTGTCAAGTTTTGAGTTTTTAGCAATTTGGGCTTCTCACCCACAGGTTGTTGTTATTGTGAATATGGTCCTCTGCCCAGCTGTGAAACTGGATATCCCAATTTGATCATTTACCTCAAAAAAAAAAAAAAACAAAAACAAAAAAACAGGCAAACAAATAAATAAAAATTATACCCTAATCAAGACACCCTACTGAGAGTAAGAATCAGAACACCTAGGACATTCACAGCTCTTTAATCCTGCCTGCCACAAAACACTCAACACATTTTTACTGCTTCAGCTGTGGTAGCTCTACTATGGAGATACTATAGCTAATCCCACTGTGTTAGAGAGGTAACTGGCATGAACAAAGAGAATATGGAATATGTTACTCAATGGTGATTTTTACCCATGTAATAGGGGGACAATGGTTCAAACACTTATAACTAGCTGCTTCCAAATTCATTGTAATGGTTGCCATTGTCATCTGGGAGGGTGAGACAAATCATGCTGGAGCCCTGTGTGAGGCCCAGGTACCAGTTCTTCAGATATTACACTGTCTAGTACTTAGTTATGACCCATGTGATGCCAAGGGAAGTTGGAAAACATAATTTCATTAAGAGCAAGGAACATTGGTCTAACAATGTTTATATGCCCCAGTACAGGGGAATGCCAGGGCCAAATACTGGGAGGGTGAGGGGAGGGCAGCAGGGGGAGGGTATAGGGGACTTTTGGGATAACACTTGAAATGTAAATGAAGAATTTCTCTAATAAAAAAAAAAGAGCGAGGACCATGTTCAGGTCATACATTTGTACAAATAAGGGCAGCAGGACACAGAGGGGTTGTTTATTCTTTCATTGTTTCCTAAGTAATAATTGAGAAAAGTGATCTGACTCTATACCACTGTCTCATGTGTACATGCACGTGTTCTCAGTCATATGCTTCCTCCCCCTTGCTCTCACCCCAGTCCCACCTACCTTTTCCAAGTCATGTGATCACCAACTTGCCATAGTGTGACTTAAGATTTTCTCCCTGTGATGATGAAAAGATAGATGCGCTTCGTAGGGCTCTTTCTCTGAATATTGAATTTGATCTTGCTGTGGGCAGCTGAGATGCAGTCAGTTCTCACAGTGATGAAACAGGATAGACTTTCCTGCAAACCACATGATCATAAGGAAGAAATGACTGATTATCCAAAGTACACTGTGTTTTGAGGCAAAGATGAAGGTTGGGAATGTCAAATATGCTTCCACCAAAGATGTTTTTGATTTATGGTGGGTTTGTCAGGGCATCTTGAGCTACATTAAGCAGCATTTGTGTTCTTTAATACTTGCACAGGATTAAAAAACAGCCACAAAATCCTCCAAGAGCACCCTTTCCCTTGGATTTTTCTTGCTTAACTTGACTTTCTCTTTTCTAAAAGTTGTAAATAGCCTAAGTCCTCCCCACTGGAAACTCCTTACTTACTGCTCCCCCATATTTTAAGGTACTCAAATAGGAGATTTTCTGCCTCTTACCACTGTTTCCAAATAATTGCAAATTGTTACTAAAGACTCAGTAAAACTCCCCCCTTTTCTTGCTTGCAGTCCCCTCCTTTCCAGCCTGTGCCTCATTTTCAGATATGGGACCATTTGCACAAAACAATTATAATCTCAAATAGCCTGGCTTTTTCTTGAAGTGTGCTTCAGTTATACATTTCAGCAGTGTTCCTTTGAACACTATTTTGACTTTGATATGGTTGTCATTGAAATTGTAAATTTCCACATTCCTGTTTCCAATGATAACATTTTTTTTCTTTCCAGATTTCCATTTATTGTCTTATGGTAACTGCTCTTGGATGCCTCGCCAGCAAAGTCACTGGTGCCCTAGTCTCATTTACCTATCTTCTCAATTGTTGAAAATGGACTATCATTCTTCAAAGGTTATACCAGTTTCCTAAAGCTACAACACAGCACAGTAGCATTGGTTAGTGACTTAAAAGAGCTGGAATTTATTGCCTAGAAGTTCAGAATGCTAGAAATCTGAACATGAGCTATCAACAGGGCTATAGGCTTATTCTTTCTTGACTTTTGTTTCATTCTAATGGTCTGCTGAGAACATTGTCATCCTTTGGCTTTTAGAGGCATAGACCAGTTTTTCCCCCCTTGATGTAGTATTCTTCTTGTGTCTCATATTAGCATAGCAACCTCTTTTAAGGGTAGCAGCCATACTGAAGGAGATCTCATCCTCCTCCTGTAGACCTTGTCTTGGCTAAGTATATCTGCAATGGCTCTCCTTTCAAAGAATGTCTTATTCTTAGATGCTGACATTAGGATTTTTAATGTCTCTTTGTTTCTTCAAAGGGGAATACAATGAAGCCTCCACCCACTGTAAATACAATTTGTACCCTGTCAATTAAGCTTGTCCTACAGTAGATTGGGTCATAAGATGGATTTGACCTTAGGTCCTTGCTACTCTACACTGTAGGTACAGTCCATTTGAAAATATCTCTCCAGTTAGTTTGGGGAAAAAAGTAAGATTTAAGATTTAAGATGAAGTATTATTTAAGTTGATATAATGGTACGGAAAAATATTGCTAATACTTTTCTGATGGGTTACCTCAAAACTTGGGTCATCCAAAGAATACACAACATAGTATCTCCAGTTTGAAGCTTCTAGTGTACACTTGGAAGAGTATAAAGTGGAGTTAGATGAAATGTCTACTAACAGGAAGTATACAGTGTTTTCAACATAGGTTCTTTTGATTATTAATACTTAGATTATCAGCTGGATGTGGTGGCGCACGCCTTTAATCCCAGCACTCGGGAGGTAGAGGCAGGCAGATTTCTGAGTTTGAGGCCAGCCTGGTCTACAAAGTGAGTTTCAGGACAGCCAGGGCTATACAGAGAAACCCTGTCTCGAAAAACCAAAAAACCAAAAAAAAAAAAAACAAACAAACCAAAACAAAACAAACAAACAAACAAACAAACAAAAACAAACACTTAGATTATCTTACAAGCAATAAGCTTCATTGTAACATTTTTATACCCAACTAACATATATTTCTTATTCATCCTACTCCACTGTTCTCCACAGCCCAGTCCAGCCACTTTCCCACACATACCAATTCTCTGTCTGTTTCCCTTAAATACTCTCTGTTTTTATATCAAGAAATTTATCTACATCTTCAAATTCCAAAATCTTAATCCTTATAATTTAGAATTTAAGAGTCCTAAAAACAAACATATATATATATATATATATATACTTCTATTTAGGCTTCAGATTAAGAATCAATGACTAGGAAACAAGTTTCAATGAAAAGTAAGTAAGTGTTTTGGCCAGGAAAGAAGCCATTAGGCCAGACATTTTATCTAAGAACAAATTAACTGGCAAAAAAAAAATTAACTTTTTAAACAAAAAGTTAGAACAATATTAAGTTTATAAAATGATCTTAATGAAAAATATGTATTCAAGGAAATGTATTACATTTTAGCAAAAACAGTAAGAGTTGGTGCCATCTATGCAGAGACCACTACAGTTCCACATCACAAAAGTGCTGTAAACACTCTTAGACAGATTCACCAAAGATACAGTATCTTCTCTTAGTCTGAAGCTATTGTCTTATTGAACAAAAAGAAGTCCATGCAACATGGAACCCTCTTCAGCCCCACATGGCAGGAACTTTATTACATGTAGCCAAGCAGAAACAGCTTTCCTTTAATCACCAAGTTTTTTATTATGGCACATATTATGGACTGATAATATCAAAGCTCTGAAATTTCCCAAATATAGCTTGTTTTCAGCCAAAGATGCCTCAGCAAACACACAAGGAAGACTACAACTGTCACTCTCTTCTTGCTTGATAAGCAACACAGGTTCTCATCTCTACCTTCTAGGAAGCAGTGGTGAGAGTCTGCCAGAAAAAGGCAAGCCACAAAGACAAAGAACATAGCATGCAAGCCTGAAGAGTGTGATGTCATTGGGATCAAAGACCTAAGGGAATAAAGATATTGCTGAATTCCATGGAGCACTTTATAGAAAACAATGAAATGTTGGCAGCTCCAAGATACAAGTGAAGTAACAACAGGAAGTGTAGAAGAAATGATCAGGGAGAGGTAGTCATGAATAGCTTCCCCTGGGTCACTTAAATGTAGGGGTTTAAACACACCACTTTCACAAGGCTTCAGAAAAATTTAGAAACAATCAAAACAGCTTACTGAATAAGTAGACTACTAAAAATCCTTCTATACAGATCTAAAAACACAAGAGTAAAATGCCTATTCCAAAGTGAGCTAAACCTACTTCTGAATAAACACTAAACCATAAACTACTCTGATTGAGGTGAGATTGCCACAAACTAGATTTAAAAATAAAATCAGTCATCCCCGGAAGTTCTAAAAGTTATGTTGCAACCTCAAGGGTTCACTCATCTATAGAGCCCCCATGTTCCTAGTCCATAAACAAACATAGAACAAAGGATGTAAACCTTCTAACCTGTGACACAAGCCTTTAATCCATGCACCAA
Source organism: Mus minutoides (assembly GCA_902729485.2). Lineage (NCBI taxonomy): Eukaryota > Metazoa > Chordata > Mammalia > Rodentia > Muridae > Mus > Mus minutoides. Next base: position 898,043 of record LR750102.1, on the reverse strand, counting down.
CCCAGGTAATAAGGCAGAATCCAACTGGTTAATGGAACTGAAACATACTCTTTCTTTGCCCAGCAAGTAACTTATGATAACCAGAGCAGAATTCCAAGCAACAAGAGTAAAAGGTGATATAAAAGGAGAAAATGTCTGTTTAGCACAGTAGCAATACATGGCAGTAGAAATCCCCTCTCCAGTGTTATGTCAGATAACTGGCTAAGGATATAAAACAAGAACTAAAGAAGTGGTGTATTCACATGCAGAGTTGCTGTAATGCATCATCTAATAGGAAGTGCTTTTGACCAGTGTGATAATGTGAAGAGTAGAAAACTGTGATCCAGCCAAGAAGGATGATGCATCCCATGATTCCAAAATGTGGGAACTAAAGAAATAGGTTCTTAGCTACATAGTGAGACTGTGTATTATATAAAGTTTCTGTCAACCTAACATAACCCAGAATCACATGAGAAGGGAGTCTCAATGATGAGGTATATAGTTCAGGTTGGCCTATGAACATATCCCTAGGAAGTTTTGTTGTAAGTTACTGTTCCCTAGATTGGACCCAGAATTCTGTAAGAGTAAGGAAAGCTAGCTGAGCAAGCAAGTGGGAAGCATGAGTGCATTTATTTCACCCTGACATTGAATATTGATGTGACCTGCTTTAGTGCCTGCCTTGATTTCCCTGTAATACTGGACTTTCATCTGGAACTGTCAGCCAAATAAATCACTTCTTCCTCTATGTAGCATTTTGTTGGGCATTTAATCATAGCAAAAGATATGAAGTTAGAATACCCTGTCTCAAAACAAACAAACAACAACAAAATAGAACCACTTTGTAACATAGCTGTATCACCCCGGGTTCATACCTAAAGAAATCAAAGGTAGCCTTTTATTAAGATACTATTCACAGACAAGTCATAAAAATCACTCTAAATGCTAATTGATATATAGATAGTTCTAAAAGTAAACTGGAATGTTATTTAGCCATTGAAAATGAACCTACAACTATTATTTTGCTAAATGGATTTAATATTAAAATGCCTTATCAACTTATATCTCTATACTTGTAGATTAGTACAGCTCTCATCTTAGACCTTATCATAGAAGGTTTTTTTAAAGAGGCTCTTTGTTTGTTTGCTTGTTTGTTTGTGGGTTGGTTTGGAAGACAGTACTTAACACAGAAACACTATCTGGTCAAAATACAAAGATGAAGTGACTGTGTAGTAATCAGCCACAGAGGGGACATCTATAATACCACACTCCTTCAAGGTTCAGAACCATAATAGAAGAGGAAATGAGAGACTATTGGGACTAGAGGGTGTGGGGGACAGAACCAAAACCATGTCTTCTGGTTCTACATTCCTGAACTCATAGGACCTATGGCTTCATGCATAAGATTTATACAAGATCAACACTCCAGCATGGAGTTTTTGAGGAGCTCTTGAGCTTCCACACTTAACTAAGGAGTTATGAAGAATTAATGGCTTCTGGAATGGAGAAAGCCTGGTTTCTTTGAATGGTATGGCTCCTGATAGGTCAACAACACTTCTTGAAGTGTAGTTGACATCAAGAAGAGTATTGCAGATGATGGGCTAATAAGAAAAAGAAAACATAAAGTTGGAAGTTGGGAGTAGTAAGATTGTCAGGGGGTGGGGAACTTGGGGGTAAATATGATCAAAATATTTTGTATAATTTTCTGAAAGAATTAATAGAACATTTATTTAAAGAAAAATAATATTTGCAAAGAAATGGAGACCATTTAGTTAAGCAAAGTAAACTAGATTCAAAAGGACAAGCATTGAATGGTTACTCTTATGTGTAGAATCTAAAAGAAAAGAAAGTAATGAAGGCAGCCGGAAAACTGTGAGGGAGTAGAATGGAAACAAGTGGGGGAGGGGAAGGAGCACAGTGATAAGGATGGGTAATGGGCAGGGACATAGGATTGAGAAAGAGTACATTTATGGATGAAAACATACTGAGATTCACTTGATCACGACTTGATATATAATCATGTTTTCTATTTTTCTAAGTGCCTATATACTTCTATGTTGTAAATACTTATATACCACTGGGGTGTTTGTTTCCTTCCTCTTCTATAGTATGCAAATTCTAATGATAGAACCTCACTTTGTATGTCATAGAACTCCCTGTGCAGCCCAGGCTGGCCTCAAGCTTGTAATCCTTCTGCTTTAGCCTCCGAAGTGTAAGGATTATAGGCAGACTTCACCTTGCCCAACAAAACATTCATTTTTAGGTCAAAAACACAGTCTTGTCTTTTGGTCGCCATAGGCAATGGCTATTTAACTGGCTATTTAACCAAAACATAAATACCTACCTATGTAACTAACCCTCTACAGTTAAAACGGGCTATGATGTTGTTTTTACATGAATCAGATACCATATACTCTTCATAGGATAGAGAGATGATGGTTCAGCATGAAGGTATTTTTTAAGAGCAAATGTAATCTATTTGGGACTCTGAACTCCAGCAAGTGTTACCAGTAGGAAATGGTCAGCTTTAAGTATAATAAGTAACAATTTTTATTCTAATTTATTAGGCTATTATAAGTCGGTCATTCTGGTGATAGCATCTATTTCAGGGGTTGGGGGGAATACAGCATTAAAGAGTAGGAAGATCACTAATCTCCTACAGGGAATCCTTTATTACTTTCTCAGAGGATAACTGGGGCACATCATAACAAACTGGAAGACTGCACTTGTCCCACATCAGAAGACATCAAGGTTTCGGTGTAGTTTGTGATTATCTGCAGCTCTTATCAGAGAGATGAGGCCTCCTGTTGAGACTGTGTGTGGGTAGAAGGAGGTAGGTGTCTGGTGAGAAACTTCAGCAAGAGTCTTGCATCTCTTACTCTAAATTGCACCTTAAACCATTAACATTCCAAAGAGATGTACCTGAAAACCCAATAAAACTCTATGATAGTGTACAATTGGTTAACAATAATGCTAGGTTAAAATTCCAGCTTGATTACTCATGAACTCTACTCTGTATCTCAATTCTGTATTTTTTTAAAACTTCACATAATAAGAGACAATGATACCACTTCTCCTTTGGTTGTAAATATGTAAGCTTGTACCCATCTATCTGACTCTTCCCTCCTGACACAGATAAGTAAGTGTGTGTCAAATTATAATCTGGAAAATTATAATCACTTAAATATCTCATATAATAATTTTTATAATATATAATAAATATCTCATATAATAATATGTCTGGCAAATTATAATCACTTAAATATCTCACATAATAATTTTTAAGGAGAACTTGTACTGACTAATGAACATTGCTATTTCTTTAAATGCTCATTACTATTATGTCAGATGTCCCCTTTTCATGGATACATTAAGTTTCTGAAAGAAAGCCCAATAACTAGTTCATTATGTTTTCTTTAAGGACTAATATTAAAAATTGATCATAAACTACTTAGAAATTTCCAGATAATACATCAGATGAGCCTGTAGGTGTTATTTGGTTTAGTCTTCCAGGTTTGTTGTTGTTGTTGTTGTTGTTGTTTGTTTGTTTTGTTTTGTTTTGTTTTTGGTGGGAAGAAACTAAATTATTAAAAGAAACCACTTTCCTGAGGTGACAGGGCTCTTAATGAAGATATACAAATCCAAAAGATCCCTCTCAGGGCTCTAGGTATACAGTCTGCTTCCAGGCTTTATCTCTTGCAGGTGGTTCACTTGAATTTTTACTCACTTCTAGAGTTTTTATTATTTTGGATTTCTATCTAATTTTTTTTGAAAACTTCATATCTTGGTCATTCAAGCCCACACCCTTACTCCCTCCAGATCCCTATACTTTGCATATCTCCCATCTCCCTCCAATCTTCATATATTAAAAGGAAAAAAAAACACCACTTAATTCAATTAGCTTTTCTTAGGTGCTCATAAGTGTGGACTCTTCCCTCTCCCCCTTCAACTCTTCCTATCTCCATCTTCTTTCCACTTCTTTTAAAATTCATGACATCTTTAGTTATTATTGGTACACAGACACATACACACACACAATTCTGCCCCAGTACCCTGTAGTTCTTCATCTAGGGGTGGAGCTCTGTGAGATGTCCCCCATGATCCATTGTTAGATCAGCTTGTGTAGTCACTAGCAGGTCTTGTCTAAGTGATTTGGATTTTTTGTTTTGTTTTGTTTTGGTTTTGTTGCTGTTGTTTTTTTTAATATTTATTTATTTCATGTAAGTACACTGTAGCTGTCTTCAGACACACCAGAAGAGGGCATCAGATTTCATTATGGATGGTTGTGAGCCATTATGTGGTTGCTGGGATTTGAACTCAGAACCTCTAGAAGAGCAGTCAGTGCTCTGAACCGCTGAGCCATCTCTGAGTCATCTCTCCAGCCCCGCTGTTGTTGTGTTTGTTTGTTTGTTTGTTTGTTTGTTTGTTTTTAACATTTAATGGATGTAGCCTTCTTGTTATATAGCAGGCACTGGACTTACTGACTGCTGAATGCGGGGGGGGGGGGGACCTTGTATATTGCTGGGGAAGGAATGTCACTCCTATGTCAATGACTCTGGGCTGCTCGAACAAGATGTGCAAATGCTCAAACAGTTCCAGGGGAACCTCCAGTCATACTATGCTCCCAACACCCCTACCCCTTGGTACTCTAACCCCTTGTAGCTTGGCTTCTCCTCCTCCTTGACCTCATACTAGCCATTGGAGCTTTGCTTCTTTTGGCACCCCGTCTCATCCAATTGCTAAAGCAGCAGGTCAGTATCATTGCAAAATCACTACTAATCGGGTCTGTTCAGTATCAAACTGTTTCCGACATAGGAGACAGTTATTCTGATGACATCTCCTTTATAAAAAGAAAATGAGGAAGCCTGGTAAGGTTGAGCTGGGTTGGAAGCCCTGGGGACCCAAAGGCATGGTAGAAGCTTCACCTGCTCCCAATACCTGGCCCATGTCATGTAGCCACAGCCCCCCATAGAGAAAGTTATTCCCATAAGTCACATAGGGCCAGCACCCCCAATCCCATCCACATGTAGATGAGGCATCCCTAACATCTCAGACCAAGTTAATAGGAAGCACCTGTTGTCAGACCCCAACCCACTCCAAATCTGTATATAAGATCCTATCCAGAAGGAATAAAGGTGTATGTGAGAATTACTCCATAGCCTGAGAGCATGTCATATTGGCTCACAACCATCTGTAATGAGATCTGATGCCCTCCTATGGTGTGTCTGAAGACAGGGACACTATACTCATATACATTAAATAAATAATATTTAAAAAAAGAAAAGAGCTGTATGAACTAACCAGAACCCCCAGAGCTAATGTCTCTAGCTGCATACATAGCCGAAGATGGCCTAGTTGGCCATCATTGGGAAAAGAGGCCCGTTGGTATTGCAAACTTTATATGCCCCAATATAGGGGAACACCAGAGCCTAGAAGTGGGAGTGGATGGGTAGGGGAGCAGGGCAGGGGGCGGGTATAGGGAACTTTCAGGATAGCATTTGAAATGTAAATTAAGAAAATATCAAATGAAAAAAAAAAAGAAAGAAAACCTCTGGAACACATTGAAAGCAGTCTTATGACAAAAATGTATAGCTGTATTTAAAAAACAGAAAGGAAACAATAAATGGATTAATGAAATGGGAAAAAAAAGAGCTGTAACATTTCCTGGGAAGAGAGTGCTCTCCCAAAGCTTTCCAAGCTAGCTCCACCCTCACCTCCATACCTAGCTCCACCTTCGCCCCCAAGCTAGCTCCACCCTCACCTCCATACCTATATCACTAGCCAGCCCTCTGCCAGCAGTGTAGCTAGTGCCATGGCAGCAGACCTCTATGAATAGTGTCTGGTACACAAAGCAACATTCCAAGATAATTTCAAATCTAAGACTCATGAAAATGTAACAAATTAGCACAACTTAACTCATCTGTTCCCACAGCTATATATATATAAAAAAAAAAAAATAGAAATGCACTTCCTGATTTTGTTTTCCAAACTGTAGAACACATTTTAGAAGGAATTGTATTGACAGTCAGTCTACAGTATTTTTCAATTTCAAGTATGAAAAATAGAGAAAAACTAGATGTTATACATCTACTCAGGTTATGCATTACATTATTCCCTGTGCCCCCACAGTGCTAGAAATTGAACCCATGACCTCATATATATTAGGCAATCCCTTTACAACTGAGATATATCTCTTGCCCTCACATTATATATTACTAAACAGCATCTCTCTTTTAAAAAACAGCAACATACACTCATTGATTAAGTCAATACAGTACTTTATTGGGCTTAATCCAACTTGAAATACAATTTCTGTCACTTGCCATAATTGATAAAATGTCAAGTTTCTTTGCAATGCTAACATGCTATGATTCATTTTATGTTAAGAGATTTTTCATCAATGACTTGGTGGGAAGGAACTACAATATTAAATAAGAAGAGTCAGTTCAAACTTAGAAACAACATTCTCTTCTTTCTTTTTACCCCCCAATGATCAGTTAACCTCTTCTAGTTTAGCAGCCTTAGAGAAATGAATGTCCTAAACTGGCCATAGAGCATTCAGTTTGGCAGATTTAGAAAATGTACACACATGCTTACTACCCTAATAAAAAATCTGTACAGCCAATATGTCCTTCCTGCAGGATATTTGAGGCCCACAGTGGCACTGAACTTGTAGAGCAGCCAATTGAATTCCAGTTCAACTTGAGGCCCATGTCCTATACTGCCTGTATATGCAGGATCATGAGAGAGATGGCTCAGAAACTTAGGGTAGAACCAAACACAACTGGCAAAAATGCACAATTATTATATATATAAATACATATAATCAGTGATATGATCCCTAATTGGGCAAGCCATATCCACTGGAAACTGTGAGAGTCATGACGCCAGCACAGCTGCCTGACACAGTTCCAGTAACGCTGAGTTAAGGACTGCAATCAATGTCCTGTCTCCAACTTTCGGATTTTGGTGTCTGCATGCTGCATTCTTGGGGACTTTCTGCATTATGGTTCATTTTATGTATTTCAAGAGAAAATTATGTCTGAGTCTTTTTTAGGAAACTTCTAAGCATAGCTTTATCTAACCACTATTTGGAAGTCTTCCTTATGCTCTAGAGATCATTAAGCACAGATAAGCACATAACTAGATGACATCATTACCCAGGAATTTCCATCAGGGTATCTTCCCCTGAGAAAACTAAAACATTCTCATTGGTTCAGGGTATATAGAGGCAACTGACCAACTCTGAATGCCCAGGAGAACAAGTTACAGATTCAAGATCTCTTTATTCTAAGCTTAGAGCTCTCTGAAAGTATAGTTTAAAGATAGGGGGGAATGGCCTTACTGAATACACCCCAGGAGGACTAGGACTCTGTTATTAAGATGGATTGACTAAAATAAACTTTTTCTACTTTATATCATAGATGATGAAGCATAGTTAAATGAGTTAGGTATTAATATTTGCTGCTCATGAAAAGACTAGTGCAGATATTTTGTTTGTCTGGGGTGCTTTAAAACTGTAAATGCTGCTAGCCTTAAAGCAGGCTGTCATAAAGTAAATGCATTGTCTTTGAAGGAGACATTCTCTAGATTCTTTACATGGGAGTTACTGGGCAGATAATAAAAAGAAAATCTGTTTGTGTTTTCTAATTGTGACTGAACTCGTAACCCTGAACATGTAGCCAATAATCAACCACAGAAGCTGTACTTCCTGAATAATCATTAATCTGGTGGCGTTCTGTGAAACCTGTGTAAATAAAGAAGGACCTGGTTGCCACTCAGTCAGAGCTGCAGAGTGTTCTGAGCTGAGAGACTCCCTTGACCATGACCTAACTCACTCCTTTCTCTCTTCCTTATCTCCTCTGCTGGCCATCCTGTTAGCAACCCACTGCAGGGGAAGGCCCCCACCCCCCACATGGAATCTTATTCTGCTGTGCTCATAGATCAGTGTCTTTCCCAGTCCTCATCAGAGAGGTTTCTGTGGTAGCAGATAGGATTGTGTGCAGAGACTAGCAGTCAGACATTGTGCAAAGAGAGAGAGAATCTAAATTGTAGGTCTCTATCAAGTTTCTCCCCTTAGAGCTTGGGAAGCCCTGGGGAAGTGGTAGAGGGAAGATTCTAGGAGTCTGAGAGGTTGGAAGGCACCAAGAGAATGAGTCCAAATGAATCAACCAAGCAGGGCTAACGTGGACTCATAAGGTCACAAACAACAAGCAAAGGGCCTGCGTGGCTCTACACCAGGTCCTTTGCTTATAGCTGTTAGCCTGGTATTCTTGTGTGACTCCTAACAGTGGAAACAGGTATGTCTTTGACTCTTTTGCCTGCTCTTGGAACTGTTTTTCTCTTATTGGGTTACCTTATCCAGCCTGGTATGAAGGCTTTTGCCTTGTCTTAGAGTATGTTGTTTTGTCCTATTTGGCATGCCTTCTTGGAGGCCTGCTCTTTTCTGAAGGGAAACAGAGTATGAGTAGATCTAGGGGAAGGATGGGTAGCTGGGAGGAGTAGAGGTATGGAAACTGTGTATTGTATGAGAGAATAATAGTTTTTCAATAATAACAAAAAAGAAATGTATATGGTTATCCAACAGGTTAACGTTCAGTAGAATGAGCCAAAATATATTGACAAAGGAATAATTGATTTGAAGTATCTTCCATTGACTGAGAAATGAATAGGAAACTTTCAGTGCCTAGTGTGATGGTTGGATTTTGTAGAAATAAAAGATGTTCCTTCTCAAAGAGTATATGAAGAAGTGGAAAATCATTATTTATGAACCAATTCTTGACCCTTTGTATAAATCCAAATTAGTTGTATAGCAAAAATTATATAAAGTGCAGAGACTATACAGATGAATTTTACAGTCACTGACAAAGGTCTGTAAGGCAGAAGTTCCCTCAACTGGGGAAGAACAGATGGTTGGGAAAACATGTTGTAACAAAAGTCTAAAATATTTCTATTTGGGAAGAATCTCTTCAGGGAGCAGAACATTACACTGTTGGTTAAATGCACATGGCATTTTTCCCTTGCTAGCATTCGTCACAAATTTGCATAATGATTTGTGTGATTACTTACTTACCACCCATGCCCCATGATAAACAGAAGGCTCTAGAGAAGAAAATATGTAAAAATAAGAACAAAATAAACTTTCTAATGTCTGAACCCCCAGAATAAACAGACTTGCAAGTATAAAAGTCATAGAATTAGCACTTATTAGTACAATTAGATATAATGAAACTATTGTCAGGATGATTTTCTAACTTTCCCCATTTTTTCCATATTTACATTCTAGAAACATGATTCTTAAAACTTGAATACATACTTTGGAAATTAGCATCATTTCTCTCTATGACAAAAGAACACACATGATCTGCATTCACTGATAAGCAGATATTAGCCCAGAAACTTAGAATACCCAAGATACAATTGGCAAAACACGTGAAACTCAAGAAGAAGGAAGACCAAAGTGTGGATACTTTGCTCCTTAGAATGGAGAACAAAATACCCATGGAAGAAGTTACAGAGACAAAGCTCAAAGCTGAGATGGAAGGAAGGACCATCCAGAGACTGCCCCACCCGGGGATCCATCCCATATACAACCACTAAACTCAGACACTATTGCATATGCCAGAAAGATTTTGCTGACAGGACAGTGATATAGCTCCCTCTTGTGAGGCTATGCCAGTGCCTGGCAAATACAGAAGTGGATGCTCATAGTCATCTATTGGGTGGAACACAGGGCCCCTAACAGAGGAGCTAGAGAAAGTACCCAAGGGGCTGAAGGGGTCTGCAACCATATAGGAGGAACAACAATATGAACTAACCAGTTCCCCCCCCCCCCCAGAGCTGTGTCTCTAACTGCATATGTAGCAGAGGATGGCCTAGTCAGCCATCAATGGGAGGAGAGGCCCTTGGTCTGGTGAAGATCATATGCCCCAGTAGAGGGGAATGCCAGGGCCAGGAAGCAGAAATTGGTGTGTTGGGGAGGAGGGTAGGGGGAGGGTAGAGGGAGCTTTGAGGATAGCATTTGAAATGTAAATGAAGAAAATATCTAATAAAAATAAAGAAGCTAAAAAAGAAACGTAGTTGAGCTGTTTGGCAGGCTATTGAGACAAGATGGCTCAATGGTTAAATTCTTGTATTGTTCTTACCTGGGTTTAGTTCCCAGTGGCCATGTCAAGTGGATTACAACTGTTTGTAACTCTAGAAATATCCAGTACCTCTGGGCTCCAGGCTTTCATGTGCATAGACTCCACACAGACACACAACACATAAACATAACTGAAATAAGTTTTAAAATGTTATAGAATTATGCTTATTCTTGGGCCTATGAATAACTACTGTTTATATGCAACTACTACGTATCTGCTACCAAGATAATGTCATTAAATATACAATGTATCTTAAGCATTATCACATAATCATTTTGTCCAATGAGAAGACTAAGTCCCAGAGAGTTTAAATAACTTATTAGAAGCTGTCAGGGCTAATATATGAGCCAGGGTGCTTTTAATTTTAAGCTGGAGTCATTCCCAGTTTAGTTAGACACACCATTTCCCAGAATGGATTGGTCTCTAGATTCTTTTCCCTCTGATTTGACCATAGAGAAGTTTGGTAAGTTCTATTTCATCTCTAGCCCCAAAAGTTTTCAAATATGATTTCTAGCAATATAATAATTGTCTCCAAATCCTATTACAACAAAACAATTTGGACAAAGCAAGAAATCGAATCCAATGGGAGTTTATAGGACCTTGCCCATGGTATTGCTCTCTCTAGAAGACAAGACAGACAATGTGTACAATGGTTATGTGTCTCACACCTCCATTTCTAGAAAAGATGCTTTATTTTAACTCTAAATCTTTAAAGACTGCTTTGTAAAGTCATAACAAACACTCCTGGGCTTGTTTTGTTTCCAGAGCAGAATGGTGGCCTGTGCTTTTAAAGCCATGAGCTCTCTGAGCTTCCTCATCCTTTCGTTATGCAGCACAGTGAGAGCTGAACATTTTTTGTATTTAATTTTCCGATGGCAATGACAGTCTAGACAACCCAGATGAAATATGCTTTTGAATTACTAGGTGGTTCCACAGGAGGTAGAGACATATTATGTTTTGATGCAGACATGCTCTTTAAAAGCAAGATGCAGCAATCTCATTTTTTGAGCACCTGGTGAGATGGCAGAACAGAATTGTAACTTTTAAGACATTATAATTAAAAGTAAAGGCTGCAGCCATAGGACTTATTTTTTTTTT
>LR750102.1:760434-886716 GCA_902729485.2 Mus minutoides | reverse complement strand
ATCAGTGGGAAGAGAGGCCCCTTGGTTATGCAGACTTTATATGCCCCAATACAGGGGAACGCAGGGGCCAAGGGGTGGGAGTGGGTGGGTAGGGGAGCAGGGCCGGGAGGGGGGAGGATATAGGGAACTAGCTGGATAACACTTGAAATGTAAATGAAGAAAATATCTAATAAAAGTAGTAAAAAAAAAAAAAAGAAAATATCTAATAAAAATATTGAAAAATAAATAAATAAATTGTAAAGCAACTATATTGCTTCTGAAGTAACTACTTCAATACAAAAATGATTATGATGTTTTCATGACTAGTAGTTCTCTAAAAAAATTTATTTTTATTTTATGTGTATGGGTGTTTTGCTTGCATGGATAGCTGTGTAAGACATCCATGTCTGGTGCCAGCAAGGGCCAGAAGAACTAAGGATTTAATAGCCAAAATCACTACTTAATCTATGTTCTGGATCAAGAATTGGGAAGAAGACAATTAAATTCTTACCTGAGTACATATGTAAAAAAAAACCCTTAGTTAGTAAAACAAAAGCCTAATTTAAATTACAGATCAGAATTAAGAACCTTTATAAATTCCAAGACTCAAGCCAGTTTACAAAGCCATAACCTCTTGAATGAAGGAGAGATTTGGTCTCCAAGTAAAAGTATCTGGGTACATGGTAAAAATTCACTTTCTTTTAGCATTCTTTTTAGGAGTCCACAGCCTTTTACTGGGGTAAGTGTACATTTTGGGAAAGGGAATAATGAGAACTTTGAGAATAATGGATACTAATTTTGATTCAACATGTCACTGTGATCCTCCTGTCAGAATAGATGTTTATGGAAATGAAATGATCAGTGGAGCTGTAGCTCAGATCCAATTCACAAAGAAAGATATTCTTAAACTCATCCTGTAATTATATTCCAAGTTTCCAAATAGATAATTTGAATAAATGTATTGGGCAGCTGACAGATTCTACACATTGGTGTTCTGACCTGCCAAGGGAGGACTATTAACATGGAAAATGCCAAATGGACATACATCACCTAGGAAAATAGTAAATCAAAGAACAATATCATATCCATGGAAGGACATAAGGGGTTAATGCTATCATAAAGACCTAAATAATACAGGAGTAGAGATTTCTATCACATTTCCACATAACTCTTCCATTTGTCCTGTTCAGGAGACAGGAATTTCACAGAATCGGATTATCATAAATTTAGACAAGCAATGCCTCTAATTTCAGCTGTTGTGCCAAGTATTGAAGCCCTACAAGATGATACTCGCTTGAGAGCTTTGGATGCATTATATCAACTTATCCTAGTGACAGACTTTTGAGCTAAATATTAAATTGCTCACATTTTAAAATGTGGGCACTGAAGTTCAGCAACTTTGAGCAAGACTATCTCTCCAGTTTCACAATAATTAGTCAAGAAACTTAGGTAAAATCTTGGCTATGCTATACATCTGTGAACTAAGCCTTGCCTCTACACTGACTCGTTCCTCTCACTGAATACAAGTGGATATAGTATGGTGTATTTTTATTTGAAAATTGATGTCATTATTTCATGTATAGTATCATAATACAGAAATTAAATATTGTAGTAAGGCTGTCTTATTTTATTTTGTACTCCACAATGCATGATATATTGTCATTATACTNACATCTGTGAACTAAGCCTTGCCTCTACACTGACTCGTTCCTCTCACTGAATACAAGTGGATATAGTATGGTGTATTTTTATTTGAAAATTGATGTCATTATTTCATGTATAGTATCATAATACAGAAATTAAATATTGTAGTAAGGCTGTCTTATTTTATTTTGTACTCCACAATGCATGATATATTGTCATTATACTTAGTATATATTCAAAAATATTAATTATAGATGAAATTCACAGATCATAATTGGCAGCACATAGAGTTTCACACAGTAGCTACAATAGCTGATGGCTACTATTGTAAGGGCCAAGATCTATTTTGTCAACTCAAATGAGGCAGTGACTTCTTTTCCACTAACTGACCATTTTCTAAGTCCTTCATTATATAATCTATGCTGGGACAACTTTAGATATAATTGTTTATAACAAAAGAAAGAATTTCATATACTTATCATCATTTATTTAATTACCCAGATTAAAAAATATCAGGCTTAAATGCATGGGTGTCATTCACACCCATCCCAACAAACACAGATTGGAAAGGACCAATTAAAATTACTTTTCCCTGGGCACTAGTAAGCTTTTACTTGGGGGGATTTAAAATTTCTCAGGGGATAAGAAGAGGAAATTAAAGCAGAAAAAAATCTTTTCTGCTCTCTGGCAGAAATTCAAAGGGAAAAAAAAATCCCCTTCTTATGCTGAGCTCCTTCCCCAGATCCTTCTTGATTTTATAAAATGGACTTAAGGGTCCCTTCCAGTTTCCCCTTTTTTTTCTACTTTAGGAAGCTAAAGGAAATTAAGTAAAGCCGAGAATAAACTTCAAGTAATGTATAAGGAAAAAAATAATTGGCTGTGTGGCTTGCCACCCCCTTTGTTATCTGGTTCCCCCTACTTCCTGTGTCTGATGCCTGCTGTGCCACACCGTGCTCAGATGTTGCTCCAACCTACAGTGCCTTTTTTCCTTCCTCATCTGTCCTGCTTGGTCCAAAACAAATTTCATATTCCTTGCTAAACTCTTTTATGTCCATCTTCCCCAAGGCATAGCCCGTTACTTCTGAGTCTATGGTGAGGCTCTGTGTGCTGTTTTAGTGCTTTCCAGAGGTTTTCATTTTCTTTCTTTTTTTTTTTTCTTTTTACTTAGATATTTTCTTTATTTACATTTCAAATGTTATCCTCTTTCCTGGTTTCCCCTCCGAAAACCCCCTATCCCTTCCTCCTCCCCCTATTCACCAACCCACCCATTCCTGCTTCCTGGCCCAGGCATTCCCCTACCCTGGGCATAGAACCATCACAGGACAAGGGCCTCTCCTCCTATTGATGACCAGCTAAGCCATCCTCTGCTACATATGCAGCTAGAGCCATGAGTATCTCCATGTGTTTTCTTTGGTTTTTCGTTTAGTCTGGGGGAACTTTGGGGTTACTGGCTAGTTCATATTGTTGTTCCTCCTAGGAGGCTGCAAACCCCTTCACCTCCTTGGGTATTTTCTCTAGCTCCTTCATTGGGGACTCTGTGCTCCATCCAATGGATGGCTGTGAGTATCTACTTCTGTGTTTGTCAGGCACTGGCAGAGCCTCTCAGGACACAGCTATGTCAGGCTCCTGTCAGCAAGCTCTTGTTGGCATCCACAATAGTGTCTGGGTTTGGTGATTGTCTATGGGATGGATCCCCAGGTAGTCAGTCTCTGGATGGCCTTTCCTTCAGTCTCTGCTCCACACTTTGTTTCTGTAACTCCTTCCATGGGTATTTTGTTCCCCCTTCTAAGAAGGATTGAAGTATCCACACTTGGGTCTTCCTTCTTAGTTTCAGGTGTTTTGCGAATTGTACCTTGGCTCAGAATTCCACAGGTTTTCTAATTAGGTAATTGCATTTATATTCTTTGGTGTACCAACCTTCATCTTGCCTCTGTCAAAAGAACTGTCCTCATTCACAGGCCTAGAAACCCCTATAAACCTATGGGTTTTGTTCTAACTGTCCCTGAGAAGGAACACTAGCTAAAACAAAAGTTATCCACCAAGTTTCTCAAAGAACATTTGATAATATCTGGAGATAGTGTCAACTGTGATAACTGGGGTGATACCACTGTTGTTAAATACCCTGCAGGGCATAAAATAAACTCCACAACGAGTAATTGCCTCATCCCAAATGTCAATGGAGCCAAGGCTGTGCAAGCATAGTCAGGAGTGTCCCTTCAAATAAATGCAGCTAGTATGAGGATCCAGTGCATGTCACTGCTATAGTTAATTTCCTGGGCAAGTGATACCACACATAGTAAAGCATATATAACAGCAACCAGGGTTCACTTATAAACTAGGGCTTATGAGAGCAGTCAACCAGCTGCTGTAGCTATCACTGGAAGATTTGGTTTCGAGATCCCTAAGAACCAATTCAAACTTCAGACTTGGAATTCACTGGCCCACAGCACCAACTCTCCTATTTCTTCATGATCACTCCACCTATCGCTTCCCTGTGGTTTTAGTGAATTCAGCGGTCAGATTCTAACCTCACAGATGATGGGTGGTCTTAGTCCTTCTCCTTGTCACAAGCTCCCTGGGAGCTGCTGTCTGTACTCCTTGTTTTCATAGCTCTGTATTCCTAAGAGAATTAGATGATAATATTCAGGGAAGGAAGAAAAGCCTTATTATTTGCAAATATTTTTCTCCCTTTGTGAATTGTTGACTCATTTTCTTTTTTATGTAGCTATATTATTCTCTCTCTCTCTCTCTCTCTCTCTCTCTCTCTCTCTCTCTCTGTGTGTGTGTGTGTGTGTGTGTGTGTGTGTGTGTGTGTGTGTGTGTGTGTGTGTGTGTGTGTGTGTGTGTGTGTGTGTGTGTGTGTGTGTGTGTTTGGTCTACTTGTATGATCACATATGTATGGTCATGTGTTTGTGTATGCAGACGTGCATATGGAAGCCAGTGGTCATTGATATCATACGTCTTCTATCTCTCTCCCCTTTTCTTGATAAGGTAGTGTCTCTCACTAAATATGGAACTTGAAGACTGTTTATAGTCTATTCAGTAAGTCTGCCCCAGGAATACTGCCTCTGTTTCCCTCTCAAGAGACGAGGTTAGGGCAGGCTTCTATGCCTACTGACTTTTATATGAGTTCCAAAATCTGAGTTCTGGTCCTCATGCATTCCAAGAAACACTTTACACATCCAACCACGTTCCTATGTCAGTATTTATTGTCTTTCTTGGTATAACTATTTGACATTCAAAGTCTAATTTACTATTTTTTCTTTTCTTGCTTTTATTTGTGTTTCATAGAATCCAAGATTATGAAGTTTAACTTTTACATTTATTTTTGAGAGTTTTACTAACTCTTACATCTAAGTTCCAGATCTATTTTGAGATAATTTGAGGTAGGAGGTCTAACTTCATCCTTTATGTATGGATCGCCAGTTACCCCAACATTATTTGCTGAGCAGACAATTTACTCCATATTAGGTTTCCTATTATATTCTTGCCCCAAACCTTTTTACACCACACACACACACACACACACACACACACACACACACACAAGCTGGCTAAAATTGGCCTTTCAATTCTTATCTGTGTCTATAATGTCAGTCATCTGGCTGAATGACACATAGTTTTGCAGTACATTTTAGTGTGGAAAATCCAACTCCTACCATTGTATTTGTCCTGAATATTTTTATTCTGCTACTGGAAACCCAATCCAGAGGTCCAATTACAATGCCACCCCATCAGGTCCATCTATGTGCCTATCTGAACGATAAAATTATTGATGAAAGACCACAAAGGACTTTAATCAGTCAATATAGCCATAAAGGGATGACAGAGCTCAGATATCTCAGCCTATCTCTAGAGGCACCAACAGAAGCTCACATTTAAGGACACCACCATGAATTCCCAGATAAGGAAAAACCAGAAGAGAATTGCAGAAAACGCACATAGCTTATCAAAAATTTTCTTTTTTTTTCTTTTTATTTTTCTCTCATAAATTATATCCCAACCACAGTATTCCTCCTTCCACTTGGCCCAGCACCCCTCCCACCTCCCCTCTTCCCCAGATCCACTCCTCCCAGCGAAATCAACCAAACATAGCAGAATGATTTATAATAAGACTAGGAGCAAACCCTCATATCAACTCAATTGGAGGGCAACTCAATTGGAGAAAAGGGTCCATAGAGTAGGCAAAAGAGTCAGAGAAAGCTCCCACTCCCTCTTTTAGGAGTCTCACAAAACACTATGTCACATAACTTGTCTGGCTGATCATTATCTCAGGAGTAGTCAGGCAATGATTACAGAATTCTTGTTGCATAGGTGACAGGAATTATACTCTTAACAAAAGATGTTCATCCTTTGCACATACTGTTGAAGTCCAAGGAGACTGCAGAGTGGCTCAGAACAAAGGCAACAATTTTTCAAAGTCTTTGTCAGTCTGAGTGAAGAGTATGTGCCTTAGAAAATACAGCCACTAAGTGCTTATGTCTGACCCCCATCTTTCATTTTGTGGTGACTCTACTACTCTTTGTCAGTCATCTGTGCCTTGGGATAACTAAATATGATATTCAATATGAAAAGTTTTGGAGGATTTAGGGAAGAGAGTATTCTTAGCATTGGTTGATGTTTTACTGATCAAAGGACTTAATGAGTGAAAGGGAGGACACACTGTATATTATATAGGAAGCACTGGTCACAGGAGACTAGAGAGGAGAAGCCGTGGGCATGTAAAGACATTTCCAGAGCCCAGTAGATGAGCAGGTAGTAGGAATGAGGGCAATTAGGACAGATTCCTCTTAGCAGGAATCTCATTCTCTGGGGCTTGCTACTCTGGCATCTCTTCCATCTTCAAATGGTTTTCCATGACCTACAACAACTAGATAAAAGAAACAACTATTTTAAGGTAGAAACAGGTTCTTAGAAATGTCACAAAGCAAGTGCCATTCTGAAGAGAAAGATTAAGCATGTGCTAGGAACCCTCTAAGACACACTGCAGGAAAAGCAGGTTGTCAACATTTTACAGACACTGTATCATTCTCAGGCTGTGCCCGTCAAGGAAATTGTCATTTCTATTCACATTTTTCGTGAAGACATTCCAAGCACTCAGGTTTTGTGGTATTTTTGGTAGTGTCTACCAAAATTTTTAGACTGCTGAATCTTACTTGAAAAATGTCAATGTGACATGTTATTTATTCCAGATTATCTAACATGCCTGACATGAATGTAAATATTAACACAACCTGATGATTTCATATTCATTGTGCTGAAAATTAGGTGCCATGTGGCACAAGGTGAGTATTTCCTAGGTAAGAATCCCTCAACTCTTTTCCTGTTCTCTCTCTCTCTCTCTCTCTCTCTCTCTCTCTCTTTCTCTCTCTCTCATGTGTGTGTGTGTGTGTGTGTGTGTATGTGTTTGTTATATGGTTAAATACTTAATAAATATCATGCAGAGAAAGAACATTTACAACTCTAGGAAGTACTGCAAAAACAAAAGAAGAATCTCAGATATGTCAAATCAGTCATTTTAATATCTTCACAATGTACTTTCTCGATGGCTGTTTTCTCAAAGTTGCAATGGAAATCCTTAAAACAATGATTTTGTGAGATACTTTCTGGTTGCCAAGTACTTCATTCATTATTGATGGAAAAACAGGATAAAAGACAATACAATTCCTATACACATAACAATTTAAGTTAACAATGGGAGACATATATAAGGGCAATAGAAGACTTATTTTTTTTTAAACATAGAAAACAACAGCAATAAAAGCTATAAAAATTCTGAGAATAGATTAGTTTGAACATTCCTTGTCATTTTAGAAGGCTATTTAAAATAGGATAAACTTTCAGTGAAAAACTTATTCTGCTTTTTCTTTCTCTATTACTGTTACACCATTTTCTAGCAAGTTTAAGTTTATAAAAGTAACATTAAAGGAATTATTGGAATTTTGGTGTTTTACGGTTTTTTGCGTATGGATTGAGGTTTTCTTTTTACATTTTTATTTTTGAGGTTACAATTACATGATTTCCTTTCCCTTTCTTCCCTCTCAACTTTCCCAGACACCCATCTTGCTCTTTTTCAAATTCATGACCGTTTTTCTCATTTATTATAACAACATGAAGATAGATAGATAGATAGATAGATAGATAGATAGATAGATAGATAGATAGATAGATATTCCAAATTATAACCTGCTCAGTCTGTATAATGTTACTTGTATATGTGTTTTTATAACTATTTGTTAATGGACAACCAACTTAATTGGTGTGTCCTACCTAGGTGAAAATTATTTCTTGTAATTCTTTGTGTAGGGATGAGGCCTCATGAGCAAAAAGACCCATCGGTAAGCTAGTTATTACCACCTTAGATAAATCATTGAACCTCCATTTGTTGGTTCATAAAATGGCAGCAATAACCCCAACCTTTTCCTCCATTGCAGAAGCATAGATAACATCTCTTTGCAGAGTGCTTAGGACAGGACAAGAGCCTAGTTTGTTATAATCTAACTAGGTACCTTGGATTTTGCTTTTATGTTTTGTATTGCTAAGTTTCCTATAACAGATGATATGAAACAAATATTTTAATCAGTTATTTATTTAAAAGATTTCCCTGCCCTTTAAATAACCCTAACTGTGCTACATGAAACTGTTGATTACTTCAAGTTCTGGGTTTGGCTTTGCGACTTAACTTAATCAATGAAAGGGGAGCAAAAGTAATAAGAGCTCCTTTATATGGAAAGATGCTGCTGTTGATACTACACCTCCATTACCAGGGTGGTAGCAGATCTACAGATGCTGTAGAATATGTTTCAGGTCACAGTGAACATGGAAGGCTGAGAAAGAAACCAACTGTTTCATGATAGTTCATATTTTATTTGGGTGCAATTGATTTAAAATTTATTCTGTTTCTAAAGATCAACTTGTGGAAGCATGCTTTCAATTCTGGGTCATAATAGGCAAAATTTATACCTTGGAAAGAGGCCCAGACCTATACTAGATATTTCCCAATAAGAAATAAACTTTTGTTGTTTAATTAAGACACTGACATTATCATAGTAAGTATAAAAATATATGACTGGCAGCTTCACATTGGTATTTAGTATTTGTGCTTGTTTGAATAAGAATGGTTCCATAGGCTCATATATTTGAATGCTTAGTCACCAGGAAGTGATACTATTTGAAAAGACTAGATGAGGAGGTCTGGCCTTGTTGGAATGAGTGTGGCCTTGTTGGAGGAAGAGTGTTACTGGCGGGTGGGCTTTCAGATTTCAAAAGCCCTTGCCAATCCTAGGTGCTCTCCCATTGTTTGTGGATTATGATGGAGATCTCAGTAACTTCTCTAGCATCAAGCCTGCTTGAATGCAATCATATTCCCACCATAATGAGAATAGACAAATCTCTGAAGCTGTAACCAAGCCCCCTGATTAAATTCTTTTTCTAGAAAGAGTTGCCTAGATTATGGTGCCTCTTCATAGCATAGAACGGTGACTAAAATAGTATTGATGTGATTGATAAGATTTGGGTAATATTGGAAAGAAAGGACTTCATGCTCAAGCTTAATGCAGGAAGACAGATGTTGCTATCGAAAGATTTGTTTCTTTATCTTTTAAACATGAAGCTACAATAGTAGGACTCAAATAAAGTCACCTTTATTCTATAACAAAATTCCAGTTCCAACCCTGATTTCAAAACTTACGTGATGATACTTCATCCTTGCCAACAATGCCATCTATTTAAGTAAAATTAATTCTCAGGTGCAAAAAAAAAAAAATTATAAAATTCCCAAAATAAACCTCTTAGAAACATCTGGTAAATTAGAATTAATCTCAGCCCAAATTCAAGATTATAAGAAATGCTTCCACAAGGATTGGGGTATTCAAGGTCAACGCTCTATATTCGCTCTGAGGTTTTGTCACACCATTTTTCATGTTTCTGGGCTTTAATTTCCAAGACATAAGGCAAAAGCATTGGATTAATGATATGCGACATCTAACATCATATTAACCTATGCCATGTTCTTTCAAATGAGAAAATAAAATGACAGTCTCTCTCCAGAAGCTGGTACTATTTACTCAGGAAAAGTGAGAACTCAGTGATTAAAATGTGAAAATAATTTTCCATGTAGACTAAAAATGAATCAAGACATACAGTGAATCGGCATTGTTGTATAACTAGTAAACGTGTGCAAACACTTCTTATCCATGACTATGCTGAATCTAAGTCATTGTCTCTCATCTTTATCTGGCCTTATAGCATGGCGTTAGGCACATACGGAAGGTAGCCCAAACTTGTTTATTGCATTGTTGGGAGAACTGATAAATCCTTGGATGGTTAAATAGAATATGCAAATAATGATGAGATTTCTCTGGCATGCTTTGTCTGCTGAATAAATTTGCTGTATAAAAGTTCCCGTTGTGAAGAAAAGCATTGTGAACATAAATTTAAAATGCATGAGTAATTTTTTTTCAAAGAGCAAACTGAAATAGGAGTCAAAAGATCATAGCTGAAGAACTGTTAATTAGTGGAGTAACTCATATAGCTGTTTCACCCACTGAACCTCAACTTCCTCATCAATAAAATGTCTATTAAAATTTTATCATATTTGATGAAAACAAAATAGTGTTAAGAATGAGGAAGCACTAACAAAATGAAACATGTTTCATACTTGTGAGGGGGTGTTCACTTTCTGTTTTATTTTGCCTTGTCTTTTTATAATAGTAAAAGTCTCAAAGGCAACGACCTAAAGCACCTTGCACGGTGATGGAAGTCTTTCTGTGCTTTTCACTGGACCATGAACCTGATCTTCATCAGGAGTCCTGTGCTTATAATTCTACCTCTAGGAAGTAACAGGAAAAGTCTTTCATTACATCCCTGATTTCAAAATAGACATGAGCTTTATATTTCTTACCAGCTTTTTTTGTTTCCTCTCTTGAAACACTTTGGCTGAGTTTACGTTCCCAGCCCATACTCTAGGTGTCAGTGTGCCCCACATCCTCCTACGGATGTCTTTCAAATGATTATATACTCTTTGTCCCAAGGCGATGACATCACACTTACTAGTGATTGCAGTGTGCTATCACTTTCCATTTAAGCTCATCTTTTACCAAAGCATGAACTCTCTTCCTTATATCTGTTAGTTCAATATTTCCAGTTGTATTTTTCATAAGCATCTTAACTTCAACCATTCCCAAACTCTTCATTATCTCATATCTTTTGTCTAGCCTTTCTAAAAGACAATCTCAAATAACTACTAGCAAAACTTTAGAATCTATGTTAGTTAGCTTTATGTCAAATTGACATAAGTTAGAGTGCTTTGGTAAGAGGGACTCACAATTGAGAAAAGTGAGAGTGGCCTATGGAAAAGTCTGTAGAGCATTTTCTTGATTAATGATTGATATGAGAGGAACCCACTCACTGTGAGTAGTGCCAACATAAGTGAGTTGGTCCTGAGTTGTATAAGAAAGCAGAATGAGCAAGCCATGAGAAGTACTTAGCATTTCTCCATGGTCTCTGCTAACTAATTTATTTGTCTATGGGTATAGCAGTGTGTCATTAGGAGTACTTCATGGCTATGTTCCTCTAGCAAAATTATAGCAGGAGCTTTTCTCCTATGCTGATGACCTATCCAGTCTTGAGACACTTTATCAGCACCAAGTCTTTGTTCCATCTCATGGAGCGGGCTTTAATTCTATCTAAAAGTGATTTGTTACTTCCATAATATTTGTGCAACTATTTTCCCAGTATTCCTAAAGGCAGGATGGTGTTTTGGTCCCAGAGTTTAGAGTTGAATGATATTGATGACTACCATTCTTCTCCAGCATCATACAAAGTACCTTCCAGCACCATGAACAATAATCATTAGGGCTGGAGCTCCTAATTGAGCACCAACTAAACTTCTTCATATTCAATGAGATATTATTTATCTCCGTGCCATGGGAGATTTACCATCATGTTGTGAAGATCAATAAATAGTTTTGGAAACAGCCAGTTATGTTTGATGGAAATTAAGGAATCCCTTTGGCCAAAATTAAAAGGATGTGACCTGTTCCTGGCACTAGAGTTTGGAGTTGGTGGAATATGATGACTCCATTGAAATTGGTTTCATAGTTGCATGTGTTTTAGAAAGCTACTATCGTAGTAGGTTCCGCGTGTTTCTTTTTTAAGTCTTTAGCTTTAGTTGTCTTCCGTCTTTCTTTACTCTGCTCTTCTATCCCTTCCCCATTTAATACTCCTCCTACCCCAATCTCTCCATGACACTATATACTATTTCTTCTTCCTTTGGAGATCTACTCTGTCTCCTTACCAGAGGCATTTCAGAGGTAACCACACTGAATTTTTCTTTATTATCACCCTTCCAATATCTTCCCTTGGTGCTGCTCCCTCATTTTCTGCACTGCACTACTCGATTAGTATCATTTCTATTTTTCAGCTTTCTTAAATATCTATAATGTAAAGGCATCTCTTTTGTATGAAGAAGAATTAAGAAATAAGAACAACTGAGATCTGTACCACAGACTCACAGGAACCTTCACAGGGCTTAAGATTAGAGAGTAAGACAGAAGAAGATGCAAAGGCTACTAACTACTTTTTACTGAATCAGAAAACCTGAGAGATACCAGGTAGAAATCATAGAAGGTCAGAATGTAAAGAAGTCCTTTGTACTTTGCTTTCTTTTCCAATTTGAATCTTACTGAAATGTATGCACATATTAGTTCTGAGATATTTATTTGTTGTCAAATGGCTAAATGAAGCTACTCAATATATCTCCAACACTTCTTATTTTTGTGGTGAAAATATTTAAAATCTAGGAATTTTCATGACCTACTTAATTTGGAGACAGGAAGAACAAGAGATAAGAGAGAAAAGAAAAAAGAAGAGAGGGGGGAGGGGAGAGAGAGAGCAATCAAGAAAGGTAAAGAAACCTTGGGGATGAAAAACAGATAGATCTCATCCCCTCTCACTCAAAAAGTAAAGAAGTGTGTGTGTGTGTGTGTGTGTGTGTGTGTGTGTGTGTGTGTGTGTGTGAGAGAGAGAGAGAGAGAGAGAGAGAGAGAGAGATTCTTAATAATATCTAACAAATTTTAATCTACACAATTGAATATCCATTAAAATCAATATTCTACACAAATATCAAATGCCCTTACAGTTCCAGCAGGAAAAAAGTTAATATGTAAATATAATACTAGCTTACATATTTTCTAGCCACAGTTGAATTATTCTTCACAGAAACACTTAGAATTTAATTTTTGGATGATTTGAGCTATTTTTTAAATTCTAAGATCTTTGCCACTCCATATTTTAACTAAATTCTATATAATGAATAATTCTAAAATGTCAAATGGTAAGCTAAACCAAGGCTTGAGCTAATTGATGGTTTCCTTTCTGTCTCATGAAACGCACCGTGGCAGTAAGGAAAGCCCACTGCTCAGTCAGATGCTCTCATCAGCATTCTGAATAGGTGTTTAGTGCATTTTCTCAATGCCATACAGAAGCCATTATGAGGAAGCAACAAGAGCTTAATGTTAATGTTATTGGCACTAATGCTCGCCTCACATGCCACACTCATATTTTCTTCCTAATTCCATTCCCATAGAGATATTAAGCTTCCTCTTCAAACAATTAATTTTCATTGATTTATCTCACATATTTCAAATGCCTGTAACACTCTAGTGAGATCCACGCCCTGATGCCAATCCCGTTTTGTTCCTCTTCCTGATAGGTATTCCAATGTCTTGACTGGCAGCTTCCAAGTCCCACATTTTTTTTTTCTTCTTCACTACATCTGGGCAGGCTGATAGGAAGCCCAATTCTCTCTTCTTCACACATCTGAGGGGGAAATAAAAGCATGCAAGTCTTAGTCTATACCTGGGAACCCCCAACCTTACCCCCATCTATCATAAAACATCAAGCCAATTTATTGCCCACTTTTGCATCATGCCATGCCATTTTTTTAACCTTTTCAATGATACTTCCCTGCTTTCCCAACCCCCCTGGAAAGTCCATTGTATAAATTTCTAAACATTTCTTCAGGATACATGTGTAGCCATTACTTCCCCCGGAACAAATGATGGATTCGATCTGTAGTATGTGGGGTACCTATTTAGCTAAACTGATAGCAATCTCTCATATATATGAGTCATTCAAGGAAGAGAGACTAGGAAAGTTTGACTCATGCGACCTATCTGGAGTTCTTTTTTTTTTTTTTTTTTTTTTTTTTTTTTTTTTTTTTTTTTTTTTTTTTTTTTTTTTTTTTTTTTTTTTTTTTTTTTTTTTTTTTTGAGACAGAGTTTCCCTGTGTAGCCCTGACTGTCTTGGAATTCACCCTGTAGACCAGGCTGGCCTCGAACTCAGAAATCTGCCTGCCTCTGCCTATCAAGTGCTGAAATTAAAGGTGCATTTCCCTGATGATTAAGGATGTTGAACATTTTCTCAGGTGCTTCTCGGCCCTTCAGTATTCCTCACTTGAGAGGAATTCTTTGTTTAGCTCTATACCCCATTTTTAAGGGAGTTATTTCAATTTCTGGAGTCCAGCTTCTTGAGCTCTTTGTAAATATTGGATATTAGTCCCCTATCAGATTTAGGATTGGTAAAAATCCTTCCCCAAATCTGTTGGTGGCCTTTTTGTCTTATTGACAGTGTCTTTTGCCTTATAAAACCTTTGCAATTTTATGAGGTCCAATTTGTCAATTCTTAATCTTACAGCACATGCCATTCCTGTTCTGTTTAGAAATTTTCACCCATGGAAATTGGTGAATTGGTTGATTCTTTTTGTTTCCACTTGGTTGATTCCAGCCCTGAGTTTGATTATTTCCTGCCTTCTACTCCTCTTGGGTGAATTTGCTTCCTTTAGTTCTAGAGCTTCTAGATGTGTTGTCAGGCTCCTAGTGTATGCTCTCTCTAGTTTCTTCTTGGAGGCACTCAAGGCTATATGTTTTCTTCGTAGGACTGCCTTCATTGTGGCCCATAAGTTTGGGTATGTTGTGGCTTCATTTTTATTAAACTCTAAAACGTCTTTAATTTCTTTATTTATTTCTTCCTTGACCAAGGTATCATTGAGTAGAGTGTTGTTGAGTTTCCACGTGAATGCTGGCTTTCTATTATTTATGCTGTTATTGAAGATCAGCCTTAGCCCTTGGTGATCTGATAGGACCCAAGGGATAATTTCAATATTTTTGTATCTGTTGAGGCCTATTTTGTGACTGATTATATGGTCAATTTTGGAGGAGGTACCATGTGGTGCTGAGAAGAAGGCATATCCTTTTATTTTAGGATAAAATGTTCTGTAGATATCTATTGAATCCATTTGTTTCATAATCTCTGTTAGTGTCCACGTTTCTCTGTTTAGTTTCTGTTTCCAGGATCTGTGCATTGGTGAGAGTAGGGTGTTGAAGTCTCCCACTATTATTGTGTGAGGTGCAATGTGTGATTTGAGCTTTACTAAAGTTTCTTTAATGAATGTGGCTGCTCTTGTATTTAGAGCATAGATATTCAGAATTGAGAGTTCATCTGGGTTGATTTTACCTTTGATGAGTATGAAATGCCCCTTCTTTTATTTTTTGATAACTTTTTGTTGGAAGTCAATTTTATTCGTATTAGAATGGCTACTCCAGCTTGTTTCTTCAGATCATTTGCTTGGAAAATTGTTTTCCAGCCTTTCACTCTGAGGTAGTGTCTGTCTTTTTCCCTGAGGTGCGTTTCCTGTAAGCATCAAATTTTGGGTCCAGTCTGTGTAACCAGTCTATTAGTCTATGACTTTTTATCGGATAATTGAGTCCATTGATGCTAAGAGAAATTAAAGAAAAGTAATTTTTGCTTCCTGTTATTTTTGGTGTTAAAGTTGGGATTCTGTTGTTGGGACCGTTTTGTTTTTTTGTTTTTTTGGGTTTTTTTTAGGTTTATTGAAGGATTACTTTCTTGCTTTTTCAAGGGTGGAATTTCCATCCTTGTGTTGGTGCTTCCTATTATTATCCTTTGAAGGGCTCGGTTCATGGTAAGATATTGTGTGAATTTGGTTTTGTCATGGGATACTTTGGTTTCTTCATCTATAGTAATTGAGAGTTTTGCTGGGTATAGCAGTCTGGGCTGGCATTTGAGTTCTCTTAGGGTCTGTATAATATCTGTCCTGGATCCTCTGGTTTTCATAGTCTCTGGTGAGAAGTCTGTTGTAATTCTAATAGGCCTGCCTTTATATGTTACTTGACCTTTTTCCCTTACTGCTTTTAATATTCTATCTTAATTTAGTGTATTTGTTGTTATGATTATTATGTGTCAGGAAGAATTTCTTTTCTGGTCCAATCTATTTGGAGTTCTGTAGGCTTCTTGTATGTTCTTGGGCATCTCTTTCTTTAGGTTAGGGAAGTTTTCTTCTATAATTTTGTTGAAGATATTTGCTGGCTCTTTAAGTTGAAAATCTTCATTCTCATCTACCCCTATTATCTGCAGGTTTGGTCTTCTCATTGTATGCTGAATTTCCTGGATGTTTTAAGTTAGGATCTTTTTGCATTTTGTATTTTCTTTGATTTTTGTGTCCATGTTCCCTATGGAATCTTTTGTACCTGAGATTCTCTCTTCCATCTCTTGTATTCTGTTGCTGATGCTCGCATCTGTGCTTCCTGATTTCTTTCCCTGGCTTTCTATCTCCAGAGTTGTCTCACTTTGGGTTTTCTTTATTGTTTCTACTTCCCTTTTTAGGTCTTGAATGGTTTTGTTCAATTCCATCACCTGTTTGGTTGTGTTTTCCTGTAATTCTTCAAGGGATTTTTGTGTTTCCTCTTTAAGGACTTCTACCTGTATAGCAGTGTTTTCCTGTGATTCTTTAAGGACTTCTACCTGTTTAGCAGTGTTCTCCTGTATTTCTATAAGTGAGTTATTAATGCCCTTCTTAAGGTCCTCTACCAGCATCATGAGATATCATTTTGAATCAGAATCTTGCTTTTTGGTTGTGTTGGTGTATCCAGGACTGGCTGAGGTAGGAGTGCTGGGTTCTGATGATGGTGAGCAGTCTTGGTTTCTGTTGGTAAGTTTCTTACGTTTGCCTTTTGCCATCTGGTAATCACTGGTGTTAGTTGTTATAGCTGTCTCTGGCTGGAGCCTATTCCTCCTGTGATTCTCTTAGCCTCTGTCAGCTGTCCTGGGTGTTTATCTCTCTTCTGAGTCTCAGTGGTTAGAGTACTCTCTTCAGGCAAGCTCTCCTCTTGCAGGGAAGGTGCACAGAGGTCTGGCGTTCAGACCTGCCTCCTGGCTGAAGATGAAGACCCCAAATATAGTAATAATATAATATTGAAAATAAAAATAATATGAAGCCACAAAAACAGAATGTTCTAAAGCTACAGGATCAAATTTAGACTGCTGAGGTGTCTGGCTCCATGATCTGAATATCTGCTGGGTTTCCAGCCTCTCTAGCATGCAGACAACCATTGCTGAACTAGAGGATATTTTACAAGCCAATCTAATAAATTGCCTATTAGAATATGCATATGGAACTCAGTTGGGACTTAGTATCTTTCCTGTTGTTCCTGTTTCTTCCTGTTCATATGTGACAGGGGGAGGTTGTCAGTCAGGCTCTTCCCTTTCAGTGCACCCCTGGAACTTTTGCTAGCTTCACTAACCTTGCAGCCCATAGGCTGCACAGGTTTTTGCTCTTGTCATATTCTCTCCAGTCTGTACGTCCTGGGATGGCTTCTCTCTCAGCTAAAGCTTGTCCCTTGAGTGTGTTGGAGAACTGATGAAAGCAAATGGCACTGATATCTGTGCTGGCATGTGATCTTAAGAGCCTGCAATCTGCAGTAAAAAATCACCCTGTGAGAAGGAGCAGGCTGCAGAGATAACATGTCCTGCTGGACCTGAGCTTCGTGGCTCTCCATCCTGCCAGTATCAATCCATAAACCAAGGAGGCACCTCTGGTGCTAGGCAACCCACTGGGTTTAGGAGCTATCAGTCTTCACAATTATCTTCAACACAGAGGGTAGAGCCACCAAATGCCTACCCTTCACAGCTTGAGCCTCCTGACACCTGAACTTCTTAGCATGGCTGCATCTGGTTCTGCGCTCTGCACAGCTGCAGTATTTGGTAACCTCTCACAAGGAGACTTGTTAGAGTCTTCTCCAACCCTCTGACCTGTGATTTTCTTCCTCTCGAGTTCCCAAAGTAGTTCTTTCTCAAACAAACAAACAAAAAAAACTTCTTCTCAAGACGGCCCCTGGCTACAGCCCCATGAAACATAGTTAGTGACAAAATGGATTTATTTTCCCATGTTGATCTGTAACAAAAATGATTCGCTGTCACCAAATCTCCCAATTGATAGAAGGCTTACAAGAAATGTGTGCTTTTCCTACGGCTAGTGTCACCCCAGGCATTTTCACCAGGGACACATGGCTTACCTTGTGGATAAGGCTTCATATTTATACCTTATTTTAAAATAGGAATGGGCACTTTCTTTACATTGATTGGAAAGACCTCTCTCCTAAAATGAAGTTCTCTGTCAATGTTGAGTAGACATTCATTATGTATGTGACCATCTACTTTTGGACTCTCCTTTGCCCTTCCTTGCCATGGTAATTTATCTTTATGCCAATATTTGACAGTATTAACTTGATTAGCATAAGTGTGTGAGTCCTAAAATCTGGTAGTTTAAGGGCTCAGAGACTGCTCAATGGATAAAGCATTTGTTGCACAAAAGACAATCTAATTTCATATTCCCAGAACCAATGTAAAACTCTGGATGCAGTAGTGAACATATCCATAAATTCAGGGATCCACTACTAGAATACTGAAAGAAAACAATGACAATAGGAGACTCCTGGGAAGCTCATGAATCAGTCTGGAGTATGCATGAAAGAACAAGAAAGACTGTCCAAAGATAGGTGAGGACCAAAACACAAGGTTATCTTCTGAATTCCACATGTGTGTTATGATATATACATGTGTGCATACACACACACAAAACACACACACACACACACACACACACACACACAGTCCATTTGCTAATATTGTTCTGAAACTTCTTGAGCTCAGCCTCCATAGTCAAATTGTTCTTAAAACTATAGTCTCCCAGGTTATTAATAAAATGGCCCTTTAATCACCACTTATAGGATTTAATCACTTTTATAAAGTTATAAAGTCTTCAACTGGCCTTCCAAAATCAACATAGTCACATTATTCAAAGCAATGTCCTCCAAAAAATCAACATAGTCACATTATTCAAAGCAATGGCCCATTCTGTGGTATCAGACTCTATTCCAGTTATTTTCCTGCTACTATTTTAAAAAATCATAACTAAGACAACATGTAGAAGGGAGACTTAATGTGGCTATAGTTTCAAAGACACAAGAGTCTGCCCATGGCAGGGAGATATGGCACCAGGAGCAGAAACATCAGAGCTCACATCAAGAAGCAAAAACAGTGAACAGGAAATGGCATAAAGTATTAAAACCTCAAATCCAACCTCTTGTGATATACATTCCCTAGCAAGGCCACACCTCCTAAAAATTCACAAATAGTTCTACCAACTGGGGACTAAGTGTTTAAATATCCTATAGGTAATAGTTTTTATTCAAACCACTACAAAGAGTGTCTGAAGTACAGTAGATATTATAGTTACATGTACATAAATACACATAAGTATTTTTGGATGGATGGATAGAAGGATGGATGGGAAAATGTCACCAAGTAAAGCAGGTGTTTGACAACTCTGGTGTTTTATAGTAAAGTTGATATTAGGTAAATGCCTTACTGATCCTTTCTTTTTCTCTGAATTAAAGAAACAAAACCTGAAAAGAAAAGGAATTGCTTGCTTAATTATAAAATTCAATGAATAAAAGAGGGAGAGCTTTTTCTATATGAAATCAAGACCAAGAGAAGACAGTCTACTGTCTGTAAGAACAGACGAAAGGAGAAGGAAAATAATAGAAAAAGAGATAGAAAGGGTTTTCTATTATTAATTTGAAGTCTAATGACAGGTGGAATAAGTCAGAATAACATAGCCCAGAGACCTAGGGGAAAAACAAACACTACTGTTCTTAAAAAAAAATTCTTTAAAAAAAAGTAGTAATAAAATGACTCCTAATGATATTCTGCTATACTCATATATCAGTGTCTTATTCAGTCATCATCAAAGAAGTTTCCTCCTACAGCAAATGGGAAAAGTTATCCATCAAACCCTCCCCTCAGAACTGGAAAAGGAGACAGAAAGTGTGTAAAAACCAGAGGAGGATGAGGACACCGGGAGACAGGTGTCCTCTGTCCAGAGGACTGAACAGAGGTCATATGAACTCACAGAGACTGAATCAGCTAGAACAGGTCCTTCATGGGTCTGCACCAGTTCTGCTATTCATATGTTATGACTTTCGATTTAGTATTTTGAGGGACTCCCTAGTGTGAACTTGTTAGGTCTGATTCTTGTGCCTTTTCTTAAGCTCATTTCTTTCCTTTGGTTTGTCTTGTCAAACTTTGATGTGATGGTTTTGGTTTTACCTTATTATATTTTATTTTGTTGTTCTTTTGTACCTTTTAAAAGCCTGTTCTTTTCTAATGGTAAACAGTTAGGGAGTGGATCTGGTTTGAACCTGAGGTGGTAGTAGGCGTGGGCCTGGAAGGAGTCGAGGGAAATGAGCTGTAATCAGGACATATTGTATAAAAAAATAACTTTCTCTTTATTTATTTTTTTTAAAAGATTTATTTATTTTATATATGTGAGTACATTGTCACTGTCTTCAGACACACCAGAAGAGACCAACGGAAGCTACTAAAAACATGTCTCAGCAGTGACCACAGAGGCATGGGGTATAATCTACGAGTGTTACTCTTCAATAGAAGAAAAAACCTGGGTGTTCATTGAGTCAACATGGCAGGGTTTGTGATATATGCATTACCCCAAGAAGCCCATCATGGGTAGAGCCATCTGACCAAGTAAGAGAAAAGCAATTGCATAGAGTAGACTGAATTTCAAACTCTACAGGATGTCCTGGCTGCTATCACTTTGCCACATTTCCAGGATACAAATTGGTAGACAGTAACGATTAGTTAAGATCATTAATTTAATTGATATGTTGGAGAATTTATATGTAGTTTCTATGTCAGGCCATAATTCAACTGGAGACTCATTTAATTAGTTATATGTTGAAACTAGTGACATATCAATTAAACAAAACAATCACAATATCCGTTAACTAAAAACAACACAAAAAAATAAAATAAAATAAAAACACGATAGCCAATAATGTAGTACTTATGAGTTAATAAAGTTATTTAATAAAGAGTCTTTTCTATGTTACTTATCATCTACTGTACTATACTATCTGAGTATATATTTAGAAAATAATAGGTCATATATTTTAATGTATATATGAATATTAGCAATTACATCAATATCTAAGCATTCTGAATACTGCATCTGAGACCTGTTATTATTTCCTGATATTCAGCACATCATAAAAATATGAGATGCAGAATAAGCCATTCATTGAAAGTCAATAATAAGTAAGTACCAAGGCTGATATTGAAACCTAGACCAATTCTGCACTTCATGATCTTAACCATCATGTCTTCGAGACTGTCAAAATATCACCTGATAGTTGTTCTTTATCCAACGAATCCTGTACATTATTTCACAGTGCTAAAATTACCTTTTTGAAGAGGATTAGCACACATTTAAAATTCTGGCTCTGTTGTCCAAAAACCTGATTTTTAAAAAGAAAACACATTTATGTTCTCTCATTTCTAAAATTGTTTTGGGAATTTTTCTGTCTTATATTCAAATCAACCTAAAAATCAAAGCAATAATGTATACCTAACACATTTAAGCCTCCTGATGCATTCTCTAATGGCCTGACAAGATTATATTTATGTAAAATGAAAGGCTAAGAGAAATGCGCCTCTTTTCTTTCCGATTTAGAGCTGACTCCACCTCACCACACCATATTCATGGTGATGTGTTTAGAGACTGTGGCCGCTAAACCCAGAGTAGGGAAAGTTGTGGCATATTTCAGTTAAATTATTTTCTATTTCAGCTACTAAGGTTGGATTTTCTTCTTTTACCTCTTTTTTTTTACGCTTTATTTCTGTGCTTCCTCCTTCCTTTATGTCATTTTTCATGAACAATAATTTTAATTCCTGTTTTAGAAGGTTTACATGTCTTGTTTTCCCAATTACATGCATGGACATTTCTAATTTTTAAAGAGAACATCTTAACTTCTATTTCATCATCAGTGGCAAAAGATATGTCATATGCTGTGCCTAAAATAGAAGATACAGGAGTCAGTACAAGTGGATTAAATAGCATCCATTACACCATGCCTGAGAATATATTAATTCATAATATTTGAAAATGCTATCTGAACTTGTATCCTACTAAACATCAGGTGCTTGTAAGTAGCAAAAACAACAAGATCCCAAATGTGACATACTCCCTGACTTATGAACTAAAACTTGGAGATAGCCAATGATTATCCACAGCCAACAAACTTATTTATACGTTGAATTTAGTGTTTATCTTTTTCTACATTTAAAAATTATTTATGTAATGCCACTGAATGTGGGGCCTGGGGATCTGATCTCAGGGCCCACATTTGTGTGGATGGCCCTTTACCAACACAGCCATCTCCCCAGTCCATCCTAATTCTGTGTTGTAAGAAATAAATTAAGCAACTTGAAAAAAAATATTTATGTAATAAAATATGCATTTAAATTTTATACTACATGTTTTAAGCTTCGTGAAAACTGTATCTCATTGAATGCTCCAACCTTTATCATTACTATGTTGACACATATATCCTAATATAAATTATTTAGACGTAATATTGAGTAAATTACAGCCAATCTGATCATTCTGTACATGAACATTTATGTTCTAATACCTCTGTGAAGAGTCTATAATTTTCTCATAATTATATATCTGGGTTCAAAACCTCTGCATGGAAGCAGGTACTTAACCACACCCTTAACTGTACATATACTTCAACTTACCTAGATATTGGAAAGTTCTCCCTAAGTTGACTGTACCAATTGATGCCCACATAAGCAGGTGGAATTTCTAACACCATTCTCAACCTTACTAATATGTAGTTTTAATATTTTTTTTATTTTGCCGTCAAAGGGTACAATGTGCCTCATTTGGATTCAAGTTTTATTGCTAGGCTACTGGTGAGTCTAGCATCTTTTCATTTGTTTATTGGCCATGAAGGTTTAGCTTTGTTGTGCATTGCCTATTCAGGTTTTCCTTAGGCTGATTTTTCTTATAGCTAGAAATGTTTCTGCTTTTTTATTCTGAATACAAATTCATCAGTTATAAGTGCTACTAATTTTTTGTAAGAATACTTCCTATGGTTTTTATGACTTTTTCTGCCAACAGATTCCGATGAGCTGAGGCTGTGTTTACAGTGTTTCTTCCTTCCTGAGATCACAACATTTTATCCACTTTTCCCTGCTTTACTTTTTCTGATGAAGTCTTATTGCATGTATGAAGTTGGCCTTGAACTCTTAATATTCATGCCTCAGTTTAGCAAATAGATGAGATTACTAATGTTCTTGGCTTCAAATGTTTTCAATATTAACAATTTTAAATACCTAGAATTTGACTTTATTAAATAAAGTAGGCTTTATTATTAATTTACAGATACCAAGTCACTGAAGCATATGCAAATAAATATAATGCATTTAGTAACACAGTAAGTTAATGAATACTATTCTGACCAATCAATACTATAAATAAAATTTTAAAATAAAAAATTAAATCCAAAATTGATCATATCTTTTTAACTTGATAATGGGAAACAGGTTATAAGACTGCAAAGTCACTCAATATTTAGAAAGAATTGATACCATCCATCATATTTGTCAGGTTACATAGGAAAACATGACATTCTCATCAAGGAAAGGATAGATTTCACAAAACTCAACACTTTATCAAAAATGACCTCAAACTCAGTGGCTGCAAACAACATTTTTTTTTAATGATCCTGGAAAACAAACACCAAAGTGAGAAGACTGGGATGCAAAGCCAAGGTGTTAAAAAAGATCTTCCTCTTCTAGAAACTCTAAGAGATGACCCAGTCTTCCACCTCCAGGTTCTACAGGATGCCCACATCCTTTGGCAGGTATCTGCTTTCTCCATTAGCCAGTTAAATAGACTTAATCTTGCAGTGTCTTTCTCTCACATTTCACTTCTAAGAATCATATGGTTGCACTGAATCTACCTGGATAATCTAAGATAATGTAGACTAGTGTCTCTAATTAAAGTCTGCCAATTTCCAATTGCAATTCTCTTTGCAATTTTTTCATATAAAAAAACTTATAGGTTCCAGAATTAACATATTTGTATGCACCTGTGTTTGTGTGGGAGTCTGTGTGTGTTTGTGTCTGTGTGTATATGTATACA
Source organism: Mus minutoides (assembly GCA_902729485.2). NCBI lineage: Eukaryota > Metazoa > Chordata > Mammalia > Rodentia > Muridae > Mus > Mus minutoides. Next base: position 862,724 of record LR750102.1, on the reverse strand, counting down.
TGGTGGTGTTCATGTGAACACACATGTATATTTTGAGGCTAGAGGTCAATGTCAGGTGTCTTCTTCAATAAACTCCTCCATTTTGCTTTTTGAGACAGGGTCTCACATTGAGCTTGGAGCTTGTCAATATTGTTTGATGGGCTAGAAAGAAAGCTTGAAGAACCTATCTCCCTACAGTTACACATGCTACCAAGCTGGAGTTCAAGTCCTCCTCACACTCATATGACAAGTACTTTCTTTTTTTTTTTTTCAACTTTTATTAGATATTTTCTTCATTTACATTTCAAGTGTTATCCAGAAAGTTCCCTATACCCTCCCCACTCCCGGCCCTGCTCCCCTACCCATCCGCTCCCACTTCTTGGTCCTGGCGTTCCTCTGTATTGGGGCATATAAAGTCTGCATGACCAAGGGGCCTCTCTTCCCACTCATGGCCAACTAGGCCATCCTCTTCTATATATGCAGCTAGAGACATGAACTCAGGGGGTACTAGTTAGTTCATGGTTATTCTTCCACCTAGAGGGTTGAATACCCCTTCAGCTCGACAAGCACTTTCAATAAATGAGCCATCTCCCCAGCTAAGAATATAGACATCATTTAGGAAGCCATTGTTCTACCTATCATAGAGGAAGTCCTGAGTTTCTGAGAAAAGAGAGTCCTAAGCTAACAAATCAGGAATATGAGACCTTAAGTTAAGGTAAAATTATTTTCCTAAAAGTCACACAGCTATTTCTAACTAAAGTCCCACAATTACTGCATCATTCCTATGTCTTAGAACTGATTTCCTCACATAGAAGATCCACCAACTCCCACTATAAACTTTATCACTTATTGGTAAAAAAATAAAATAAAATAAAATAAAATAAAAAGCATAATATTACATGTACCATGTCTAGAATATTTTTTAAAGTTTAATGCACAATATAGAAGTTAAACATTCCTTTCTTTTAAAACTAAAAATGTGGTATATTATTAATATTTTAATATAATTAGAAATGAATATGAGAGCAAATCCAAGTTACAAGATTGAAATTTGAATGAATATTTCTTTCAATGAAATTTGAGACTCTGCATACTAATGTAAAAATGGAGATGGAAGGTCTGAGGAGGGGCGTGGGAGGGGCAATCAGGTGTAGGAAGAGCAGGAGATAGTAAGCCTACAAGCTGGAAACCAGGGAGAGGGGAGAGGAGAGGCCCCAGGGATTCTACAGAGGTGACTCTGGCAGCAACCCCTACAAGTGGCTACCTCTGAGGCCAGGCAGAACTCCCCTCCCATTGAAGGGATAAGGACAGAAACATACCCACAAAACCATCTACTTAAACTGTATCCTGCCTGCAAGATGTTCAGGAACAAAAAAAGAGCAGAGATGGAGGGAATGGCCAACCAATGACTGTCCCAAACTGAAACCCAACCCATGGGCAAGAATCACTCCCTGACACTATGAATGATACTCTTTTATGCTTGCAGACAGGATCCTAGCATGATTATTCTCTGAGAGCCTCCACCCAGCAGCCAATGGAAACTGATGCAGAGATCCACAGCCAAACAGTAGATGGAGCTGGGGGAGTCTTGTGGAAGAGTTGAGGGAAGGACTCAGGGACCCCAGAGAGCATAGGAACTCCACTGGAAGACCAACAGAGTCAACTCACCTTGACCCTTGGGGGCTACCAGAGACTGAACCACCAACCAAAGAGAGAGCATGAGCTGGACCTACAATTCCTGCACATATTTAGCAGGTGTGCAGCTTTGTCTTTATGTGGGTCCCCCAACAACTGGAGTGGGGGTGTCCCTGACTCTATTACCTGCCTGTGGATTCTGTTCCCCTAACTGGGCTGCCTTGTCTGGCCTCAGTGAGAGAGGATGTGTCTAGTCCTGCAGTGATTATTTGATGTACCAGGATAGGGTGATACACAGGGAGAGTCTCCCCCTTCTCAGAAGAGAAGAGGAGTGGGAAATAGGGGTAGAAACTTTGTGAGGGACTTCAAGGAGGGAGGGACTGATATTGGGATGTAAAGTGAATAAATAAATTAATGAAAAAAGCACATCTTAAACTTACACATGTCTAAAGGTTCTTCCTGCTACTGCACTAATATTCAGTAGTTGATCTTTAAGCTCAAATGTAAGCTGACACACTGTAGTCACAGTACACACAGACAGACACAGACAGACACACACACACTGCTTCATTTAGTTAATAAATGTCTAAGTGTCTCTCTCTTGAAAAGGTCGGCGTTCTTCACTTTTGAAATATGTCGTTAGAGACACCTCTCTTTTCAATGAAGCAACAGGGTGCATGAGTTCTCAGAACCACAGAAATAAGAGAGCAAGTGAAACCAAGGTCAGCGAATCCATCAGCATGACACGAGGGGACATTCGTTTGCTGAGACCTCTTCAGCAATTTATTGCCTTCTGTTTTGACACCAGGATGGAAGGCACTGTCAGCCTCATTTAGAAGGTCCCTGCACATCTCTACATATTAAAAGCTCTTTTCACTCAAAGTCTTTCTATTCCTATCAAAATTCAATGCTTCTAGTTATGCCCTGTCACATGCTGATTATGAGCTTGTCGAAATAATTTTAATCTACAGAGAGGAAACTATTAGCTTGCACATTCTCTGGGAAATTTGTCATCCCGTTGAAAGAAAGATAAGACCAGCATAGGAAGAGAACCCAAAGACTGACTCCAGGACTGGGCTTGAGACCCTAAGATCTAGAAGGAATTCTTCCCTCCAGAGCACACCAACTGCTCATTTCCACAACGGTGTTGATGGAAGTCTTATACCTACAACATTCAGAGATTACATCAATTAACAGAGAAGGGGAGAGACACATTAGCTCTCACATGAGTAAGAGGACAATGATTAGGGGCTTTGTGAGGAGGACATGTTCTGTTATGGAAGCAGGCCATCCTTTTCTGTAATCCCAGCATTGTATAATGCTGGTAGACACTGAGGGCAATACTAGGAAGTCTGATATTTGGTTCTCCAGCTGAAAAGATGGTATAGTTTAATAAAAATGAATAAAGGCTTGGTAGCTACATAACATTTGGTCTGAAAAAAATTCTCACATAAAAAGAGTCAAAGATAATGGTACCCTACTTGTAGACTTATTTTTCTGGTGAATACTTATTAACCCAGAAGGAAAGCATGCCATGTTACAGCTTCTATAAATTATGTCAATACTATTAATTCCCTGCTTCTCATCCCTTCACCCTTTTCCTCCCATAATGGGGCATGATTAGAAGTATCAGAAAAATTAGAATTGTGGTCACGAGGGTCAGTACCTCTTGGACTGATAGGAAACTTATTAACCATTGTAATTTCTGTTCAATAGTTTTCCTATAATATACTCCATAGCTCATTCCAAAACACAACTTCTCACTCCCCATTTTCATAACAAATTTGATTAAAAATACCAAAAGGTTTTTAACATGAAATCTGCCCAGAGTGTTTGTAGTCCCTACCAACTTGTCTATTCAAAGATCTGAGACTATTTTTATTCCCTTCAAATCCCTATAGGATATCTGTTCATGCCTGTTATGAACAAGGTAATTTTATTAGTGTGAAGTGACTGAGCTGGAATATTTAGGGCAGAAAAAGAAAAGATGATAAAACTTCAATTTTATGAACTGAAATTTTCATTTCATCTAGCTTGTTCTCAAAAATGTATATGCATATTTGCATAATTATTATTACAATTTGGGTCTATTCTATCTACATTGCATTAATGAGGACACAAAGTAAATTAAATAAACATCTCCCCCTCAAAAGAAAACTAAAGACAGCCCAGTCATCAAAGTGCTTGCCGTACAAGCATGAGAATTTGAGTTTAATCTCCAAAATCCATGTAAGAAAGCCAGGTATGAAGGCACACACTTGAAATGCCAGCATCAAGAAGACAGAGATAAGTAGATTTCTAGCCTGTTCAGTGAGTCACAGCCCAATAAGAAACGATCTCTCCAAGTGGGTCTGGAGAAGTGACTTAATGTGTAAATGCATTTGTCACACAAACTTGAGGACCTGGAGTGAAATTCCTGGCACCTGTGTAAAAACCTAAACATGGCTGAGTGTATTAGCAACCCTAGCACTATGGGTTGGCTGGACAGGACAATCCCTGGGGCTTATGGCTACCAGTCTAGCATCAAGTTGGGTAAAGGACATTATCTCAAGGGAATAAGAGGGATAGTGATAAAGTACTATTCCCTACTGAATCTCTGTATGTGGTATGTGCACCTATGCACACATAATACACACACACACACACACACAGAGAGAGAGAGAGAGAGAGAGAGAGAGAGAGAGAGAGAGGGAGAGAGAGAAAGCAAAGTGGGTAGCTCATGCATATGAAACTCAAGATTGGCGTCTGGCCTCCATATGCTGCATGCGCACATATTACAAAACCTAGAGATTGTGGCTTGAGGTTTTGTTTCCCTCTAGTCTCAAAATAAAGAAGTTGTTGTTTTTTTTTAATCTGCATCTTCCCTAATGAGCTCTAACAAACACTTTCATGTTTTCAGAACTAGCTTCATTTTAGTAAAAATTAATAAAACATTAAAGGATTAGTTTTCCTGCCCTCCATACCTCAATAAATGAATTTCCTGATTTGGCCAGAAAGCACCAAATGATACAGTTGAGCAAAGCAGTTGCTGCGTTGTCATAATGATTCTTTGGCCTGAAGATTTTATCCTTGGGTTGTTCAGAAGCATTATTTATATATGACATTTTGAGGTTGGTAACTCTCTTCTCAATTGGTCTTTCATTCCCATGTAAAGAAAAGGCAAATCTCTTTGCATCCAGTTTCTTGCAACTCAGAAACTCTTAGACATTTAATCAATTTTGACCCATTTGGGAAATGCTACTTTCCCTGGACAAAAAAACATAGTCCCTGTGACCTTGGACAGAGTTGCTCCAGTTTTCCAATCACAAGGCGGGACAGTCTTAGGGACTTGAGTCTCTTACCAAAATGTTCTCATTCATTATGATGCCCAGGCTGGATGGTAAACTAATTGTTAAAGAGGTTTTTTTGTTGTTATTGTTGTTGGGGACTGTTCCAGGGCACAGGAAGAATGTCAATCAAGGACAAGAATGATAAACAGAAGGATAAAATATGACCTAAGATGTTTTAAGCAGACTTTCTTTTCTCATCTAGAAGTTTCTCACATTTAGGGGTTTGGTCTCAGGATCTATCTATGGAGAAACAATATATATATACCCTTCAGGGCTCCACTGCCTCTACTTTATTCCTCTGTAGCATTTCTAAGACAGTGAATGACCCCAAGGTGTGTATTCCCTTTGAGAATATGAGGTATCTGTCAGACTGTGATGTATCTTTTCAATGTCATCTTGGAAAAAAAAAACAAAACAGGATGATAGTGCTATGGCTATTGTCACAGAGAGGCTAAGCATTGGATGATGACTGGCAGGGTGTTCGCCCAGAAATGCAGCATGAAAGGATACTGACTTCTCTAACAGGAATTTCCACACCCTATGCAACCATCTGGGGTTTTAGACTGAGTGGAAGATTTTAGAATAAACTGACAGTTGGGAACTGAGTTGCTAGCAAAGACAAAAGCTCACGTTGGTGTTTGTGTCTGAGATGCTACGTATTGAAGGGCAGTTCACTCTCTGTATTACAGACTTGGTGCAGTTCAAGTGTGCTGCTTTTGCTGGTGTGGTTGCTCTATGAGACTTCTCTATGGTATTTTAGTCATGAATAAGTATTTAATAATCATGTGTCTTTCATGGATTTGACACAGCTTCTAGTCTAAGGAATAGCACTCATGTGTGTTCTAATTAAGAATCTGAATTTTTTTTGTTTATATGTCATTTTGTCATTTTGCAATTGAAGCAGAAGAAGTCACAGCCTGTTGCAGACTCTTAAATAACTGAAAAATATCCACAAGTATCAGCAGGGAACATTGACAATTACGGGATTGTTTGTGTTTGCTTCCAAGCCGGTAAAGTAGTGTCTATTTTGGGGTCTACATATGTATCTCCTGCCAGAGAAAGCAAAACATAATCAAGAAATAAGTTCCCATTTCTGTGATGCAAGTTCAGTATATATCAGTCAATAACTTACAAGTTTATTATGAAACTACACACATGCATACTACAAAAGAGATAATGTTACAAGAGACGAGAGAAGCCATGATTTCTTATAAGTTGCATCTTCCTTGGCTCAGTAAAGCAGCCTTGGGGTGGGGTAAGCATGAGCTAGCTCATGATCATTGCTGCTGGTATGAAGACTGAAAAGCAGACCATCTTGGGTCGAATGTTTCAAGACCATATGACTCAGTGAGTTGAGTAATAGAAGGACATTATATTCTAGGGGGAGCTGGGCTAGAACTTGAGCTCTTGTCAGCTTCTTCCTTATCTCAGATTGCTGCATTTCTAGAACATTCTAAAGTTATTCTTGAAAACTGAGAAAAAGAATAGAAAGAGGGAGGACAGCCTGCTCTAAGGCTATAAGACAGACCTATATTAACTGAACTGTAAAAGGAGTTTAAAATAGAATAAGTACTCTCCACAGTAAGGACGTGAAACAAGACTATCAGAGCTTGATGAGACTCAGAAGACCCACAAGTTTTAAGCCCTATTAGGCTTTGCTGGTATTGACACAGATGCAGGTAGCCACTAAGGCTTCATACTAACTGCCGCTGCTGTACAGTGAGGCTTGTGGCCAGTCAGCTCAGTATCTGAATGACTTCATTTGTCACTCCGAGAATTTCTTAGCTTATGTGGCTTTTTACACAGATTCATAAATTTCTGTTATCTTTGCTTTAAAAAGAAAGAAAGAAAACTCCTAGACGGCAAGTGCACTCAGCTAAAAGCATTCCTTAGATAAGGTTTATCCGGCTTACAGAAACTACTTTGGGTGATTGACAGAAAGTCCAGCTTCAGAATGTTACATGGCAGTAGACAAGGTCACCTGCGTTCTTTCCTAAGTGGATTTCCCACCTACTCACCACGACACCACTGAGCATCCCTCACCCCGCTACCCAAAGGAAAAATTATTTGGAGTCTTGCTTGTTAAAGAAGTTTCTTCTTGCAGGCTGTTTCCTTCCTAGGAAACTGCAAGCATGATTAGTCTAGAGGGCCACTTCTACATTCCATTCTAATTTAAGAAAATGAAAGATTGTTATCGTCAGTGGTTGTAGAACACTATTCCTTCAAGCCCTCTGCAGAGGAGGGATTGGAGCTTGTTTGGTAGAGTCTTTACCTAGGAGCCCCTGGTTATAATTCCCAGCACGGCAAAATAGGGGGTGATAGCACAAGACTGATCTTAGCACTCAGGACACAGAGGCATGAGAAACAAGAATTCAGGTCATCTTCGACTTACTGGAATGATCCTGTCTAAAGAAAAAGAAAAGAATTAGTAACAATGTGAGCAACTGAATAATATCATTCTTCCCCTCAACAGAATATATTTCTGAATGTTGTTTTGTTTTTTATTATTATTATTATTATTCTAAAATATGTTTTGTAAAGTGCCTAGTTGACTGCCCCTGTCACCACACACCATGCCATGAAATGTGTGAAATAATGGTTATTAGACTTTTATGTTTACAAATTAAGGCCTAAGTATTAAGTAAATAGCATGTTTACTAGGAGAAACACTGGTGGAGAGTCTCTGCTTTGCATGTCCTTTGAGAAGAGCTTCCTGGTCCCCTGTACTGAGAACCCCAAAGCTAGCTACAGATTTAAAAACAATATGAACTAACCAGTACCCCCAGAGCCGTGTCTCTAGCTGCATATGTAGCAGAAGATGGCCTAATCAGCCATCATTGGGAAGAGAGGCCCCTTGGTCTTGCAAACTTTATATGCCCCAGTACAGGGGAATGCCAGGGCCAAGAAGTAGGAGTGAATGGGTAGAGGAGCAGGGCAGGGGGAGGGTATAGGAGACTTTTGGGATAGCATTTGAAATGTAAATGAAGAAAATATTTAATAAAAAAAATAAAAAAGAACAACCACAAAATTTCTCCAATCAATTAGTCACCTTAATAATGAGCATAGTTTTTTGCCATTGGAAGAGTAGGGTGTAATTAAACCCTGGCAGCTTACTGGGACTGAAGAACCTAAGACAGTAGGCAAAGATGGATTCTGTGGCCCGCTGTTCACCTTTGACTGGGATAGTCCTGCTTTTGCCTATTGTCACAATACAGTTTGTAAGAGATATGTTAGATCATTTACTCCCAAAATGTTCTGTGAGGAGAGAATACTATTAAGGCCAGATTATCATACCTAGGTACATAAAGTGAGAGGCAGCAGGCAAGACACTGAGTTGAGGAACATCATTTCTATCCTTTCTCAAGATAGAAATAGCATATTATAAAAAAAATAATATTTGGAAAAAAATTTCTTCAACCCCAAAACAACCTCAAAAGAGCAAAAAGCAATTGGTAAGGCACTTATATATAAGGTGGAATCAGGAGATAAAAGCATTAATGGGGCAGAGATGCCCTAATTAACAGGATGCTCTGAACTAAATAGCTTACTTTACAGACTAGGGAGAAAGAAAACAGAAGGTTTAATTGAATTTTTTTCAAGTCATCAGTTTTTTTTTTGTTTTTTTTTTTTGTTTTTTTTTTTTTGGTTTCTGACATAACTAATGATTCTGAGATAACGTGTTGTCCACATGTGGCATGTTAGTAACACCATTTTTATTATATAGCTTGGGACACCTGAGGTGGGTGGTATTTGTGTCCCCCACAAAAATTCATGTTCAACCAGAACTGTACATTGTGACAATATCTGTAAAGGTCTTTTTGGATGCAATCAGGAGCTTTCAAAATGAAATTTCTTTGGGTTTAGGGTGATTCCCAAATGTAATGACTACTACTTGTAATCTGTGGGGGGGAAAAAGAGAATATGGAAATACAGGACACACACGGGAGTTGGGGGGGGGGTCACTTGGAGACTAATAAAGGCAGGGACTGAATCAACGTGTGCACCACCCAGAGATTGTGACAAGTTGCTGATAAAAACTGGAACCCAGAAAAGAACCAAGTGGTTGGTTTTCCCCCAAAGCACACAAAAGAAACTGAGCTTGCAAACAGCCTTCTGACCTGGAAAAGATTAATTTCTGGTCTTTAAAGCCACGCAGTATGTGAAAACTTGTGACAGGTACCTTAGAAAATTAATACAAGAGCTCTACTCATTTACATTAATTTCAAGAAGTTACCTTAAAATGATAACATTCAGAGGACAAGGGTAAAATTATGTGTATACAAACGTGTCTTCTAGGACTAGAGAACAAGGTTCGTTACTCTTTCACTCTTTTGGGCCTTGTTTGAGTCAGAATTTCACTGTATCCTCAAATACGGGCATGAACAGTGTGCATCCCAATTCTATCTACCCCGTACTGCCCCACCCCCACCCTGTGGTGGAAAGAAAGACAGTGCTCCCTTCTCTCTGTCCCAAACTGTACCCAGTGCTTTGCATTCAGTGTGGCATTCAATAAATGTCTATTTGAAATAGCTAAACCGCTTGAAATAATGCACCTAGAATATTTCCTCTCCACCAATTCATTAAGCCCAGCTCTGTGTTGTTTTGTTTTGTTTTGTTTTGTTTTGTTTTGTTTTGTTTTGAAACAGGAGAGAGACCAATGTGCCAGTACTTTTGTATTTGTTTGTCCATTTAATTGTGTAGAGAGCGATAACCAAGTGAGGGGCCAAAGTAAAATACTTCGTGGTGGTCAAAACACAGTGGGATCTGGACAGACATGTGGATGCTGCTTGTAGTAAATGTCATTATCAATATGTTCGTGCTGCTAGAGAAGCACAGGAAGACAAAGCCAGCTCTCAGCATTAGAGGAAATAAGATCAGATTGCTGATGCTAAAGTGGGTCTCGGGTGATGAGTGCAACTATAAATAAAGGGCATAGTGGAAAACTGGGGGCAGCGATGAGAGTTTACATAAAATCTGTATAGATGAAAAAGGGTAGGACTTACGAAAAAGTATCTCGGGCTCCTGGTGAGAGAGGGGTAACCTAGGAAATAGATGGAGTTGGAAGTCATGTCCTGGAAGAACACGAGGGGACTGAACTGCGCTGTATTTAAAAGCGGGAAATCATGATAGTCATGACAGTGATGACACCTTTGAGCACAGACTGATCAAAAGTTACATCCATCATGTTCTGATGAAAGGAATTCGCTTGAAGACTGTCATGTCAGTCACTGAGAAAGCCAACGTATCAAGCATTTTTATTATAAACAAATCCATGTGTTTTAAGAATGAAATTTTTAACGAAATACATTGAACTATTGTGTCAAGAACTTGGCAAGGATATCATCTCCCATAAATGCTGACAGTAGATTCTAAGGTGAGAATCATTACTGTCCAATTTTACAGATAAGAAACACAGAAAATACAGAAAGATGACATCTTGCCCAAAGCTATACATCTGTCAAACCAGGATTCAAAATAAGCTTCTTATGAGAGCATGTGTCACTGGAGACTTAGGAGATTTCAGCAGTCCTCAACAATCGAGGCTTGGGGGCTCAGCCCAATATGCTAATTAAAGAGGCGCGGAGATTTAACCAACCCAATGGACAGAGGAGCAAGAGGTCCTGTGACTCTCATCAAGGATGACAACTAACACCAAGCTCTGACTTGCACACACAACCAAACACACCTGTATGCGACCCACACATGCAGATATCAATCAATCAAGTGAGGAATCAATGCTTTTGAAGTAAAAATGGCTTCCTGGTGCCTCAAGTGCTCTCTCACACCCATACATGTTGATGTGATGAAGATGGATTCCCAGGGCGCAAGGGGTGAGAGAGTCGCCATGGGTTTGGCTGTCAGTCAGTCTTGAACTCTGTGACTGTAAAGTGGAGGAAGGATAATTAGCAACAGGAAAGCCCAACCTGCCATTCGTTACAACCCTCTGTCACCTCCGCTCCTTTTTCTGCCTGATCTAATTCTGCCTATTCCTGCCCTGGTCACAGCCTTCCATTCTTACTGGCATTTCAGTGGCAGGCAGGCCCTCTTTCGGGACTTCGGACCAATCTGCACGTGGCTATTTCCACTGATTCTTATGTTGCCAACAAATTGCTGTGCTGCCGTCCTCTGCAATGGAGTCCTGGCTTTTCACAGGTCTTATGAGCTCCTCTTTCAAGGCCCTGCCTCACACAAAAGAAGCATCCCAATGAGTAGGATAAGAAAAGCTCATATAGCATATTGGTTTGCTACAGTTGCCAAAATAAAATGCCATAGTATGGCTTCAATAATAGAAATTCATTTTCTTGTATTTCTATCAACTAAAAGTCTAAGTAAGCTTAAGGTGTTAGAAGTTTTAATTTCTTCCAAGCCTCTCTCCTTGGCTTATGGGTAGTCATCTTCATTGCATGGTCATTCCTTGTATACACCCATCTCTACTGCTTCTTTTGGTCCAGATCACCTTCTCTTGGAAGAACACCATCGTATTGCAGTTGAGGAAACCCTCTGGGCCTTATCTTTGCTCAATCATTTTTTTAAAAAGACCTTGTTTCTACAGTTATACTTGGACAGACTGTGGATTAGCCCTTCTACATATAAATTTGGAGGAGAGGAAAAGAAGCCATCCTAATACTTATTTGACCCAATACTTAGTCAAAATATGGGCATCACCTCTACTCAGCACGTAATGTATTTTTGCACTTTACCTAGGTGATACATCTTTAAAGAGATTCTGGGGAGTCAGTGTTTCTATGTGAGAGGCTTATCCTTACTTGCTGAGGTAGTAAAAGAAACATGGAAGCTGAGAGACTGTTATGGGTGTCTGACTGGCTTCAAACTGCAGCTTCAGTTTTTGATATCCATTGCTTTAAGTAAGTCAGTGATATTTCTAAACCTCATCATACTGTAATAATAGTGCTGACCTCTTAAGTTTGGATCAATTCACATAATGCCTGTTAAACCTTTAAGCTATTTCCTGGTTTAACATAAGTACCTTAGAGATACTAGATATTATTATAGTAGTTGAAATCCACATAGCCACATATACTTGTGTGCATATATTGTGTAGATTACTGATCTATACTTACAGAGATGAGCACGAGGATAAGATTGCACAATGATAGAGTATCCCAAATCTCAAAATGTTGGCATGTTTTTATTGTGGTCTGTCCTGAAAACTTACTCATGAAGCAGTCACCTCCCTAATACTAGCAAAATTTGAGATTTGGCTGAGTACTGTCACTTATTCCATCAGACCCTCCTCTCTCATTTGTAGTGATGAGGAAAATGTTTTATTTTGTCAGTTGATGAGAATAGATGTCAGACGTCTTCTGGAAAGAGCTCTTTCTCCTGAACAAAGACTAAATACAAAGTTCACTTGGTGCTTAGACTCGGTTCCTAATGTCATTCTGTAGTAAAGACTAAAGTTCTTTAAGGAAATGGCATTTACTTGGATGGAGGTGGGAAAGATGTGATGGATGTGAATCACATTTCTAGGAAATAAAGAGGTGTTCAGGCACACATGGCAGGCATGGTGCTCAAGAACTAGTTGAGAACTGCATCCTGACCCACAGACATGGAGAGTGAGACTGAGTCTGGCGTGGGTTTTTGAAATCCCAAAGGCCACTCACCCACCCCCAATAATACTCTTCCTTCAATATGGTCACACCTCCTAATCCTTCTAATCGGATCAAACAGTTCTACTACCTAGTGACAAAGCAGTCAAATATATTAGCTTATTGGGGCCATTCTTATTCAAACCATCCCACTCAGGATGGGAAGAGAAGAAGGCTCCCCCTAGAAAACTGGATGGAGCCACTCCAGGATGCTGATTCCATGTTCCAGCTCTGTTTCCTTCTGGGGCCACATGATCCCCTACCAGTTTGTGTCTATGCCTCATTTTTCCTCAACAAATTCTAGAAATAGTATTCTCTTTCTTCTCCACTCAGTAACAAAGTCTTTCTTCTTCATTTCTCACACTCCAGTTTTATTGTCCATGTCCTGAATTCCTTCTACTGAACATTATTTTAAGATCCTGAATCTCAAAAGCATTTCAAGGCTTCCAAATCTCCTATATTAATAACTTCACAAACAGCCTCATTAAGAAAACACCAAACAATGTCAAAACTGCTGGGAAAAACTAACATGCCTAGGATAGCCCATTTTTTCTTTTTTTCTTCCCCTCCTTTCCTTCCTATATTCTTTGAAATATTCTAGTCATAACCACTCTAGAGAGAGTCCTTTATGGCAGGTACAGATAAAATGAGGCAGAAAATGGAAAATACTATCTGATTTTCAGTATATCTGGCAGGACTGGGTAGGGGTAAGTACAAAGTTATTTAGAAAATGTTTTCTTGGGAGGAAAAAATATCCTGGAACAAGGCAAAGAGGAGAGACAAGTATAGATATGGCAATTGTAACTTGGTGGATGAGTTTCATGCAGAGGAGTTTAATGCCACACTACATATTAGAAAATTCTCTGCAGCATTGGAAAATGGTGACTACATTAGACACCATGTCATGTGAAGACTCTATGGATTGTCTGAAGGACAGCTAGATTGAGACTGAAAAACAGAGGCACTGAGAATGCTCCAAATTCCTATGTAACTATGAGGCAAGAGTCAAACAAGATAGAAACTATATCAAAGGCTGTGGATATAGAGCATAGGCTGGTCAGCCTGACCCCCCCCCCAAAAAAAGGCAGAACTTTTCAACTGGCTATTTGTGCCTAATATAGGGATTCAAGTGCCACCCTATTCTATTTGATCTGTATTACACAGGCCCATGAGACTGATATTAATACTATTATCCTTATTTCACCCACAAACAGTGAGTTGAATGTCAGTCTCTGGGATTGTTTTTGCTACTCCTCATCTCCTGTATGAAACATCCATCATCTTCCTCTCTTCATATACAGGCATCATCTTCCCACCAAAGATAAAGCCATTCATTAGGTTCTTTGACTCCAAGGAACTTTTATTAACTCTAGGTCAATAAAAATTGCATATATGACACTGCCCATTCTAAGCACTTTGGGGGCATTTAAATCACCACCTTTGTCTCTTAGAGTACTTATTTCTATTGATGCTTTCTCTCAGAACCCAGCAGCACAGAGATAAAGCAAAGCTTCATGAAGAAGTCACCCCTGGGTGAACTATCCACTTCATCTTCCAGCTAACCAGCACCAACTTCTAGCCATACCAGAGGGTCATGTGGGATCATCAAAGGACCCCATTCCCGCCTATCCAAAAGACTACAAGAGAGCTGCTCAGGCAAGATCACTCATGGGGAACATGATAATAACACCTAGCTGAGCCACTAAGCTTTGGAGAAATTTACTCAAAGCAACAGTTCATCAAAACTGCTATAAATTGAGAAGGGTAGGCTGATTCCATGACAGGCTTCAAATTGGCAGTCCAAGAGACTATGCCTAAGAACTGGGCAAGTCCAGGCAAGCCCAGGCAAGTCAGCTACAGGAAGAAGAAGAAGAAGAAGAAGAAGAAGAAGAAGAAGAAGAAGAAGAAGAAGAAGAAGAAGAAGAAGAAGAAGAAGAAGAAGAAGAAGAAGAAGAAAAAGAAGAAGAGGAAGAAGAAGAAGAAGAGGAAGAAGAGGAGGAGGATCAGGAGGAGGAGGAGGAGGAGGAGAAAACCAGGCTTCAGCCAGTTAGTCAGAAACTACCCTGCCATCAGAAGCTCCCTTCTCCAGCCACCTAGCCTGAGGCAAGGACAATGGGTCAATAGCAGTTTCCAAACATCCCCCAAAACAATTTCCAGCCACCATGTCCTGGTCATGGTTCTCCAATATTGCTAGAGATAGATTCAATAGATTAAGATAAAGGTCACCTATACCAGAATTTCCCTAATGTGCTTTAAATTAGGCCTTCAATCTCATTTTGGGGTCTCCCTCTTGGAATGAGAGACCCAGCATGCTGGACTTTTGCAGAATAAAATACTCTGTGTTTACATACTATTTGAGTCTAGGGTATCATTCTTCAGCGAATCATGGACCCTTACAAAATGATACCACCTTTGTGTCTTACAAGTATGCTGTGGTGCCAGGATGTTACATAGTACCTTGCTTAGAGTTATTATTGTTAAGATGAAGCGAAGCCCTATGACCAAAATTAAGTCGAAGAGAAATTACTTGGCTTAAGTTTCCACAACATTGTTCATAGTCAAAGACAGTGCAAACAAAAACCCAAACAGGGCAGGAACCTGGACGCAGGGGCTAATACAGAACCCATAGAAGAATGTTTCTTACTGGCTTCCTTGACATGGCTAGCTCATCCTCCTTTCTTATAGAATCCAAGACCACCACCCCAAAGGTGGCCCCATCCATAATGGGATAGGCCCTCCCACATTAATCACTAGTTAAGAAAATGCCCTATAGGTTTGTCTGCAGCCCAATCTTATGGGGGCATTCTCTTCCCTACTGATACTAGCTATGTCAAGCTTATATAAAACTAACCAGCATACATGATTAACTGAGGTAAGCATACTAATTTGCTGTCTGTTGCTGCGATGCAACACTGACTCGAAGCAACATTGAGAAAGAAAGGGTTTATTTGGCATATGGGCTCCAGTTCATTATCAGGAAAGCCAGGGTAGGAGTGGAAAGTGGGAATCTGAAGGCAGGAATGGAAACAGAAGACCACAGCAGAATGCTGCTCACTGGCTTGCTCCCCATGGCTTGCTCAGCTTTCTTTCCCATACAACTCAGGACACCTGTCTAGAGGTGGCACCACCCACAGTGGGCTGGGCTCTCACATATCACTCACTAATAAAGAAAATTCCCCACAGATATTCCCACAGGCCAATCTGTTGCGGATAAGTTTTCAATTGAGATTTCCAGGTGACTCCAGCTTGCAACTAGTTAACAAAAACTACCCATCACAGTAAGTGTTGCATAAATGTATAATGAATAAAAGGGGGCGAATAATTAAATCAATGTATGGGTTTGATGTGTACGTAAAGTCAACAGCTCTTAATGGTTGGGTAGCTGCAGAGACTACATTATATTTTGTCCAATATTGTGAAAACAAAATGCTTATAAATATATTACTTTTTCCCAATCTAATCTTTAGCCATCTTGAGAAGGAAAGGAAGAGGAAAAACCATTGAGTTGATGACAAAATCTAGTATGAAATTTTAATAAACTTAAGGGAAAACACTTTTCAAGCCAACTATTTTTGTTTTCTAGTAGAAAGTGTGTCCAGCTCTTAAATGGCTCAAGGCCTCCCTAAAGTACTTTTCTCATAAATTTTCATATTAGCATCCCTGGTGCTCCAAAACTGCAGGCAATGTGCTTTGAAACCATATTCTTTCCCTAGTGTATTAGAAGCTCTTGCTGCTCTAGTGACGTGTGGTCCTAAAGCTAGACTTGCTAGTACAGGGCAACCGATGGATGCCTACATGTCAGCCCTATTTACCAGCTAAAAGCCTGAGGCAGGAAGACATTTGTCTTCTGTGGGATGTGCTGAGGATGGCTGGTTTATTTGGTTCTCTTCCAGACAGGAAATGATCTTCCTGAAGCCAGAGTGGGAAATTATTATGCTCTGGGACAGGTCACTTACCAGTTTGGTTTGAACTGAAGGAATCATTGCTGGTGTTTTCTCCAAGTCTTTCTGGCAGTCCCCCAGCTCCAGCTTGTCCGGTACCTAATCTTTTTTTTTTTTTTTTTTTTTTTAACTGTGGTATGCATTTGAGCAGGTGGAACACACTTCACTGACCAGTCAGTTTTGCCTACCTTCTTCTCCCCTCTTCTTTCTGTTCCCATTTGATCAATTTGAGGAACTTTGATTCATTTATCTTAACAAATCTCAAGCCAAGCCCTTGTCAGTTCCTTCCTGCTTATTTTTACCTAGATTTTGGGGTTTCCAAACAACTAGCTGGGATCCTTTGGTCTTACTTGCTAGAAATCTTGGGTAGGCAAGGAAAGGCTCTTCAAGTCTTGGCCTCCTGCCAAGAGAGGTAAGACTCTCAGAGATTTTTTTTTTTCAGAGATTGCTAGCCAGGGGTGGTAGAAACATCAGCCAGTGGCAGCCTCTAGTATTGTAATGCGTGCATGCTTGGGTATTAGGACCTTTAGCTCTGCAAGTAGCTCTATGAAGGCCTCAGAGTCATGAGTCCTCAGTCATGCCTCGGTTCTGAGTCAAAAAACCTTTCAAGCCTGGGTGTCTGAGACCCATGGCCCCAAAGGTTTGGCAGCTGTGTAGAAGTTTCCACAGGGCCTGCAGTTTCTCTTCTCTTATAATGTTCTATTGTTCTTCAGTACTAGCTCCCCTCCCTGCCTACTTCTGCCATTCTCCTTGACACTGCCCTCTAACCATTCTCAGTCTGCTTCTGCCTCTTCTTCAGCTGTTGAGCAGTCACCTTGGCAACTGTTCAGCTGTGGCTGCTCCTGCCATTCTGCTTCTTCTGCTATCACCATCCCTCTGCTGCCTCCACTTCTTAATGTCTACCAGTTCAGCTTGCACTACAAAAGATTGGTAAGAAAAAAAACCACTCCAGAGAAGGCCTTAACTGGGTCCAGTGTTTGTAACCTGGAATCAATACAGGAGGGTATCTCCCAGACAACACACCAAGTGAGCCAAAACTGCCTGCTCCTACAGCCAAAGCATAGGTGCTTAGACTCATTACAACCTAATCTCCCATGCAAAGGAAAGTTCATATTTGGATCAATCACAGCTCACCCCACATGCAAATGCCGATTAATGTTTGCACTAAGACAGTAATGTTTCTTTACCATGTCAGAGTAGTCCTTCTAAGCCACAGAGGGAAGTGCCACAAACACAGGAATGAAAACCCAGGGTCTGAAACCTTCCTGCTGGACTTGACTGTACATTGATCAAGTGACCTTGACCTTGAGAGCCCTATTTCATATTTTCTCAGTTTTCACAGCTGTAAAATGGGAACATGATGATGTCAGCTTAATACTTCATTATGATTTTTCTATAATGTCATTATCTGGCAGTGTTAGGACATGAACCTGGATCACTGAGCAGAAGTTCTCAGAGTCCTGCCCAGTCTCACCTGACAATGTGTTGGAATCATGGATTCCAAGGCCACACCTCCACCCCAGAGTCAGAAATAAAAGCACAGGACTAAACTGTGCAATGATAGCTCTTAGCCCATGCTAAAGTGTGATCAAGTTTTGCTACTGCCTTACAGATGATCTGTAAGGCTGAGGTGATGCCATACTTCGCCCAAGACAAGACCTCATGATGTAGTCTAGGCATCTTCAAATGACAGAATAACCATCTGCACGCACACACACACCACAAGAGCCTCTGCAAAACTCCAACACTTTTTTTAAAGGATTCAAAATTTTGTGCATCTACATTTCATGTACTCTGAATACATATTAATTTTTAAAAAGATTTTGCTTCTCAGATTTATTTAATTATTGGCTACTTCACACATGTGTATGATGAGTTTCAGTTCTTTACACCACCCCTACCCTCTCCCTGTTCTGATAAAAACCCTTCTTTTCAAGAAGTAGTTCTCCTGTTTACATATCTTATGTGGCTCACGCGGCTTGATTAGAGTTGCTTGCATGAGTGTGGGATACGAGGTTGGGGGGCAGTTATACCATTGAAGAAAATGACAGCCCCTTCCCCAGAAAATGTTGACTACCAATTGTTCTTTCTGAAAGTATTGGGCCTATGGAGCCCCTCCCAATAAATATTAAAATTTTAATTAGAAAAAAAAAGCACGTAATGTAATAAATGTCCACTCTTTTCTCCACACACAACCCCTCCTCTCAAAGTATGCAAACATGCTCTCTGGTAATGTTGGGACCTGAAGGCAGAAAGATGTGCCTGAGGGAAAGTTTTAGGATAATGAAAATGGTTGCAAGTGAATAAAGCAATTACCTCAAATGAAGTCAGATAGTCTCACAGAAGGCTTCTTTTACTCTTCTTTAAATAAAGATTTGGTACTAAGAATGCCAGAGAAAGCTCCCAGGGATAATCCTGCCATTCATGCCAAAGCTACAGATCCTGAAGATGGAAATTGAATGATTTAACTTCGTTTGTATATGAAGATATTTGTAAGCAATGGAGGAAAATATGTCCGCATGAGCCCATCGAGAAATTAGACAAGCATGTGAAGTCAACTAAATATCTTTTTCTAAGTGCTGTTTTATTTCCCAAGAAGTCTGGGTTGACACAGTAAATAAAAAGAGCATAAAGGAAAATTGTAATAATGCTTATTTTATTGAAGTTGTCGGGTGAGACATTGTGCTGGCTGCCTAAGTTAGGATGTTGAGTATCTCTCAAAGGGCTATACATTAAATCCCAGTCCCCAGGAGGAGGATGTTGGGAGGGAGCTAAGCTCTAGGAGGTGGGGCTTATGTCACTGGGAGCCTGCCCTTAAAGAAGATCTTGGGAGCCCAATCTTTCTGCTACACTTTGAGACACGGCCTGCAGCTTTAAAATATGTTTCTGCCATGGCATGACACCAACTGCCACCCTCACCAGAGGCCACACTAGAGAATTCCTCCATCTGTATATTGGATATAGAGCTAAATGTTTTCTCTTAAGAAATTATCTGCTTTAAGTATTTCATTGCAGTAATGTAAATGTAACTAACATATTGCTTCAAAGATGTTAATTTATTTTATCTTTTTAGTAAGTTAAAGTGGTACTATAATTCCTATTTTCTAGCCAAGGAAAGTGGTCCGTGAGAGACTAGGCAACTTGTGCAAAGTCTATGTGAGGGAGCCATGATGCTAGGGTTTAACCACGTATTTTTAAACAGTGTACTACACTATGTGTCTGTCACTCAGAGCATATAATGATGGACTCTGGATCCCCATCACATAAAAAGCCCTTGACCAATAGATGATACAAAGGGCAAAGAAACCGAAGAGAATGTAGGTAGGCATTGCTTCATTTTTCTCACTTAAATCTAACATGTCTTTATCCATCTATAATCCAGCACCCATAACCAATGACAGAAACTATTTCAGTTGATGTCAACACTGCCCACACTGCAGAGTCATGTGGAAGATTAAACTATACCAAAACCAAAGTATTATTCCAAAGATTTTTCATACATTTTGTTCTTGGGGGGGAGGGGCATGACTCTGTACTACCTCCATTTGAACGCATTAGGGTTTCTCTAATGCAGTAAGAATACAAGAGCTCTTTCCACTTTCTTTCCATTCATCCCAAAGAAACTTAAAAAAATTTTTCACCCAGAACAGCTTCTTGAATCTCAGGAAGTATGTCAAATTACTCAGGCTAGACACCTGGTACTTGCAACGTTTTTCTCTTTTTCTTTTGTCTACATTTAATTCATCAGATTGGATCAAGTTTTCTGGATAAAGAAATGTATTTATTTACCATGTGCATGTGGTGTGAGTTTTCATTTGTAAGGATAAATTCATTTAAACATTACACGTACACAGACAAGCACACACATATGCATGCAACTCTGTAGGCAGCCTTCTCTGTCATCTCCATATCTCTGAGAGCTCAGAGCTTCTGGGGGAAAAAAAGCAGACATCTGGGCCTTTTTACTCAGCACCATTTCAAAGCCTTAGGTACCTTTGAGCTCTGACTTTTTTATGTTTTTTTTTTCTCCTGTCCTTCCTGCCTTCCTAGTCATTGGCATATACACAGATAATGTGGGTGGCCCTGAGGAATACTCACTACTCTGAGAACCTCCTGACAGCAAAAGGCTCTCTAAAGCAATAATTTCCACCACTTTTAGTCAGGCAAGCAATAAATGCCTTTCAAGACTGATTAAACAGGCAAGTCCTCTAATCACTCACAAATGCTTGCTCTCTGGACTACACCTGTCACAAGGAAAGTGCCTCTGATTTCCCACACTTACTCTAGCAACAGGGGTCTGAAGGGGCCCTGCAACTTTACACTGTGGATACACATTGGCAAGAGTCACTAGCTGATATCAGGAAGCTGCAGAAGAATATTGCTTCTTTTCAAGTGGCATATGCAAATTTTGGGTTTTGTATTTTATCTCAGAAATAAAAACATCCTACAGTAGTGCTGTCAAACACAAATAAATACAAGACACATATGGAATTCTACATATTATCACATGTACAGTAAAAATTACTTGTTAGAAAAGATGACATTTGTTTTAATAGTATACTTTGTATGTGTGTGTGTGTGTGTGTATGTATCATAATTTTATGGCTAATAGATATAAAGATTATAGTGAGATATTTTACATTTTCTACTTCACTAAAGACCCAGTGTATTTTATATGAATAACATATTTCACTTTGAGGGCTAAATTTTCAATAGCTTAACTGAAATTTAACCAGAGCATTAGAGTTATTTTGAATGGAAAAATGTTTTACCTTTCAATTAAAATTAAGTTAAAAATGTAGTTTCTAGGTTAAAAAACACACATTTCAAGAGCTTAATAACCTGGAGTAGCTTTACCCATTGCTTTAGACAGTTTATTTTTACAAATTAGCACATGGATTTTATGCTAATTTTAATATTTTTATAGTTGTATAAATGTGAGTTTTGGCTACTATCCACTGTCACTTCCTATCTCCATACTATGCATATTCAACCTCAATGAACGTGAATGTTCAAGTACCTTTTATAGGGTAGAGTCCTCAGTGAGTACGTTCAGGAACAGGATAACTATTTCCCATGGTAGTTTTAGTTTCAGTGTTTTGAGAAAGCTTCAGGCTACTTTCTAAAATAACTGTACTGGTTTATACTCATACCACCCGTGCATATGTGTTCCACTTTCCCTGTATTCACATCCACATGTGTGGTTCTTGGTGTGTGATATGACAGCCATCGTGACTGGAATGAGGCAAAATCTTAGTGGTTTAAATCTGTATGTCTCTGGTAGCTACAGATATTGAACACTTTTTGTTGTTGTTTTGTTTTGATTGGGTATTTTCTTTATTTACATTACAAATATTTTCCCCTTTCCAGGTCTCCCCTTCAAAAACCCCCTATCTCATCCTCTATGAGGGTGCTCCCCTACCCATCCACCCACTCTTGTCCTCCCACACTGACATTCCCCTACACTGGAACATCAAACACCCTCAAACCCAAGGGCCTCTCATCCCCTTGATGTCCAACAAGGCCATCCTCTGCCACCTAAGTGGCCAGTGTCATGGGTCGCTCCATGTGCATCCTTCCGTTGGTGGTTCAGTCCCTGGGAGCTCAGGGGGCTCTGGTCTGTTGGCACTGTTGCTCCCTCCATGGGGCTCCAAACTCCCTCAGCTCCTTCAGTCCCTTCTCCAACTCCTCCATTGGGGACCCACAAGCTCAGTCCAATGGTTGACTGCAAGCTTCCACCTCTGTCTTTGTCTGGCTCTGGCAGAGCCTCCTAGGAGACAACCTGTTTTAAAAAGTACTCTAGTCACCTGTATTTCTACTTTTGAGAACTGTATGTTTACTTCTCTAGTAACCCATTTTTGTTGGGTTATTTGTTTTCTTGGTGTTTAGATTTTTGAGTTCTTTATATATTTTAGAAATTAATCCTTTGTCAGATGTATAAATAGCAAAGATTTTTTTCTTTCTCATTCAGTAGGCTGCCTCTTTGCTTGACTGACAGTTTCCCTTGGTATACAGAATGTTTTATGTTAGAAGGTACTATTACTGATTGCTGATATTGTTTTCTGTGTTACTGAAGCCTTACTTAGTAAGGGAAAAAGAATAATCTATGGGAAGTAGAAGGAGAGAGGGATCTGGGAAGGACAGAGGAAAGGGAAGGAAAGGGGGGCAGTTCAGATATGGGAGGAGATGAGGGAGAAGTACAGAGGGTCAGGAATTTGAAAGTAGGTATGTAGCAATAAGGGAGGGGAAACATGGGATAGCCACTAGAAAGTCCCAGATACCAGTAACCAAGAGGTTCCCAGGACCCAACAGGGAGGACAGTAGCTGAAATACCTAACAAAAGGGAGATACAATTGTAGAGACCATATCTAGTGAATAGGCATGGCCCCCAGTTGAGGGATGGGGCTACCCACCCATCTCAAAAATATTAATCCAGAATTCCTCCTGTCAAAAGGAAATGCAGGGATAAAGGGTGAAGGTGGAACAGAAACTGAAGGAAAGGCCATCCAGAGTCTGCCTCAAGTAGGGATCCATCCCATCTGCTAACACCAAACCCAGACACTATTGCTGATGCCAAGTGTTTACTGACAGAAGCCCAGTATAGCTGTCCCCCAGGAGGCTCTGCCAGAGCTGGACCAATACAGATGTGAATGTACATAGCCACACATTAGACTGATCATGGGGATCCCAATGGAGAAGTTAGGACAAGGACTGTAGGAGCTAACAGGTTTGCAACCTCATAGGAAGAACAATAATATCAACCAACCAGACACCCCAAATCTACCAGGAACTAAACCACCAACCAAAGAGTATGCGGGGCATACCCATGGGTCCAGGTGGATATGTAGCAAAGGATTGCCTTATCACTGGGAGGGGAGCCCCTGGGTCCTGTGAAGGCTTGATAAAACAGGATAGGGAAATGCTAGGGGACTGGGGCAGGAATGGGTGGGCCGGTGGAGGATCACCCTCATAGAAGCAGCAGGTAGGGAGGAAAGGATATGGGGCTTGTGGAGGGGAAACTGGGGGGGCGATACAATTTAAAGTGTTAATAAATAAAATAACCAATAAAAATGAAAAAATATATAAAAAAGAAATTTGATCATGAATTTCAATATTAAAAATGAAAAAAAAAAAAAAGGAAGAGTTCATGGAGAGTAGCTGAGATCTGGCAACACTCGGTCATGTCAGAGTCTCTAAAGAGAGACTAGAAGACGCCACTGGTAAAGTTCAACCTCAGTTTCAATAAGACCCCCATTTTACTGGACATATCAGAGCCATGGGCTGTCTACTATGGTGTTGGAAGATGTGGAGTGGAGCTGGCCTGAGCCTACAAGGCAAGCTTTGTGTGTGTGCTGCAGATGGCAAAGCCAGAGAGTTGGACTGACCAAACCCTTTAGAGTTCAGACTATCATGAGTGACTCCCAGATGTCAGAGGTTGAACTACACAGCTGGGCTTAGGTTTTACTTAAGTGTGATTGGAATAACAAATTATACAAGATAGTTTTGATTTTACATGAGACTATAGTTAAGAGATATAGATTATTAAAGATAATTTGGCCATTTAAATAATTGAAATTTTAAAACACAGTCTTTTAAAGTGCTGCATTTGTCTATATTATGATATTATTGTGAAAATGGGGGAGAAACAAAAAGAGTAAGGTTATAGTTTAAGAGCAATGTGTTTATATGCCAACTTGACAAGAGGTAAACTTACAGTGGATAAATTTCATTATCAAGCTGATTTACTTTGGGGAAAGGCATCTCTTCTATAAAGAAATTCTAGGGGTTGGAGAGATGGTTCATCAGTTAAGAGCACTGGCTGTTCTTCCATAGGTCATGAGTTCAATCCCCAGTCATCACATCGTGCCTCACAACAACCTATAATGTGATCTAATGCCTTTTCTGTCTGGCATGCAGCTGTGCATTCAGATAGAGCACTCATACACAAAATAATAAATCAATCTTTTAAAAGTTCTATGAAGAATTTCTTCTATCTTATTGACCTGTGGGATACTGTCTTGATTGATGATTTATGTGGGAGGTACCAGTCCACTATGGACCACACCATTCCTAGGCAGGTGCACATTGGCTGTATAGAAAAACAAGCTGAGAAAACCAGAAGAGGAAAACCAGTAAGCAGAGTTCTACTCTTGTTTCTATTTTAATAACCTTACTTGAGTTTCTGCCTTCGCTTTCCTCAATGATAGATTGTAGCCCATAAGATCAAATAAACCCTTTCGTTCATATGTTGCTTTTGATAATGGTGTATATCACAGCATCAGAAAGCAGACTAGGACCATCTAGAGAATATAGAAAACTTTTATATTAACTCACACCCTTTGCCTAATATTATCATCTCAAAGTCTATGCTCATTATTCATCTGCATTCTTTTCCCTGATAGACTCTGTTTATTGCTACAAAATGATGTATAAATTTATCACACATGCCTACAATCGTAGTATAGTGATTTTCCATACTGTATATAATTTTTTAACATTGCTGGATATTAAATCAGATACAACTATCCATACAATTTCTCTTCATTCAATCTTTGTTCAAGTCTCTGTCATCTCTAAGACTACTTAATCATCATTCCATGATGATGTCTAACTTTAATTTTTCATTTTTTTCATGTTGGTTCATCATTCATAGTGATGCCATGGTTATCTTCTAAAAACACAAATGATAATACTATTTCCATGACCATTATTTTTCAGAGATTCCCTAAATACTGAAGGATCATGTTCAGTATCTTCACCTTCTTAATTTGTAGAATATCCTGTCACTGTAAAACATCACTATCCCCGTGACTTTGACAATTCTTCCATCTTGTTGTGGAGCCGTTTTGCACATTCTAGCGTCTTCACTGGCCTTGACACTTGCTTTATCAGTAGAAGACAGAATAACACAAACACAATTTCTGAGATTAGGTTTAAGAGACCTGGTATCTTCTAATTTTATTTCCTGGAACATTTCTCTAAGTTAGCTGTGCAAGGGATACTCATTCAACTCCTGGAATGTAGGAGGCTTTGCCAAGGTATCATAGCTAAAATTCAACACCAAGGGCCAGACAGATGAGAGAGGTCTTCTTCTATCTTCAAGACTAGTCAAACCACACCCAAAATAAACACCCGAGTGACAGTTACAATCTCAGCATGAGTCTTTCAAGTAATAGCAAAAGCAATCTAAAATTTAGGGAAAAAATATGGAAAATGGTATTTCAAAATGAATCTCTAATAAACATGAGAGTGCTAGCGAAATATTTGCGTTGTAGCACATTTTTTCCCTTTGGCTTTTAACAGTTTCTTTTAAAGATACAACTCACATATCAAAACAACCATTCATTTGACATGAATACTGTAAGGTTTTTGTAATCTCACATAGTTTAAAACTGTCATTTCCAAAAATTATTTAAAAAAAGAATTACTCTTTATCTAGTATATCTTACCTCTTTATGCCTCTCATCACCTAGCAGCCTTTTGCCTACTTTCATATCTCTATATTGGTATTTTTGAACATCATGAGTAATGCATCATGTAACAAATGACATTTTGTGATTATCTTCTTCCATACGTATTATGTTCAATGTCCATCCATGTTGTTGCATGTAAAGTTGTTCTATTCCATCTATGACCAAACTACTCGCTATCATAGGGCATTCCATGTTTTGTTTACTCCTCAGTTCTTGGACCTTTAGGTTGATCCCCCCTTTTAGCTGTTGTGAATCTCATTTGTGTAACCTCTAAGCACTGGTATGCAAGTTGTTCTACTGATAGACATTTTCATTGTGTCTATGATCAGAATTTATGAGTCAGATGATAAATATACATTTGAGCATGAAAATTGTTTCTAAAGTTTCTTCACAATTTCACATTGCCATTAAGTCAGTGAAGCTTCCAAATCTTTCCATATCTCTGCCAACATCATTTATAACCTGCTATTTTCATTCTAGCTGTTACTTTGGTCTGAGGTAGTGTTCAATTCTCATTTTGATTTGCGTTAGCTTGTTGGTTAATGATGCCAACATCTCCAAACATTTATTGGAGAAATATCTCTTGTCAATTTATTAGATTACTTATCATCTTTATTATTAAGTTATAATCATTCCATATAAGCAGATACAAACTCCTTATGAGACACATAATTTACAAAAGTCTCTATAGTCTCTGGTTGTTTTTTGTATTTCTTTTTGCTTCTCATTTCTCCCATTGCTATTTGAACCCAGGTCCTTACACATACTAAGAGATATTTCTATTACTGAGGTACTCTCTGTGTCCTTTTAACATTTTTTGTTATTGATGATCATTTCAAACATTTATATAATGAATTTTAACCATTTCACCCCCCATCTACCTCTGAACACTATTTTCCACTGGAAATCATCTTCTCACACCTCTAGTTCTGTTTTTGCAAATGTTGACTCAAGGAATTTACTTACTTTCTCACATGAGCACAGGTGGCTGAAAAGTTATTCACTGAAGAAAGGGAAACATCTCAGTGGCTACAGCACTACCGAAAACAACATGCCCAACTCCAGTAACTATTATCTTCCAATAGTCCATCAAGTGCTCTCATATGCACCCTCCTCTTTCTGTGAGAGGCTGTTGATAGGCCTGTGCAGATTTTGAGTGTATAACCACAGCTGCAGTGAGTTTCCAGAAGACATCTGTTTGCTACATATCTCCCATGCTCAAACTCTTACATTCTTCCCCATTTCCTCTGCCATGATATTCCCACAGCCTTAGAGGAAATGATATAAATGTTCCATGTAGTACAAAGAGCTCTATCATAACTTATTCTTGGAACCCTGGACAGTTATGGGTTTCTGCAATAACCAACACCCTGCTATAGTAAGAAAGTTTTCAGAAAATAGCTCTGGTGACTATTATGGGGATAACCAGTCACTCTCTTTTACTAATTTTGAAAATAAAATCACTTCATTCTAATTAACTCACATATAAAATATATCAAACAGCCAATTTAAGGAAGCCATTCCAACTTTTGCTCAGACTAAAATTCCCTATCAACAAATGTCCACACATTTAGAACGGCCATTCTGAAACCAGGAAGCTTTGCTTGGAGCTTAGCACTTCCACTATCAATTGTGTGTTTACTTCCTTATATCCATAACACAAAAAGAAAAACCTACAGTAGATTTAAAACTAGAAAATTAATAGCTTAATATATTCTTTGACAACTCATATATTCATTTGATTTCATTTCATCTGTTTCTGCAGGGTTGCCTTACCCCTCTCCCATGAACAGAATAGTCTTTTTATTTTTATTTTTCTCTCCCTTTCCTTTTCCTGTCCTTTCTCTTTTTTCCCCTATCCCTTTCCTGTGACTACTTTTTTTAGTACCTCCTTGAGATTTGCATAGGGATATTTATCCCTTCCAGTTCCCCTCAAATCCACCTGTACCTATACCTTCCCAACCCAACTCATTTTTAGAGGAAAAAAAAGTAATGATCAGTGTTATCCAACTGGGAACTCAGAGAGCTCCAGCAATAGCTATATTGACAACATGAGCCTACTGGTATCATTGCTGGGTCTAGATAGGTCAAAGGCCCTAGGGGAGAATCCACTACTATTTTTCTCTTAAATGAACATAGCATTAAACCAAATCTAATGACTTACTATTATATAAAGAGATTCATGCATGTCTCAGCCCTCATCAGAGAAATTTTTATCTGTAGTAGATGGTAATTAGTACAGAGAATAGAAGACTATGGAGTGGCTATCCTTAAAAGAGACATCTTTATCACACCTCTCCTCCAAAGACTCAGGGATTATGTCAATCATGTTCTGATTGGATCTCAAGGCTACATCACAGGAAGGAACTCATTGCTGATTCTGTAAATCTAAGCAAAAGCCTGTCACTGTAAAGGACATAGCCTCTAGAAAAGAATGTTTTACTAAATGGTCATTTTATCAGACTACCTGCTATATGTTTATGTTAATAATATATAGAAAAGATACTGCTTTTTGTATGTTAGTTTGTTTTCTTGCCACTTTGTTAAAATCTTTAGTAATTCTAGGTGTTTATAATAGAGTCTTGTTTTGTTTTGTTTTGTTTTGTTTTGTTTTGTTTTGTTTATTCAAGACAAGTTTGCTCTGTGTATCCCTAGATGCTTTTAACTCATTCTATACTCCAACCTGGCCTTTAACTTAGATGCCTTCTGAATGCTGGGATTAAAAGTGTGTGCCACCACAGGCTGTATATAGTCGAGTCTTTAAGGTTTCTTGTGTATAGAACCGAGTTAATTCAAAATAAGTAAACTTTAACTTATTTCCTATTGGTATTTCTTATTATTTTCCTTCTCTTGTTTTTTTTTTTTTTTTCCATGCTAAGAATTTGGGAGTAATGAATAGGAGTGACTAGAATGGTGAAGTGGACAGGCCTGTCTCAATCCTGATTTCAAATTGTTCCAAATTATTCTACATTTAATACAGTATTTGCTATTAATTTGTCATATTTACTCCTTATTATGTGATTCCTTCCAGCCCTGTTCTCCTCAGGATTTTTATCATAAATCGATGCTGTATTTTGTTATAAACCTTTACTGAATCTTTTAAGATGTTAGTGTAATATTTTTCTTTAAACTCATTTGTGTGATTTATTGGATTTATTGTGATTTATTAAAAATATGTTAAGCCGTTCCTGAATCTCTGGAATAAAACCAACTTGATCATGGTGAACAATCCTTTTGGTATATTCCCATATTTGGTTTTAAGGTATTTTAATAAGAATGTTTACAACTATGTTCAACAAGGATATTAGTCTATAGTTTTCTTTTAGTTGTTCACTTATATCTGCTTTTAGTATTACAGTAATACAGACTTTTAAAAGGAATCTTAGTTCATATTTTTAAATATGAAATCTTAGTTCAAAATCTTAGTTCATATTTGTTCCTTCTATGGGACTGCTACCCCTTCATCTTTTTGGTTTCTTTCTCTAGCTCCTTCATTGGGGACCCTGTGCTCCATCTAATGGATGACTGTGAGCATCCACTTCTGTGTTTGTTGGGCACAGGCAGAGCCTCTCAGAAGACAGCCATATCAGGCTCCTGCCAGCAAGCTCTTATTGGCATCTACAATAATGTCTGGTTTTGGTGGTTGTTTATGGGATGGATCCCCAGGTAGGGCAGTCTCTGGATGTCCTTCCTTCAGTCTGTGCTTCACACTTTGTCTCTGTAACTCCTTCCATGAGTATTTTGTTCCCCCTTCAAAGAAGGATCAAAATATCCATGATTTGGTCTTCCTTCTTAAGTTCCATGTGTTTTGTGAATTGTATCTTGGATATTCTGAGCTTCTGGGCTAATATCCACTTATCAGTGAGTGCATATCATGTGTGTTCTTTTGTGATTGGGTTACCTCACTCAGGATGATACCCTCCAGATCCATCCATTTGTCTAAGAATATGAACTAACTAGTACCTCCAGAGCTCCCTGGAACAAATCCACCAACCAAAGAAAACATATGGTGGGACTCATGGCTCTAGCTGCATATGTAGCAGAGACTGGCCTGGTCAATGATCAATGGGAGGAGAGGCCCTTGGTTCTGTGAAGGTTCTATGCCCCAATATAGGGGAATGTCAGGGCCAGGAAGAAGGAGTGGATGGGCTGATGAGCAAGGGGAGCAGGGAGGGAATAGGGGCTTTTCAGAGAGGAAACTAGGAAAGAGGATAAGATTTGAAATGTAAATAAAGAAAATATCTAATAAAAAATAAATTTAAAAAAGAAAGAGAAAAATAGTAGAAGTGTTTCTTCCATTTTAAATTTATTGTGTAATTTGAGAAACATTGATTGTAACAACATCCTTAAAACTCTGGTAGAATTCTGCTAAGAATCCATCCTTTTATATCATTGCTTCATTCATTTTACTTGCTATATTTCTGTTCAAATTATCACCTCTGATTAACTTTGATGGTTCAGATGCATCTAGAAATTCATTTATTTCTTTTAAGCTTTCTAACATAGTGAGATACAGGCTTTTAAAGTATGTTCTTATGGCTTTCTGAATTTATTTTACAATCTTTGTGATATCTCCCGTTTCATGTGTAATTATATTAACTTGGGTTTTCTCCCTTTTGGTTAATCTGCTTAAGAATTTACCAAGATGGCAATTTTTTTTTCAAGAAATCAACTCTGTATTTCATTGATTTTTTTTTGTATTTTTATTTGTTTCTGTTTCATAACCTCTGCACTTTTGTTATTTCTTTTTAGTTCACTGCTTTGAAATTTGGGTGGTTTGTTGTAGTTGTTGTTGTTTGTTTGTTTTTATATAAGGTTAGGGAGATCAGCATCTACTTACCACCACACCTGACAACCAAAGTTTGATTCCTGAAAATCACATGGTAGAAGGAGAGTACTGGCTCTTAAAAGTTGTCCTCTAACCTCTACAATGTATTATGACCCTCATACACACACACACACACACACACACACACACACACACACACACACACATGCACACATGCAGACACACAAACACACATACATGCACATACACACTAAATGAAGTAAAATAGTTAAACTAAAAAAACATGAAATGATGGATGTATGTCTTAATCATCAATGTTTTCCTTGAACACGGAACTCAAGAAAAGTTCAACACCATCAGTTCACCTTTTGTATAAGATGAATGAATTCAGTTGTTGCTAAACAACTGAAAGATACTCATAAATCTCCCTCATGATATGAAAACAGTTCTAACAAATAGTCACTCTAGCGACAGTTGCTCTTACCAAATGAGTGATCTGATGAGAGGTGACAGCAAAGGTCTTTCTGTAGAATTCTGAATATATATAGATATTTTCTAAAGAAGGCTGAAGTGAAAAATAAACAGTAAGGTGAAAAAAAATAATTGAAACAAATAGCCAGACATTGTATCCTAGTAACCACAAGCCTAGGGAATTTTGCGAGGTTGGTGGATGAACCCCACTGATGTTATAAAACATTGCTGTAGATTTATGTTCCCTAGCCAGATAACATATTTCTATCTCTATTAATTTCTTCCAGATGGCAAATATATGTCCCATTGCTCTAAAAGTTATTAAATTCAATATTTAACTTGCATAGTCCTTGGTCAACATATTAGAACAATTAATTTTCCTTTCAGGAAAAACAAACAAGTATTTAAGTCATAGGATGATTTGTTGAAGGTCGCTTTTCATATGGGCTCCATTGGAAACACTAGCCACTATAATTTTTGTGGTCTGATTTGTAGAGACTACAATTGACCAAAGACCTATAGAATATTAACACAATGATTAGCAAGTCGATTTTTGAAAAAAAAAAAAAAAAAAAACAGTTAAACATCGGAGTCTTGCTAGAACATTGTTGGTGAAAGATGCTTACTTTCCAAAGT
The DNA here is from genome assembly GCA_902729485.2 of Mus minutoides. NCBI lineage: Eukaryota > Metazoa > Chordata > Mammalia > Rodentia > Muridae > Mus > Mus minutoides. The sequence goes on along the minus strand of LR750102.1, from coordinate 830,861 downwards.
TATGAGTTGTTATAAAAGTCTTGGGCCAGCATTTACATCTAAAATCAATTCTATCTATTGGCTCTAGGGTACTCTAGTAGAGGGTCCGGATTACAGTTCTCTTCCAAATGGTTAGAATTCTCAATTGCCCCAAACATTGACTCACTGGAAATTTGCAACTGGATTTATTTTTAACAGTACTTAGTAAGGTCTCATGCCGTAAAATCAAGAACAAGTATTCTCAAGTCTCTTCTAATAGATGAAATATTCTTGTTGAAGATCATGAAAATGTAGTTTAGAGAAGCAATGTAAATAAGTAGACTTAGCACACAGTGGGATGAACATAACATTTTGCAATATTTTGTTGTGTCATTACACAATAAGACAGGGTAGCAGAAGAGGTAAATGTCAGACATGATAGGCTATCCATGTTCCAACAGATGGCACCACAGGCATGCGTGTGCCAGCATCACTAAATGAATTTAGTGGGTTTTTAAAAATAGTATATGGAATTATTATTAAATAACCAATTGATATGTTCTTTCCTGGGGAAGATAATTTCTCCAACTCTCAGAATTCCTTAGTTCTTTGTGTAGGGTTGAGGCCTCGCTGGCTTTTCTCCTTCTACATTGGCATGTCTATTAGAGTCATCCTTGTTCAACTGATGTGTAGGCTGTCATGTTGATAATAGTCTAAAAGTGTAGCTTCTGACATTACTGAAAGACATAATCTCACACCAAACTCCTGGTTCTCTGGCCCCTACAATGTTTTCACCACCAATTATAGAATTTTTCTGAGTTCTGGTGCAAGAGTGTACCCATTAGCTCAACTCCACAATTCACACTTTCAATGGTGAAAGTAGTGGTTTCCATTGGTTGCAAATCTGGAAGAGAAATGTAGTAAGAGGATAGCAGTCAGGTGGGAGGGAGATGAGATGGATTTAATCAAGACACATTATATACATGTACAAAATTCTCCAATAATTATTTAATGCTTAAGCTTTCAATATCTGATTCACAAGCATAACCAATGTATCGTTCAATGAGGAGAGTGAAAACCTGTAGGGATACTCAGAGCATCTTTGACCTATTAAGCCCAAATGTCTTTGCAAATTTTGCTTAGTGAAAGGATGTCATTAGTCTATCCAAAAGAATGTGGGCGATAAATACAATATAGTTTTCAGTATAAGGAGTAATGTTTTACATAAGTCTTTCATAGGTGTTTCTACTAAGTAAGTTCTCATCCCTTAGTGCAAAATATAGGATGTCTAAATTTAAAAATGAATCAATTATCGTTTCAATAACTCTAATAGCTGTAGTTTCTCAAAAAGAAAATCATGTGCCAGGTCCTGGTGTAGAATAAGACATTTTCAAATCCTATGGATGTTGGATAAAATCTATCTGATTGCTTTCAAAGTACCTTTGAGGATTTGGGTGCCAGGCATGCCCCCATTTTTATAGTTTTTACAGAATTATGTTGCTAGCAATTGACATATGCCCTGAAAATAACTGGCTATCATGTGACAGTTGCTGCATTGGTGGCAATCTACTCCATAAGTACTTTTATGGAGAAATTTTATTAATATTTGCTTCAAATGATCTGGAATCACAAAAGGCCATCTTAAGAGTACTAGGGTTTGTGTCAGAAGGGTTTCCTTCATTTTCAGTGTCACTAAAATTTACCCTTTGAGAGTTAAGGTTGTATAACCTTCATTGCAGCAACTTATTTGACTTCATATCCTGGTCCAGCTTTATGTTTAGCATCGCTCCTTTACTGTAGGAGAATTTCAACCTTTATAACAGCCATCCTTCACGACAACAGGAATTCCTTGCATGTTTCTCAAGGTATCACCTCTTTTTATTTTTTTTTAATTTTTGGTGAGAAATCATCGCATCATAGAAGCATATGAAGGCCTAAGGCTCCCCCCAAACTACGTCTGTTCTTAATGTGCATTCGTTCTCTAATTTTGACTAGTTGACAAGTTCTGTAATGCACTAATTCTGCCACCTGAACCAGTTTTACTGTGAGTAAAGAATCAAATTCCACCAATTAGTTTTAAATGATAGACAATGGATCCCTCTTCAGACCTTCTGGTGCCAGTTGAGATCAGATCTATCAACCCAATGTTAGGTCATGTTTCTCAGTGAGATTGTTTATCCATGTGAGTGAGGTACATAAAATTTGTCACTGAAACAAGGCCATCACACTGCTGCTGGTGTTTCAGGAGAGCACAGGATACAGTGAATTGCTCAGTGAACCGGGTTGTGAAAGGAGAATGTGTTGCAGTCGGTGGATTGGGTTAAAATTGTTATATGCACTCAGCCAGTTAGTACCGGATGAGAAATCATGTGATTGGGCAGAGAGCCTAGAATTTGTTCCACAGAAGTATCAAGGCCTGTAGCTTCACTTCTTTTTTTTTCCACTATTTTTCTATGTCCAGGCAAATGGGGCTTTAAAATCTGGTCAAGGATGAGGCTACAGTAAGCACCAAGTTTGTGATGGCTCTCAGAGACCTAAATTCAAACCCTAAGTGTGCATCCACATCACTCCCACTGATGAGACAGTTCTTAATGACTAAGGATTCCTAACAGAAAAGGTATATTGTGAAGCCTTTTTGAGAATATGAAAGTTTTGTTGAGTTTGTACCTTCAGAATCAGAGTCTTATTTATCAGTCTGAGAGAGATGTTAAGATCACAGAAAAATGGCCTTCTTTGCCTATTACATTCAGATATACTCTGTAGTCATTTTTGAACAGGGGCCCAAGGTAAGTTTTATGGACTTTGAACCATCACAGATGATGCAATATGGATAGTACAAACTAAATCTTGGTGTAATTTCCAAGAAAACTGTAAATAAACATTGGTCATTAAACTGTGAAAAGTACTATTTATACAAAGATTGCTAAACAAAAGATATGCACAGCATGCCTCACATGAATTTCTCAAAGAGTCCGATATCGAAGGTATTGTGATAGCTCTGTAGTGACAGAATGGCTTTAACATAAGCCTTTCGTCAGAACAACCTAAGACAGGCTTAGCCTTGTTTATTAAATTAAAAGGGGGGAAATGTGGAAAACCTTTTGGGGTACCGCTTGGCAGGTCTCTGACTTTGGCTAAGGACAAAGAAGTGGGCTTCAGACAGGAATCTGACATTGGATGTAAGCTCAGGCAGGACTCTGCTATTAAGGCATAATAAGGAAGTAAGTTTTGGCAAGAATCTAACTTGAGGCTGTAATAGAGAAGTAAGGTAAGGCAGGAATTTTAGTCTCAGGGTGTAACTAGGCCTCAGGCAAGATTTTGGGCTTGGACAAGGAAGTGGGCTCAAGTATTTCGGTCATTATGACAAGCCCTTTTAAACAACTGTCCTGGCAGCACAGCACATACAGTTCCATGCTGCTTTGTTAGTTCCTTATTGTACTGCTTGCCCAAAATACTTGCATGTAATTAAAATGGTATAAAAAGTGGGTTGGAAAAAAAAAAACCTATTAGTGTGGGAAAGTTAGAGGCAAGCCAACAAGAAAGAGTTAGCCTATGGTCATCTGAAGGAAAAGCTAGATTGGGGAATTGTCTAGATCAGATCAGTCTGTGAAAATATCATGTTTGAGAGACTGTGTTGCTGGTTAACTGATGCAGCAGGGAACAGTCAATTAGAAGATGGTATCAGACTACATAAGAAAACCAGCTAAATATAAAGAAGGAAACAAATCAGAAAGCAATATTTCTCTCTGGTTTCTGCCTTTGAGCTCTATCCCTGAGGTCCTTCAATGATAGACGATGACCTGAAAGTGTAAGCCAAATATATTCCTTTTTTATGTCAGAGCATTTATCAGAGAAACAGAAAGGAAACTAGAATATAATCATTGAATGTAGTTGAGTAGCGGTGCACTTTTTTTTTGGCCTAAATTGGAAGTGAGACAAAAATTGCAGAACCTGGCAATAATTAACTAAGTTAAGATGGATTTGGAAGCCAACATGATAAGGTTCTAGATATACCTTTACACTAGTTATTACAAGATTTTGTAATTAGATTATCCATTGTCTAACTCTTAGTCCATTTCTGACACTGTAACAAAATATCAGGAAAAAAATTTATATCTTTGGAAGTCCAAGAGGATAAACCTGGCATCAGCTTGACTTTTGTGAAGATCTTCCAGCTATATCACAAATGATGGACAGCATCATAATGGAAACATGTGTCCCAGAGAAAAGGAAAACACATAGTGAGACAGCAAGAAAGACAAAAAGGCCAATACAACTGGCTTTATAATAACCATCTCAAAAGCTATTGTACTCATCAAGACTTACATTAATCCCTTCTGAAAGTGGTACGCAAGGCCTGTGCTATTTCCATTAGAGCATACCTTCTTTCTTTTTTCTTTAAGATTTGCATTTTCCTTTTTTTTCTTTTTTTCTTTTAAATCTTTAATTTAAACTTCAGATTTTATTCCCCTCCTAGTCCTCCTGCCAATTATTCCACATCGTATATATCCTCCCTGCCCCACTGTCTCCATGAGGATGTCCCCACCCCACCAAACCTCTAAACTCCCTGAGGCCTCCAGTCTCTTCAGGGTTAGGTGCATCTTCCCTGACTAAACCCAGACCCAGAAGTCCTCTGCTGTACATGTGTTGGGAGCCACATATTAGCTGGTGTATGCTGCCTGGTTGATGGTCCAATGTCTGAGACATCTCAGGGGTCCAGGTTAATTGAGATTGCTGGTCCTCCTACAGGGTTGTCCTTCTCCTCGGTTTCTTCCAGCTTTCCCTTAATTCAACCACAGGGGTCAGCAGCTTCTGTCCATTAGTTGGATGGATCTAACTAACACTTTGAGCTGCTTGTTGTGTCTTTTGAAAGGCTTTCATGAAAGGTGCCCTTTTGTGAGCACTCCACAGCCTCAGTTCTAGTGTCAGGCCTTGGGACCTCCTCTTGAGCTAGATCCCACTTTGGGCCTGTTGCTGGACATTCTTTTCCTCAGGTTCCTCGCCATTTCCATCCTTGCAGTTCTTTCAGACAGGAATAATTATGGGTCAAATTTTTAACTGTAGGATGGCAACCCCATCCCTCGCACGATGCCCTATCTTTCTGCTGGAGGTGGACTCTACAAGTTCCCTCTTCCCAATATAGGGTATTTCATCTAAGGTCCCTCCCTTTGAGTCCTGAGAGTCTCTCAACTCCCAGGTCTATGGAGGGTCCCCCCAACCTCCTACCTCCCAAAGTTACCTGTTTCCATTCTTTCTGCTGGCCCTCAGGGCTTCAGTCATTTTCCCTCACCCAGTACCAGATCAGGTTCCCCTCTTCTCCCACCCCACTTTCCCTCCCAGGTCCCTCCCTCCCTTCCCACTTGTGATTGTTTTTCTTTCCCTCCCAAGTGTGACTGAGGCATTCTCACTTAGGCTCTTTAGCTTGTTGACGTTTTTGAGTTCTGTGGACTGTATCTTGGGTATTCTATACTTTTTTGGCTAATATCCATTTATTAGTGAGTATATACCATGCATGTTCTTTTGGGTCTGAGTTACCACAATCAGGATGATATTTTCTAGTTCCAACCTAGTTCCAATTATTTGCCTGTAAAACTCAGAATGTCCTTGTTCTTAGAGCTTACCTTCTTAAGGTTATGCCAGCTCGCCCTACAACAATTGGGGCTTTGCCATCAGCATATGGAACTGTTGTATAACCTAAAACATATCCAGACCATAATATCTTGAATATCTTATTAAATCACACACAGGGCTTTGATGCTTCTACAATGATTGTGTCATTGAGCTGACTGTGTTGGTTACTTTTCCAAGAAGGAATGTGAACCTGAAAATTTTCACTAGACTTTCTAAGTGGTTCCAACAGCTGTTTATTCATGTTGGGAGTAGTTAAAGAGTAAGCCAATAAGATGACAGACATATCCTTAGAGGCTAATAATAAGTCCTCAGTCTTGAGCTTACAGTTATATTCCAAACCCTTGGGGAAAAGACTAATCAGCAAGCAACTTAGGGTTTCAATGAGAGTCTGAAAATTCAACATTTAGCTCTTAGAAAATTAACAAGAAGAAAAGTGAAACCTTAGTGTATAAGTCTTTACTCTATAGCCAGATTTATAAGGAAACAGAAAAATGAATAATCTAGTAAGACTCAATAACTTATAAAAGATGAAAGATAGGGTATCTATTAAAATTTAGACTTTGTTTGCTAGAGTGAAAGGGAGCACATGGGGACTTGCATATTCAACAGTTACATGCAGTTTATAAAAGGTTCAAAGTATTTCACACACAAATGCACAGAAATAGAAGCTGAGAACCCAGAAAACTCAGTCATTGTCTCTGTTGAAACACAGTATGTCTTCCTAAAATTTCATCCACTTTTTAATCAAAGACAATATCAAGACAGATTATGCTTGATCACTTGATCAGTAATCCAGATGACTTCATTAAATTTTTCTGTCTATTCACACAGACATAGCAGGGTCTTCCTATATATTTTTCCTGCTGGAAGACACCACAGAGAATCTCAAAGTGTCATAACATCAAGTGTATCCCAGAGTATATGACATGGTCCTTTTTTGCCAAGCTATCCAGCAATACTTCCTTGTTGAAAATGCAACTCCCTGGCTTGCAGCTCATCATGAAGTTGTCATAGAGCAACAGAGTAAAACAAACTAGCCAAAAAAAATTCCATCTACCCAAAAAGATGAAACTGTTGACATTTTTCAGAAATGGGTAACCTGAACAGTTTTTAATCCAGCTGACAGACACATTTAGTAGCTCTAATTCTTTACAAAACAAAGTCTATCCAAAATAAAATATTTATGGAAGATATATATAAACACAATGTTTAAAGAATTTCTTGAAAGAAGGATGTTTAGTATTTCTAATTTATGAAAATAAATATATGTAAGTATCACATAGAAAACACATTAGACATAGTACAAACCTTCTAAAACATTACATGTCATATATACACATAATATCACTAAAATATCCCTCCAACTCTATCAAGATTCCCATATAAATAGGTTCCTATATCAGGAGTAAATTTTAAGCATCAAGACTTCGAAGATGAGTGGCATGAGTCCTGAAGACAAAATAGTCAGTCTAAGATGTACAAAGTTCAAGTTAAATAAACTTAGAACCATGTTAATGTCCAAAAAGTAACTAAAATGGTATAACACTACATTGTTGTCTTACAGTAGACAAAGATGCAGGAGTCTGATGCAGAAAGCTCTATCACAAGCAGTAGAAACACTCACCATCATTTTCATCTTTCCCATGCAGAATACGATGTTTAAAACATTCACGTTACCTATATTTACTCATACAAATCTAGCATACTGCTTGTGAATGTCTTCGGATTTGACAGTATTTTCTGTGTGACTCATTGCAGCACTTGAAATAACCAGCACCATTTCTAACTCCTTTTCCAGTGAAAGGGAAAAAAACTTCATGATTTTCGAGGGGCCTTTTGGAAATGTGATTAGTTTTTAGGGGCTAATGAAACTAATCAAATGATGTTCTTGACACAAGTATCAGTTGGTTTGCTAAGGGTCACTAGAAACCAACCTCTCATCTCTCTGTGCTTTTTTTTTTTTTTTTTTTTTTGGCCAACTAAAGTAAAGCTGCTTCTGCTTCCTGTATGTGCATAACTGCAAACCAACACTTTCTGCCAACACTTTCCCATGAACTCAGAACTTAGTGGTATTTCCTGGGCTTTAGTAACACCCTCACCTCCACCTCTCATTTCCCTACTTCTTTAAAAGACCAAGAGTCTGTGTATGTATAAAATTTTGCTCACACATCCTTTCCATGAAACATTTGTGATGGAAAGTTTTAAGAGTCTTTGTGGGATGATTCTCCCCTCTTCCCATTGCAATAGACTTCTTAATAAAATGTTTCCATGTTCCTGTCCAGATTGGATGATTTACTATAATGATAATCATGCCATGAGTTGGACACAATTCTGGCTGCCCCTCAACTGTTGTTTTTTTCCAACTTGCTGTGACTTGAACAGTATGCTGACTTCCATCTTGCTCTCTTCACCCAAGCAATGGTGCTGTCTTATTAAACTTTTTGAAACCTGACTTGGAAAGCAAAATCAAAAATGGTGAGTCTCTACCTTCCCAATTCCAATAGCCCAGTAATATACACATTTTTGGTATCTCTAAGTCTACTTGTTTTTTCCTCAATTTTATCTTTTTCTACTATTTCTCTAAATCCCTCTACATTTTTTAAACATATGATTAAACTTCATGAATGCTTCTAAGGAAACCATACCTCAGTTTCAGGTCCAAGGCTCCTAGCACTGGCAGGCAGTTCTTTCACTGTCTAGGTAAACTTTCAATCATCTATTACCCCCCACACCTCAGACTTTGGGCACATGCTCTTGAGAGAACTTGAGGTTTTCCTAAACTGTCTCACTCTGTGAAGCTGATTGATTTCATACCTCTGAGATCTCATCCAAGTAGCACACAGTCTTTCCCCCATCCACTTACTTTTTGCAGATGGAAACCATGTCATTCCTTCAAAAAGTTTTTCAGAGGCAGCATCAGAGACCATCTTTCTTCCCTAGTGTCTCTTATCCTAAGACATTCCCATAACATATTCTAACTTCAATCTTTCTACCCTCCTCGGCCTTTACTTACATGACTTGAGTCCTTCAATCTCCTCAACTTCTATACCTTTAGCCACTCTACGCCTTTGCCGCCAATTGCCAGATATCACTTTGTTATTTAATTTCTTATGCTTCCTTGTAATTCTCTCTGCCATTGCTAATGGATCTGTGTGAGCTTAGGGACACCAATACACCAATAATAACAGTATGAGACCAAAAAGTCTAAATAAAAGCAAACTAAATGTTTTATCCACAAGAACAGGCCTGAGAGACACCAGATAATAGCCTCTGTCTATCCTCTCTCCCTCCTTGCTTTAGCCGACAGACTTTACAGAATTATATATCAGGTCAAAGGTCAACATAAAGCTGTACTACAGCAATAATAATGAAAAAGCTTCAGCTTTTATATTAAGCTTCAATTTACCCCTCTGCCAAAACCATAATCTTTATAAAAAGTGGAAAAGGCAGGCAATGGAGTCCCATTCTTTTCTATAAACCAATGAGCTTTATATTTCTGTGATAATGCTTCAACTATGGCTAAAATTTAAAATTGGAAGGTGTTAAGCTATTTATGTCTCTGTATGTGTATGTATACATGCATGAATGTGTGTGCCTGTAAAAAACTGTGTTTGTGCAATATTTTCTTACATCCAGATGGTATTATCACATTCAATTATAAAATCCCTTAAAGGAGCTCGTTTTAGATTGACTTGGGGCTAAATAAAGGCCTATAAAAATTAAGAAATCAAAAGTTTTATATGACCCATGTAAAAGCAAGTGTTATTATAAAGACTTTAATAAAATGTTTTAAAAATAAAACTCACATGCTTCAGGTGAATCTTTAGCTAATGAGAGTAATTTGATATGATGGCATTGTAACTACAATGAGATCTTCTGAATTGTCAGCAAGGCAAGCATAGATTATTTTATTTGGGTGTTTCTTCCTTATGTAGACATGCTTAATATGTTTTCTTGATATATATATATATATATATATATATATATATATATATATATATATATATATATAATCTCCTTGGTATATGCTAACTACATGTCTGATATTTATGACATATGATGGCTCATGACTATTACATCTGAAATCTTTTTCTGTAAAAATTATGCTTATCTATTTTATAAGTTAGATGCCATATGCACTCTTCCTTGAAAAATAGAATTAATCTTTCCATGCATGTATATTTAGCCTAAACCTTTGAATTGACTTTAAGTGCCAGACAAATTTCCCCATCAATTGAGTTATTTTTTAGTTAACTTTCATTGGGTCTTTTACTTTTCAAACTTTTTAAACATTTTTTATTAGATATTTTCTTTATCTACATTTCAAATGCTATGCTAAGTACCCTATACCCTCCCCCACCCAAGACGAAAGGATGGACCATCCAGAGACTACCCCACCCAGGGATCCATCCCATAATCAGCCACCAAACCCAGATATTATTGCATATGCCAGCAAGATTTTGCCGAAAGGACCCTGATATAACTTTTCAAACTTTTAAAGTAATGGCAAGCATAGACATTTCAACTCTTGTCTTCTCTAGTTGATTGTGTTTATACTCTGGCACCTCCTATCACCAGCAAATTAGGGCAGAGGGCTTTATCAGCAACAAAATAGAACTATCCCAGATACCCACAGAAAAAGATCATGCCAGAAGCCTCTGATGGTGCTTCTTAAATAATCATGGGCCATAGCAGTGTAAGAGTTGAGATTTCCACATCACTATAGTTGAAAAGATACTGTAGGTATATGACTGCTCATCAAAGATGAAGTAGAACAAGAATTAATCATGTAGGACAGATTGACTGATGAGTGGTGAAAGAATTTCTCTCCAATGGCAGTAGTGCTTTGATCTTTTATTTTCTGAGTGAAAGGAATATCTCTGGCTCTAGTTATTTGCCACTCAATATATTTCCATAGACTTTGCTCATCTCTTATTAACAGACATGAACATTCTATTTCTTCCTCCTCAACTCACCCTTTCATATTGCAGAAATTCTTCCTGAATTTTCTTATTTTCATTACTAAAGAATTGTTTGTGCTGATTCAGTAGAAGTGTGTCATGATCTTGTTAATGGGACACAATTGGAAACACAGGTAATTATTTAGCCAAGTATTTGAGAATGACTCTTATTTCATAGGACTATGTGACTTTAAGAACTATGGTTGACTATGTGGGGGGATTTCTCCTGGTTTCTGGCTTTCAAAGTCTTCAGCCTTATAGGTGTGGAAGGAAATAGCTTCCCATCAGGCTCAGAAGTCAGAGCCTCTTTGGGGTTCTGAGAAAAATAGAATCCCTGACATAATAACATGTTCTGCAAGCCACATGTGGTGGTGAGCCCTTAGCTTGACTTCTTACCCATGGAAGCTTTGAGAAGTTTGAGATTCTCTGCTGCATCTTTCTGAAAAGCAAATGAAAGCAAACCCCCCTGAAACTTGAGCATTCATCTTGGTCAATTTTACCTTTGATGAGTAAGAAATGTCCTTCCTTATCTTTTATTTATAACTTTAGGTTGAAAGTCGATTTTATTAGATATTAGATATTAGCTTGTTTCTTGGAACCATTTGCTTGGAAAATTGTTTTCTAGCCTTTTACTCTGAGGTAGTGTCTGTCTTTTCCCCTGAAGTGGGTTTCCTGTATGCAGCAAAATGTTGGGTCCTGTTTACATAACCAGTCTGTTAGTATATTCCTTTTTATTGGAGGAATTGATCCATTTATATTAAGAGATATTAAGGAAAAGTAATTGTTACTTTTATTTTTGTTTTTTACAGTAATTACAGTTACTTTTTATTTTTTACAGTAATGACTTCCTGTTATTTTTGTTGTTAGAGTTTGTTGTTATTCTGTTCATGTAGCTATGTCTTTTAGGTTTGTTAAAAGATTAGTTTCTTGCTTTTTCTAGGTTGTAGTTTCCTCCTTTTGTTGTAGTTTTTCCTTTATAATCCTTGGAAGGACAGAATTTGTGGAAAGATATTGTATAAATTTGGTTTTATCATGGAATATCTTGGTTTCTCCATCTATGGTAATTGAGAGTTTTGCTGGGTATAGTAGCCTGGGCTAGCATTTGTGTTCTCTTAGGGTCTGTATGACATCTGTCTAGGATCATCTGGCTTTCATAGTCTCTGGCAATAAGTCTGGTGTAACTCTGATAGGTCTGCATTTATATGTTACTTGACCTTTTTCCCTTATTGCTTTCAATAGTCTTTCTTTGTTTTGTGCATTTGGTGTTTTGATTATTATGTGATGGGAGGAATTTTCTTTCTAATCCAAATGATTTGGAGTTCTGTAGGCTTCTTGTATGTTCACAGGCATCTCTTTCTTTAGGTTAGGGAAGTTTTCTTCTACAATTTTATTGAAGATAATTACTGGCCCTTTAAGTTGAAAATCTTCACTCTCTTCTATACCTATTATCCTTAGGTTTGGTCTTCTCATTGTGTCCTGCATTTCCTGGATGTTTTGGGTTAGGATACTTCTGCATTTTGCATTTTCTTTGACTGTTGTGTCAATGTTTTATATGGTATCTTCTGCCCTTGAGATTCTCTCTTCCATCTCTTGTATTCTGTTGGTGATGCTTGCAGCTATGGCTCCTGACTTCTTTCCTAGGTTTTCTATCTCCAGAGTTGTCTCCCTTTGTGATTTCTTTATTGTTTCTACTTCCATTTTTATATCCTGGATGGTTTTGTTCAATTTCTTCTCCTGTTTCATTGTGTTTTCTAGTAAATTCTTTAATGGATTTTTGTGTTTCCTCTTTAAGGGTTTCTACCTGTTTACCTGTGTTCTCCTGTATTTCTTTTTTTGTTTGTTTGTTTGGTTTGTTTTGTTTTTTTGTTTTTTGTTTTTGTTTTGTTTTTCAAGACAGGGTTTCTCTGTATAGCCCTGGCTGTCCTGGAACTCACTTTGTAGACCAGGCTGGCCTCAAACTCAGAATTCTGCCTGCCTGGCCTCAAATTCAGAAATCCGCCTGCTTCTGCCTCCAAGTGCTGGGATTAAAGGCATGCGCCACCACACCCAGCTCTCTTTTATTTCTTTAAGGGAGCTAGCTATTTATATCCTTCTTAAAGTCCTCCATAATCATCATGAGAAATTTCTTAAGATCCATATCTTGCTTTTCTGGTGTGATGGTGCATCCAGGACTTGCTATGGTAGGAGAATTGGGTTCTGATGACACCAAGTAATCTTGGTTTTTGTTGCTTCTGTTCTTATTCTTGCCTCCTGCCATCTGATTATCTCAAGTGTTCCCTGCCCTTGCTATATCTGATTTGAACCTGACCTTCTTGTAATCCCAGTTGAGTAGAAACTCCTCAGAGTCCAGCTTTCTCTGTGATTCTGTGATTTCGGGATCCTGTGATCCTGAGATTCTGGATGTGTCAGAGTTCCTGGGAGTCAAGTTACCTCTGAGACCCTAAGATCCTGGTATAACCAAGCTCCTGGGTTCCTAAGATCCTAGGTGTGCTAGAGTGCCTGGGAGTAGTACCTCCTCTGGGGACTGTGAGACTGTCCGCCAAGTTTGTGCCCAAGGTAGACCCACACTGACGGTAAGAAACCCAAGCCACTGGTAGAGCAGGGTTCCTGCATTCCTGAATCCTATTGGTCCCAGTCACTCCCAGTGGTGTTGGAACAGATGTTGTGTTCTACTCACCAGTGATCCTAAGATCCTGGGCATGCTAGAGTTCCTAGGAGTGGAGACTCCTCTGGGAACCATGGGACTCCTCTCCAGATATTTTAAGTGAAGATCTTATTTCAGTAATAATCAAGAACATAGTCAAATCAATACTGAACATAAAAAATTATTCTGTTAAGAACCCAAATGTTTTAACTTCTTGAGTGATTACTCATAAAGTAAATAAAAGTCTTTTACTTTATCTTATAAAGAAAAGATGACTAATCTAAGAAAATGTCATCATTTCAATAAAGAAAGCAAATAACAGTATTGCATCAGTATAAGATTTGATACTATGCCTTTAATCCCAGCACTTGAGAGGCAGAGACAGGCAGATTTCTGAGTACGAGGCCAGCCTGGTCTACAAAGTGAGTTCCAGGACAGCCAGGGCTACACAGAGAAACCCTATCTTGAAAAAAAATTGATACTAAAGGCTTATTTAAAAATTTATAGACAAATTCATTTATACTTTCTCTTTTGTAGTATGGAAAAGTTATTCATGTATTTAAGTAAAAAAAAAATCATCCTTCTTTTTCTTAACAATACATATGTAGAAGAGGATGAACTTATCTTACATCAATGGGAAAGGAGGCCCTTGGTCCTGTAAAGGCTTGATGGCCCAGCATAGGGGGATGCTAGAGCAGTGAGGCAGTAGTGGGTGAGTGGGTAGAGGGGTACCCTCATAGAGGCAAAGGGAAAAGGGGAAAGAGGGGATGGAATGGGAGGTTTGTGGAGGGGTAACTGGGAAGGGGGATATCATTTGAAATGTAAATGAATAAAATGAGTAATTAAAAACTCAAAAAAAATCATGCTTTTTATCTAGGGTTCCTCTCAGTCACTCTGGTTTTTCTTATCTTACCCACATACATTAATTATAACCTTTTATTGTATATATTTTGCAGAAAATCTTTGGTGATAGAAAAAGAAAAGTTACAGGTGGGGAAAAAGGTAGCCAGCAAGGCAGGTCTTAATGGAGCTCCTGGAGAGGAAGGAATAGGAACACATAGCTTCGGATTTATTCAGAATGAGCAGAGTGAAGGACCAGTAGATGGGAAAAAATTCGATTGATATTAAGGGGATATAGTCTTGTTAAATTGTCTTAAAAAGTTGTTTGCTTAGAGACAACTGGAATAGGGTGGAGCATCTCTGAGATAAGCTAGAAACCTAGAAAAATAGAAACTACCAGGAATCTATGAGGGTGACACTCACTAAGACTCCTAGCAATCGTGATAAGGAACCTGAAAGGCTGTCTTCTGTAGCAGGCTCAACTTTAGGACTTCTGATGGAAGGATTGGGGTGCCATCCCAGCTGTCGGACCTCCAGGCTGTAGAGGAGTGGAGGTGGAGTGGGAATTAGGGGAAGTGGCCAGCCAAGTACGAGACAAGCTAGAGACCAGTGCCATAGGAGGGAGCCCATTGCTGACACTATTTTAATGATATTCTGCTGTGCTTACAGACAAGAGCCTAGGATAACTGCCATCTGGAAGGCTTCACCCAACAACTGATGGAAGCTGATGCTGAGACCCATGACTGAACATTAGGTGGAGCTTGGGGAATCCCGTGGGAGATAGAGAGGAAGGATTGAGGAAGCCAGGGAGGTCAAGGACACCACAGGGACAGCTATAGAATCAAGTAACCTGGGCTAGTAGGGTCCTAGAGAGACTGCACCACCAACCAAAGAGCATGCATGGGACAGACCTGGGCCCTCTGCGCGTATGTAACAGTTGTACAGCTGGGTCTTTAATGTGAGATCTTTAGCAGCAGGAGCAAGGACTGTCTCTGGCGCTGTTGCCTGCCATCCCTTTCCCCTAACTTGGCTGCCTTGTCTAGCCTAGATAAGAGAGGATGCTCCTTTCCCACTGCAAGTTGATGTGCCAAGGCAGGTTGATGTTCATGGGAAGTCTCTCCTTTTCTGAGCAGAAGGGGAAGTGGGAGGGTCTGGGAGGAGAGAAGAGGGGGAAGCTGCAATCGGGATGTATAGTAAATAAATTATTAATGAATGAAAAAAGTTATTTGTTAAAAGAACACTGAAAATCCAAGTGTCGGGGTAAAGACTGGGGAGACTGATAAAGCACCAAGCCACAAGAGTAGGAATTTATCATGATGAGAGATTGCTTTGGTGACTATTTCACCGAGATTCATTGCTAACACAGAATGGGTGTACCAAGGCTAAAGCCCAGTATGAAGAAAGCCCAAAAGAGGCTGACCAATGTTTGAAATTTGGTCATGATGAGATTCTTTTTGTCTGTTTGATTGTTTTAATTTTCATTAAGTTAGTTCTCATACGAACCCCGCCCCACACTCCCACAGTTCCTCTCCTCACCCTCCCGCAAGTCTCTTTGCAAGATTTTTGGCATTTTGTACCATCCCCTGGGTTTAATCAGAATAACCTATGTGATCACTGAATTAAAACTATCCATCAGAGCCTGATGGAGCCATGAGCAGTTACAAACTGAAAGGAATGACTCCGTCTTGCCCCAAATGAAGGAAATAATTCAGTGGTGAGGGGTGGGGCCTCCTGAATTCTCGCCTTCTTTTTGTCTAGCTGTGAAAAACTTCATTCCCATGCAGACCAAGTGCAGTCACTCATATGGTAGACGGAACAGCCTCCATTCTAACATACTACTAAAGATAAGATTGTTTTCTTTGAAATAATGGTTCAGAGTTGATGAGAGTTCCTGATTGAACTGGCTGTATGTTGTCCACAAGCTCGAGTTTTACAGCCCTTCTCCCTATTTCTGGTTCTTACAGTCTCTCTCCCTGAGACATGATGTTGCCAAGACCTTGCAGGAGACAACGTAAGTGCTTCGGTTATGGCTGAGCACGCAACTGCTACATTCTGGGAACTTGTGTAGCCAGAAGACCTTCCCTGCATCACTACTCTCTAGAAAGTGGAGTTTCTCTCCATATGGCTGAGAGTGGGGATTGTCTTGCCATCTTGTCTAGATTGACCTCAAATTATTATTCCTCAGCCTCTTCTGAGATGGAACCACAGGCATGCAACACCATGCCTAGCTAGGGAGTAGGTAATTATAATTTACCTTATGCATATTACTACTTTGTAGAAGATTAGCAGAGTTCATAAATATGTATCTCACTTATAGTCATTAATATAATTTATAGTTGAGATTCTCATGATGGCAAAAATAAATATGTTCATGAGTATACCCCAAGTATATAGGCCTTGGATATCATATGGAAATAAGAGGTAAAGATATGTATGTTTAGCAATTAATGCTGCATCGTTTCATCTAATTTAAATATGATCTAAGTACATAGTAAATATTCATTTGTGCAACATGAAGGAAACAGCCTTTAATATAACATACTGCTAAAGATATGATTGTTTTCTTCAAAATAATGGTTCTTTTGAATACATATAAATTTATATATTTGTGCCTAGAGAAACATCAGCAATTGAAATGATAACTTATTAAGACAGCCTGTATAAATTAAAAAAGAAAATACCAAAGTACATAAAAACTGTGTTTTTAATACTTAATGCCGATAACTTAGGGCATGCACCTGTTTGTATTAAGTCACCAATATTAAATTAGGTGCATTTGATAAAATTTACTTATTGCATAAATTTGAATTCTTAAAACATTTGAACTTGTGTTTGCAAGAATACACTTTAGCATATGAAAAGTTCAAGTTTTTTTTTTATTTCTACAAACTGTTCGGAATACTCCCTTTAAGGCCAAGGAGATGACTTAGCATGTAAAGGCACTTGCCACTAAGCATACTGACTGGAATTTGATCACTGGAACGCCTCCCCTCCCCCCAGGTTTTAAGGAAAGAACTGACTCCAAGTTTTCCTCTTGTCAACCTTGAGAGTTTTGGGTGTTTCCATGGTTTCATATCCAAAAACTAACTGAAAATAAGGACTCACAGATTTGCAATGGAACAATGTAAGTTTATTCTAATTGAAGCAATGCTAAAGGTTTGATAGCAGTAAACTCTTAAGATTGATAGTGGGCCCAATATATAAGAGGAGTCAGGGGATCTAAACCAAAGCAGGTCTGGATGCTCTGGAGAATAGTTTGTGAGATTCTGTATTTTGACTGATAAAGTAGGTCAAATATTTTTCTCTCGCTGCACATGTTCCTTCCTATAATGCATCTGATTATAATTATATGTAAGTCCAATTATGCAAAGGCAGCGACTGGAATTATGGTATTCTTCCTAAAAGTTCACTTGAAGGACAGTTTGCCTTACTGTGCAAATAGCTGAAAGCAGTTTGGGCCTGATTTTCTCTTCTTCTGTTCTTCATACTAGATACACTAGGAATACACTTGAGTAGAAACTGTCTAAATTCGATTGTTGCTATAAGTGAAGAAACTTTTAATCTTGTTCAGAGAGGGTGTACCTTTAGTCTAATGCAGGTAGGATACTAACAGGGTTTGAGATTTTTTTTTTGCACATTGTTTGTAAAGAAAGGTGTATGCAGATATCACACAGGTGAGGGAACTAGGCTACCAAGTTTAAGAGATGGATACAAGATACAAAACCAAACATGGTTCCAGGCCACTAACTCATTTCCTGTTCTTGTTTGACTCAACTTCCCTCTGGGAGACTTTCACCCAATTCATTAGGGAAGCTGAAGGCAGAGAAGATCAGTCTTCATGTAACTGCTTCACCCAGAGTAGGGATGCAGAGCTAAGTCTCTCCCGTTCTGTTCCTAATTCTGAGGCCTCAATTGGAATGCATATAAAAATTTCTCAACCTGTTAATCCAAGGTCTAGCAGATGTATCCCTCTGGCTATGATCAACCAAGTTTCCAGATAGATGGATGGGTGGATGGATAGATAGATAGATAGATAGATAGATAGATAGATAGATAGATAGATGACAGATAGCAAGAGAATCAGAGAGAAGGGTTTTATTTGAGCTTGAATTTGATCCTGCTTCAGTCTCTCTCATGGTCATGGAGCTTAAATGGCTAGACACCAAGGAGGAGAATCAGGAACATGGACCAAGGAGAGGAGAAAGTCCATGCAAGGGCACAGTGGAAGGTCTTTAAGTGCAATACCTGCTCAATGATTAACCCTGTGGCTTCCTGCAAGGAGCTGGGAGACCGACTCCCACCCAGGTACTTGAGGCAGTTTCATTGTGTAGGCAAAAAGGGAATTTAATAGTTGAATTCCAGGCCAGACGTGTGCATCAGGGTCTGGCACTGGCAGTTTGCTTAATTGTATTGCATCCCTTTGAAATGTCACTAATCCCTGTTGCTTATACCTTTCTATGCAGAGAAGGGGTCATAAGAAGCCAGCATCAGCATAGAACTGAGCCTTGCCAGAAGCTTATTTGCAAGGAGAAGACAGGTTCAGTCCTTCTAGAAATCAACTAGCTACTGGCAATCAGCCAAGGGGAAGCACAGGAAACAAACATTAGATGAAGGCCCATTCCTGAATCAACCCCCAAAGGTAACACCTTCCTTCCCACCAGGCACTTCCACTGTGCCCTCCCATGGGGTTTCTCCTTTCCTTGGTCCATGTTCCTGCTATCCTTCCTCACTTGTCTGGCCATTTAAGCTCAGACATCTGCTGCAGAAGGCCCACCTCTCGACCAATTCACATT
This sequence comes from Mus minutoides, assembly GCA_902729485.2. Lineage (NCBI taxonomy): Eukaryota > Metazoa > Chordata > Mammalia > Rodentia > Muridae > Mus > Mus minutoides. Next base: position 812,034 of record LR750102.1, on the reverse strand, counting down.
CCCTTCCTATAAATGTATACTAAAATTGTTTCCCCCTCACCAAATAGAATCACAAAATTATTTCAGCTACTATTGGATCCTTAACAAGATACTTGATACTATTGGAGGTCAGACAATCCAATCTAGCCAAAACATCTTAGAATCTTCCTCCCAGTTGGTATTTATCTGGTACTTATCTGGTGCCTCATGGAGCCCCACCTGGAGATCAGAACCCTGGCCTACTAACTGCATACCATAGTGAACCCAACCTTGAGAAATTAAAAAAAAAAAAAACATGAACATGAGAGTACATAGGATAAATTCAGGTTCAAGTAAACCCTCGTGGGAGTGGTCCTCTAAAATGAGAGAGACTTAGACTTATTGCAGGACAAAAGGACATTGCTCATAACTCCAGGATGGATGCTTCTTTAAAAAAAAAAAAAAAAGACACCCTGGAAAAATACAACAGAATGTCAAAATATTTTCAGAGTACTAGATACAACTAAGAGTCTGCATATCGGTCTTTCAACTCTAAGTGGGTAAAGAAAATGCTGCCGGCATTCTCCAGGATCCTCCACTCTCTGGTTCACTTGCTTAATCTAGGTCATCGAAGAGAGAGAGAGAGAGAGAGAGAGAGAGAGAGAGAGAGAGACAGAGAGAGAGAGAGAGAGAGAGAGAGAGAGGAGTGTTGGGGGGATGTTACCTTTTGGGGTTGATTCAGGAATGGGCCTTCATCTTTTGTTTGTTTCCTGTTCTTCCCCTTGGGCTGATTGCCAGTAGCTAGTTGATTTCTAGAAGGACTGAACCTGTGTTCTCCTTGCAAATAAGCTTCTGGTAAGGCACAGTTCTATGCTGATGCTGGCTTCTTATGACCCCTTCTCTGCATAGAAAGGTATAAGCCACAGGGATTAGTGACATTTCAAAGGGATGCAATACAATTAAGCAAACTGCCAGTGCCAGACCCTGATGCACACGTGTGGCCTGGAATTCAACTATTTAATTCCCTTTTTGCCTACACAATGAAACTGCCTCAAGTACCTGGATGGGAGTCAGTCTCCCAGCTCCTTGCAGGAAGCCACAGGGTTAATCATTGAGCAGGTATTGCACTTAAAAACCTTCCACTGTGCCCTTGCATGGACTTTCTCCTCTCCTTGGTTCATGTGCCTACTCCTACTCCTCCTCCTCCCATGTCTAGCCATTTAAGATCAGACATCTGCTTCAGACAGTCCACCTCTGGACCAATTCAAACTGAGCTGTAGTCTCATTTAAAAAAAAAAAAAACCTACAGCAAACAGGAAGCAATTGCTCCCTGAAAAGTATCTCATAAGAGGCCCGTTTTGTATATTCACCAAGGCAATGAGGAGTGTGGGTAGCCATTTTTCTGATGTCTCTTGCAAAAGTTTGTCTAGAACACATTTTAAGATTTCATTGGCTCTTGGGCTTTTCTGGAGAGCTGGGGCATCTTGGTAGAATGTAACTGATATTTAATGCCTTAGACACTCCTTACGTTATTGTGAATTAAAATTATCCAAGGGAAAATTTAGTAAAGTGTTTGTTACTTCCCATAGCTCTCTTTGTTCTATTGGGGGAAAAAAATCCTTTACCCATTCAAAAAAAAAAATGTTCATTAGAGCTTACTTCCACTGAAGACTGTCATTTAAGGAAGACCTACTTCTCTTAGAAGTCTCACCACCGTCTTGTTCATGGTCCTTGCAGTGAGGGCTTTTCTGCTGCTGGTTTGAGCCCCCCAAAGGGATTGCACCCACAGGTTGAGAGCCTCTGGTTTAAAGAGATTATGGCTTCTGTTTTAATCTTCTCTTCCATTCACAATTGCGGACCTATTGCTTATCCATGAATGTAGTTCATATCTATAGAAGAAGAATTTGCTTACTCATAACATCCAGAGCTTACTGTCACTCATCAGTAGGGTTGAAGATGTTTTCTGGTGGAGGCAATGCCAATCTCTCCGGGATTCCCTAGTCATCCATTTTTCTGGAGCCATAAGAATCTTAAATGTCCTTAACTCTTCCTATGTTCTTGGAAAACACAGCAGGAGCTGAATGAATATCTGATGAAGTATTTTCTCAGGGTCTAGGCTTTGCTTGAACTTTGGGTATTCCTTCAAGGATAACCCCAATTATGGCTGCCATCCTTTTGGTTGTGGTTTGTCTCTAAATTGTCTTTTCTCCTTGGAGTTATGATTTTTATAGACTGTGAAGGTCATTGCTACTAGTAGGATTAGTAGGTCTGGGTCTGACATGTAATTTTTGTGTTAGAGTCAAACTGGGTGATGAAATATTGTCCCATTAAGGCTTTTGCTTCTAGAGTTGAAGGGTGGATATTAGCATCTTTACAGAAAGTTTCCTGTGTCTATTTGAAAAGAGCAGAATTTCCAGATTTCCCTTTGATCATCTTTCTGATTTTGTCATAAGCAAGTGAATTAATTATGTCCTTTTTCATTCACCCAATAATCTCTAGGACTTTTGCTTGCATCCATATTTCTTTCATAGTATTGTAATTTATGGTAGATAGAGCAGTTGTTATCTTGATTCCTAGCAATCATCTCTGCCTCCTTTCTGGCCACTGACAGAATTCATTCTCTATAGTAGTGTAGAAAGTAACAAGAACAAATATCTCTCTCTTCCGGGACAGATCATTTGATAGGGTCAGAGTCTGGAACACACTGACAAGTTTATCTGGACATTCAGAATAACCATTCAATTTGTCCTTCACTGATGAATATCTGCCACTAAAAGAGCTATCTACACTGAAGAAGTCACTCTGGGCCCAGTTATCTCCTGTACAGAAAGATGTCTTCCTCAACTTCCTCTTCCTCTTTCTCTCCTCCTCCTTCTTTCCTTCTCCTTCTCCTCCTCCTTCTCTTTCCACTTCTTATTCTTCTCCTTCTTCTCTTTCTGCTTCTCCTTCTTCTCCTTTTCCTCCTTCTCCTTCCCCTCCTTCTCCTCCTTCTCCTCCTTCTCCTTCTTTTCCTCTTCTCTTCCTCCCTCTCCTTCTCCTTTTCTCCTCCTCCTTCTCCTCCTCCTTCTCCTTCTTCTCTTTCTGCTTCTCCTTCTCCTCCTTCTTCTCCTTCTTATTCTGCTTCTCCTTCTCTTTCTTCTCCTTTTTCTCCTGCTTCTCCTCCTTCTCCTTCTTCTCTTTCTGCTTCTCCTTCTCCTCCTTCTTCTCCTTTTTCTCCTGCTTCTCCTTCTCCTCCTTCTTCTCTTTCTCCTTCTTCTCCCTTTTTTTCTTTTTTGGATTTTCGAGACAGGGTTTCTCTGTGTAGCCCTGGTTGTCCTGGAGCTCACTCTGTAGATCAGGCTGGCCTCGAACTCAGAAATCTGCATGCCTCTGCCTCCCAAGTGCTGGGATTAAAGGCATGCGCCACCACATTCAGCTCTTCTTCTCCTTCTTATCCTTTCCCTTCTCCTCCTTCTTCTCTTTCTGCTTCTCCTTCTCTTCCTTCTCCTTCTCCTTCTTCTCTTTCGGCTTCTCCTCTTCCTTCTCCTTCTCCTTTTCTCCTTCTCCTTCTTCTCCTCCTCCTTCTTCTTCTCCTTCTACTTCTCCTTCTCCTCCTCCTTCTCTTTCTGCTCCTCCTTCTCCTTCTCCTTCTCTTCCTTCTTCTCCTTCTGCTCCTTCTTCTCTTCCTTCTCCTTCTCCTCCTTCTTCTCCTCCTTCTTCTCCTTTTCCTCCTCTTTCTTCTCCTTCTTCTCCTTTTTCTTCTCCTCCTTCTCCTTCTTCTCTTTCTGCTTCTCTTCTCCTCCTTCTCCTTCTTATTCTGCTTCTCCTTCTCCTTTTTCTCCTTCTGCTTCTCCTTCTCCTTTCTCATCCTTCTTCTTCTCTTTCTGCTTCTCCTTCTCTTCCTTCTTCTCCTTCTTCTCCTTCTTCTCCTTCTCCTTCTTCTTCTTCTCCTTCTTCTCTTTCTCCTTCTTCTCCTTTTTTGTTTGTTTTGTTTGTTTGTTTTTTGAGGCAGGGTTTCTCTGTGTAGCCCTGGCTGTCCTGGAACTCACTTTGTAGACCATGATGGCCTCGAACTCAAAAATCCACCTGCCTCTGCCTCCCAAGTGCTGGGATTAAAGGCGTGCGCTACCATGTCCAGCTCTTCTTATCCTTTCCTTCTTCTTCTCTTTCTGCTTCTCCTTCTCTTTCTTCTCCTTCTTTTTCTTCTTCTCCTTCTTCTTCTCCTCCTCCTTCTCCTTCTAGTTCTCCTTCTCCTCCTTCTCTTCCTTCTTCTCCTCCTTCTCCTTGTCCTCCTCCTTCTTCTCTTCCTTCTCCTTCTCCTCCTTCTCCTCCTTCTCCTTCTCCTTTTCCTCCTCTTTCTTTTCCTTCTTATCCTTTTTCTTCTCCTTCTTCTCTTTCTGCTTCTCCTTCTCCTTCTTCTCCTTCTTATTCTGCTTCTCCTTCTCTTTCTTCTCCTTTTTCTCCTTCTGCTTCTCCTTCTCCTCTTTCTCCTCCATCTCCTTCTTCTCTTTCTGCTTCTTCTTCTCCTCCTTCTTCTCCTTTTTCTCCTGCTTCTCCTTCTCCTCCTTCTTCTCTTTCTCCTTCTTCTCCTTTTTTTGTTTGTTTTTTTGAAACAGGGTTTCTCTGTGTAGCCCTGGCTGTCCTGGAACTCACTTTGTAGACCATGATGGCCTCAAACTCAGAAATCCACCTGCCTCTGCCTCCCAAGTGCTGGGATTAAAGGTGTGCGCCACCACATCCAGCTCTTCTTCTCCTTCTTATCATTTTCTTCTTCTTCTCTTTCTGCTTCTCCTTCTCTTTTTTCTCCTTCTCCTTTTTCTCCTCCTTCTTCTCCTCCTCCTTATCCTTCTACTTCTTGTTCTCCTCCTCCTCCTTCTCTTTCTGCTCCTCCTTCTCCTCTTCCTCCTTCTCTTCCTTCTTCTCCTCCTTCTCCTCCTCCTTATTCTCTTCCTTCTCCTTCTCCTCCTTCTTCTCCTCCTTCTCCTTCTTCTCCTTTTCCTTCTCCTTCTTCTCCTTCTTATCCTTTTCTTCTCCTCCTTCTCCTTCTCTTTCTACTTCTCCTTCTTCTCCTCCTTTTTCTCCCTTTTCTCCTTTTTCTCCTGCTTCTCCTCTTCTTTCTCCTTCTTCTCCTTCTCCCCTTCTTCTTCTCCTGCTTCTTCTCCTTCTTCTCCTTCTCCTCATTCTTTTCCTTCTTCCCCTTCTCTTCCTTCTCCCCCTTCTCTTCTCTTTCTCCTTCTCTTCCTTCTTCTCCTTCACATTCTTCTTTTTCTTCTGCATTTTATTAGGTTTCCCTGCAGATGTTACAGACAAGTATAAATTATGGCTTCTCGACATCAAGGGAGCATCAGAAACTGTAGGGGAGGAATGAGGGATTATTATTTTCTTGTGGAATAAGACAGGAACTAGGAATTACTGAAAGAGGGCAGGATGCTGATTACCCCTAAGATACAAAAGAACCTTGAGATTTAGGGTCCTCCAATACATCTACATTTTCTTCATCTATCTTCACATGTCCTTTGCAGGGGTGGTACTACACAACCATAAACATCCGATCATGAGGTATCACATACTGTTTCACCTGCTTTCTGTAGCAATAATCTAATTGGACTAGAATGAAGGATGGTGCTATAGTTAAGTCTGCCATTTGAGGACCACATTTTTCTATATCCCACTATTATTGTGACCTATGAATTGTTAACTAGGTCAAACTTCAGCCAATGGGTAAGGATATACCTGAAGGGAAGAATATAGTAAAACAAAAAGATAACTTACAGTGGAGAGGAGAAAGAAAGAAAGAAAGAAAGAAAGAAAGAAAGAAAGAAAGAGAGAAAGAGAGAAAGAAAGAAAGAGAAAATAAAAGAAGAAAGAGAATTGTTAGTCTGATTCTGTGAAAAAAAGGAATCCACTTGAGAAGAAAGACATACAGGATAAGTATGTGAGTTCCCAGAGTACTGCCCCTTAAATCTGTACATCTTAGAACCTTAGAAGTTTATTTATGCCTCTTTTTGCATCCTTAAGCTTAGAAATAAATTTCTTCTCAGGTACATTTTAGCTGTGGCACCACTCAATGCAAAAATAACAATTTAGCTACCCTCCAGTTAAGGACCTGGTCTCTTGCCAATGAGCCTCTTGAGAAAGAAATTGGATCACGTATCGAGCTACTGCCTCAGTGAGGGCTGAAGGAGAAGTTCTAGCTATAGTTAGAAGTAGTAACTCCTCCTCCTCATCCTCGTCATCATCATCATCATAATCAGTATCAGATAGTGGCAGGCCATATACTCAGTCAATTAACTCAAGAAAATGTCATGCTCTTTCATACATACCTTTATATTTTTGAAAGAGGCATGACATAAGGTGTTTCATGAGTTTGGACCAAGTAAAGAGTGATTCTTCCCTAACCAAAAAAGGAGGATTATTCCAGTTCACAGGACAGAAATTGCAACATGTCTGAATCTTTGAATCCAAAGCCTCTATTACTTGAAGCCTGTGAGGCCCCTAGAGTTTTGGTTTTGTTTTTTTTTTTTTAATCACAAACTATGAAGAAATCATAAGACATTAAATCACAGGAAAGGGGGGTTAAAAAGCATTCATATTGGTGATACCAGACAGCAGATGGTTTAAATCCAGAAGAAGCCAACAAGCAATGGTATCCAAAGGTGTCCCCATTCTAAGAAGATCATATTTCCTCAATGAATAAAAGTTTAGCTTTTTGTGTTTCTTTCCCTTTCAACCATTTACTTGCCTTTGTAGGTTATTGCTCATTCAAGCGGTATGGCAAAAAAAAAAAAAAAAGTGTTTCTAATGCTTGAATTTCAAGAATAGTAAAACTTAAAGAACCACTTCAGATTTGTAAAGATCGAAAGGGAAGGCAGAAGAAAAGAAAATGGAGAGGAAAAAATATTTATCAATTCTAAGAAGCTGCGAGAGTTGCCTCGTTGTCCTTTCATCTTTTCTGTCTCTGGCTAAGGAGATGTGGATTAAAGTCTAGCCACGGCCACCTGCGTTTTATAGTGCAGAGAAAACATAGTCTGATGGATCTTTCCAACCCAAATAGTAAGTGTAAACTTGCCATAGCTATCCAAATGAGAAGGAGGACCATAATGTAATGTTGGAAGTGTTCAACAGTAATATAGCAGATGATTTATTGTTTTACCTCCTGGCTGGCTCAGCAAGTATCTCACCTCTGGTTAGGGTCTCCATTGGGTTCTGGGTTGTCAAACCTTCCCAACTTCTTGGCCTCTTGTCTAAAGAATGAAAAAAAAAAAATCAGAGCTCAAAGAGACTTGCAAATGAAGCAATAAATTCTTTTTTCTTAGTGAAGCAATGCTACAAATGTTTCAGGGATATACTGTTAAGTTTGATAGTGGAGCCTTGAACTCATTGGCACAGGGGGAAATTTCCTAAACAGAACTCCAATGACTGAGGCTCTGAATCAAGAATTGATAAATGGGAATTTCATGAAACTGAAAAGTTTCTGTAAGGCAAAGAATATAGCCAATAGAACATATGGGCAACCTACAGATTAGGAAAAAAAAATCTTCACTAGCCCGACATCCAATAGACAGATTATATCCATAATATATAAAGAATTCAAGAAGCTAACCACTAAGAAACAAAACAACCCAATCAAAAAATGGGGTATAGAACTAAACAGAGAATTCATAGTACAGGAATCTCAAATGGCTGAGAAGCATTTAAAGAAATGTTCAAAATCCTCAGTGATCAGGGACATGCAAATCAAAACAACCTTAATATTCTATTTTACACCAGTCATAATGGCTAAGATCAAAACTTCAGGTGACAGCACATGTTTGCAAAGATGTGGAAAAAGAGGAACACTCCTCCATTGCTGGTAGGATTGCAAAATGGTACAACCATTCTGGAAATCAATCTGGAGGTTCCTCAGAAAATAGAAAATAGATCTATCTGAAGATGCAGCTGTACCAATCTTGGGGATATACCCAAAAGATGCCCCACCATGCCACAGGGGCAGGTGTTCCCTATGTTCATGGAGGCCTTATTTGTGACAGCCAGAAGCTGGAATCAACCCAGATGTCCCACAACAGAAGAATGGATACAGAAAATGTGGCTCATTTACACAATGGAATACTGCTCAGCTACTATGAACGAGGACATCTTGAGTTTTGCAGGCAAATGGTTAGAACTAAAAAATATCATTCTGAGTGAGGTAACTCAGACCCAAAAGGTCATGCATGATATGTATTCACTAATAAGTGGATATTAGCCAAAAAAAAAAAAATACAGAATACCAGGGATACAATCCACAGAACTCAATAAAGGTTAACAAGCTGAAGGGCCCAAGTGAGGATGCCTCAATCTCTCTTGGGAGGGAGAAGAAAGCAACGACAGGAGGGGGGAGGGAAGTACCTGAGTGGGAAAGGAGACAGGGAAGGGAAGAGGGGAACATGGTCATTTATTGGGTTGGAGGAACAGAACTGAAGCCCTGAGGGCCAGCAGAAAGAATTAAAACATTCAACTCCTGGGGGGGAGGGAGGGAGGAGGTGGGGAGACCCTCTAAAATGTACCAGAGAGCTGGGAGGTGAGAGACTCTCAGGACTCAAAGGGTGGGACCTTAGATGAAATGCCCTACAGTGGGGAGAGGGAGCTGGTAGAGCCAATCTCCAGCAGAAAGACAGGACATTAAGTGGAGGCATGGGGTTGCCATCCCACAGTCAAAAACTCTGACCCACAATTGTTCCTGTCTGAAAGAACTGCAGGCACAAAAAGAAGAGCCTGACAAAAAGGAAGTCCAGTGACAGGCCCAAATTGAGATCCAGCTCAAGGGGAGGCCCCATGGCCTGACAATATTACTGATGCTATGGTGTGCACACACACAAAAAAGGGGGGCTATCATGACTGCCCTCCGAAAGATCCAACAAGCAGCTGAAAGAGTCAGATGCAGATATTTACACTCAACCAATGGACAGAAGCTGCTGATGCCCGGTGGTTGAATTAGGGAAAAGCTGGAAGAAGCTGAGGAAAAGGGCGATCCTATAGGAAGACTAGCAGATTCAACTAACCTGGATCCAACATCTCTCACATGCTGAGCCACCAACCAGGCAGTATACAGCGGCTGATGTGAGGCCCCCAACACATATACAGCAGAGGACTGCCAGGTCTGTATTCAAAGAAGATGCACCTAACCCTCAAGAAACTGGAGGTCCATTTTTCTATCTGGGGTCTCTCTGAGGTGGGTCCATGCAGGAGAGCACGTGGGCTGCAGAAACAACAGAACTTCTCGGACAGAGTCCCTTCTGGGCCTTCATCCTCAGCCAGGAGGTGGAGCTGATCCTCAGTCCTCTGTACATCTTTCCTACCAGAGTAGAGTTTGCCTCCAGGGAGTGCTCTGACCCCTGGGACTCAGGGGAGAGCTGGTCTCCCAGGAGTGCTGACAGGCTAACAGACTCACAGGAGGAAAAAACTCCAGCCAGAGACAGCTAGAACATCTAACACCAGAGATTACCAGATGGTGAAAGGCAAACGTAATAATCTTACCAACAGAAACCAAGACCTCTCGGCATCATCAGAAGCCAGTACTCCCACCACAGTCAGTCCTGGATACCCCAACACACCAGAAAAGCAAGATTCGGATTTAAAACCATATCTCATGATGCTGGTAGAGGATTTTAAGAAGGACATTAATAACTCCCTTAAAGCAATACAGAAGAACACAGGTAAACAGGTAGAAACTCTTAAAGAGGAAACACAAAAATCCCTTCAAGAATTACAGGAAAACACAACCAAACAGTTGAAGGAATTGAACAAAACCATCCAAGATCTAAAAATGGAAGTAGAAACAATAAAGAAAACCCAAAGGGAGACAACTCTGGAGATAGAAATCCTAGGGAAGAAATCAGCAACAGAATACAAGAGATGGAAAAGAAAATCTCAGGTGCAGAAGATTCCATAGAAAACATGGACACAACAATCAAAGAAAGTGCAAAATACAAAAAGATCCTAACTCAAAACACCCAGGAAATGCAGGACACAATGAGACCAAACCTAAGGATAATAGGTGTAGATGAGAATGAAGATTTTCAACTTAAAGGACCAGTAAATATCTTCAACAAAATTGTAGAAGAAAACTTCCCTAACCTAAAGGAAGAGATGCCCATGAACATACAAGAAGCCTATAGAACTCGAAATAGTTTGGATTAGAAAGGAAATTCCTCCCATCACATAATAATCAAAACACCAAATGCACAAAACAAAGACTATTGAAAGCAGTAAGGAAAAAGGTCAAGTAATAAGATTGTTTTCTTGCTTTTTCTAGGGTATAGTTCCCCTCTTTGTATTGGAGTTTTCCCTTTATTATCCTCTGAAGGGCTGGATTTGTGGAAAGATATTGTGTGAATTTAGTTTTGTCATGGAATACCTTGGTTTCTCCATCTATGATAATTGAGAGTTTTGCTGGGTATAGTAGCCTGGGCTGGCATTTGTGTTCTCTTAGGGTCTATATGACATCTGTCCAGGATCGTCTGGCTTTAATAGTCTCTGGTGAGAAGTTTGGTGTAATTCTAATAGGTCTGCCTTTATATGTTACTTGACCTTTTCCCCTTACTGCTTTTAATATTCTATCTTTATTTAGTGCATTTCTTGTTCTGATTATTATGTGTCAGGAGGAAAGTAGGAAAGGGGATAGCATTTGAAATGTAAATGAAGAAAATATATAATAAAAAATGTTTAAAAAGAAACTGGAGGCCTCATTAAGTGGGGAGGTCAGGTGGGATGGTTTGAGAGGAGGGATCCTTGTGGAGATGGGGAAGGAGGTATGGGATGGAGAACAATCAGAGAGTGGACCAGGAAGGGGATAAAGTCTGGACTGTAACAAGAGATTAAATAAATATAGCAGCCTTATTCATAATAGCCAGAAGCTGGAAAGAACCCAGATGTCCCTCAACAGAGGAATGGATACAAAAAATTTGGTACATTTACACAATGGAGTACTACTCAGCTATTAGAAACAATGAATATATGAAATTCCTAGGCAAATGGATGGATCTGGAGGATGTCATCCTGAGTGAGGTAACCCAATCACAAAAGNTTCAACCCTCTAGGTGGAAGAATAACATGAACTAACTAGTTCCCCCTGCGCTCATGTCTCTAGCTGCATATATGGAAGAAGATGGCCTAGTTGGCCATCATTGGGAGGAGAGGCCCCTTGGTCATACAGACTCTATATGCCCCAGAACAGGGGAATGCCAGGGCCATTACGTGGGAGGGTGTGGGTAGGGGAGCAGGGCAGGGACGCGAGAGGGTAAGGGAAAATTTCTGGATAACATGTGAAATGTAAATGAAGAAAATATCTAATAAAGAGAAAAAAATTTAAAAAAAAAAAGGATTGTCAGTGGAACTTCTAAATAAGAATAGTCAAGGACCCTAGGTTACAGCCTGTGGTCTCTTTTAATGGAGGTTAAAGGAAGGCAGGGATGGCTACTAAGGAGCCTATTTTAGGTGGTTCACTATTTTGGTTGTAGATTATGTCATATATCCATTTTTCCTACCACACATACTCATTCCCATAATGCACATGATTTTAATCATAAATAAGAAAATTTATGCAAAGGTAAAAACTGGTAAATATAATTTTTCCCCTAAAAGTTCACTTGAAGGACTAAGATTACCTTATACTACATATACCCCAAACCAGTTCAGGCTGAATTGACCCTTTTATTCATAGTAGATACGTTGAGAATATACTTGAATAGAGACTGTCTAAATTTGAATGTTGTTAGGGGCAGAGAAGTCTATGCTATTGCTTAGAGAGGGATGTATCTGTAACCCAATGTAGGTGAGGGGTTAAAGGGATTCTGTAATTTCTCTATGCATTGCTCAGAGAGGGATATGTGTAAATAGTATATGCAGATAAGTGAACTATACTACCAAGCCAATTATGAGACAGGAGTATACTTAACCTAATAAGGTCCCAAATACGACTTTCACTCCTCTCTCTGACCTCCACACTCATGTATGTCATGAGCATGTGCAGGTAGGAATGAATGAATGAATGAATGAATGAATGAATGAATGAATGAATAAAACTCATTTAGCTGTAAGTTAGTCAGAATAGAACTTCTAAAAATATGATCAGCTTTAATAACATTATCTGATAGTAGGAAAATACTACATTCTTACATATATATATATATAATATATAATATATATAATATATATTCTTACATATATATATATATATAATATATATTTATTTATTTATATTCAAGACCCTCATTTTCCTAGTAGTGATAAATTCTTCAAGTTGTCCTTAAAGGAAATTAGATAAATAGAAAAGTCACTTATTCAATTTTCTGTCATTTTTCATCTAATAGAGACATAATATTTATAAACAATCAATTCATTGGCAGAGATTACTGTATGACCATAAGATAAGTAAAATCCATCACTGAAACTAAACTGAAAATTTTAAAAAAAATGTACCTAACCTGCTGTCAACAGAACAGAGCCTGGAATACAGGATCAGGACCTAGACTCACCAGTTTGTTCCAGGTATTTTGGGTAGAAACAGAGCTCCAAGCTCCAGGCAGCCTTCTTACCCAGTGGAAGAGGTGAGTATCTGAGGGCAAGGTCCGTATCCTGAGTTACAGCACCACCTGCTAAAGCCAAACCAGATAGTGAAGAGAGCAACATTACTCACACTACTGGAAGCACCACCAGCTTAATCCGAAGTAAATGAAGATAGGAGCATTACTCACCCTGTTGCAAGAGGGAAACCACCTCTGCGATGCAGCTCGCCAACTGATGGACTGCATGGGTCTGCAGGAGCTTTTATATGATCAAGAGCACTGCGGTTACTTAGATGTGGTTTGCAGTTACTGTGAGCAGCTAACATTTTCCAAGAAATGTTTGTCTTGCAAAAATGATCAAAGCCTTGATGAGACAGGAAGATGTGGGTGGAGTGTGGTTTTCTCACCTCCCACTCCCTTCTGACGCATGCCTGGTACTTGCTATGTAGGCCAGCCTGGCTTAGAATTTGTTTCAGTACTTCCTCCTCTGCCTCCCAGTGCTGGGATGACAGGTGTGTGCCATGCACAACTTTCCACACTCTTTATTTGCACTTATATAGGTCCAATTTGCGTGGACTTTTCCCTGTACAATGTCTCTGTTCTAAATGGCACCTTCCTTCCTTCCTCCCTTCCTTCGTCCTTTCCTTCCATCCTTCCTTTCCTTACTTTACTTTGTAATTCAACCTCTTCAGAAACACCAGAAGGAGCTAAAATAAAAATATTATTTTATTATATGACCAATCTCTTAAAAAATGTTTTGGGCCAGTGACATGGGTCAGTCAGTAAAATGGCCTGCAATAGAATGTGATTTTTGTCTGATCACCAAGATCCACATGGTGAAAGAGAACCAACTATTACAAGTTGTCTTCTTTCCTTTTCCCACACGTGTATGCACAAGCACACACACACACACACACACACACACACACACACACACACACTGTAGCACACAGATTGTATACTCATAGGTAAACAAATGCAATAATTGTTAAATGTTTGTATTGTCCTCATTGACTTCTGAAGAATCTGGATTACAGAGCATGAGAGTGAGACCCTTCACTGTCTGACTCACCTGTCTACTGCTCTCTGCATTCCAGCTCTGCTGACAGCCAGTAGCTTTCCCTCTCCGTCTTCATCTCCACATCCAGCCATGACATATGATTCTCTTCCTCATTCAAAGGCCCTCCTTCCATCTTATGAGGTCCTGCTGTCCAAATACTGGAACTTCAACAGCACTGCTGCCTCTGATGACTCCCACTGATAGTAACATAATACCACAGCCTAGGCATCTTTATATGGAAATGAAGCCTGTTTGGGGCTCATGAATTCCAAGTCTGAAGGCTGCAGTTTATAATGTTTCTCTTCCTGGTAGAATCCGAGGGAGTACTGAGTATAATGGTTAGCCTTAGTTACCTAACTTGATTGGATGGAGAGATGCCTAAGAAAGCGTTAAATCACAAGTCAAGGTGTGTCAGTGAAGGTATTTATTATTAAGGGAGACAGGCACCTCTATCCCAGTGTTTTGGGTCCCAGACATAGGAAGGGAGAGAATATGCTAGTTCAGGACTGCTGCTCTATGTTTCCTGCTGTCCATGTGGAAGATGCTCTGCCAACTCCTTTCCACCATGGTGGTCTGAAACTACGTTCAGCCTGCTCCCATTCCCACTATCTTTTTGAGGTCAGGTTTTCTTAAACTCCTCTATTCTTTACCTTTCCCCTATGCAGCACATACTATACCAATTTTTTTCTTAGTTACTAGACCAGAAACTCCTGGAACCATGTGCCATGTTTCTTTTTATATGGCAAGAGATAATACCACAGTCCTCTTTTGTTTTAGGGAGAGAGAGAGAAAGAGAGAGAGAGAGAGAGCACTTTGAGAGATTTAAGCACTTCACACTTTAAAATCAGCTAAAAGTCTTAAAAGCATATATATTCAGAAAATTCATTACAAATTACTTTCAAATGAAGGCCATAACTTTTTCCCACACAGAGAGATCTTGTTCTTTTTCTGGCATTACTCAGACCTTGAAACTGACAACTCCACTGTGTCTAGGGATACTAGGTAGTTGTGGAGAGGGCAGAGACAACATTTCTATTGCTTGTTAAAAAAAAAAAAAAAAAAAAAAAAAAAAAAAAAAGCAATTCAGCTTACACTGGACACTGTTCTGATGCCATAAATGACCCTGACTGCTAAATCCAGACTGCATTGTCTGAAGAACTGCTCTTTGTCTCTGAAGTTCTCCAGCTGAAGTGCTTGGACAGGTTAGAGCCACTTGTCTGAGCTTAGAGAAAGAGGAGGAAATCCAAGCCATTTTATTTGTAAGTAAGTACTTCTTTGGGGAAGACTTTGCCTTGTAATTATAGTATGTATCTCTAGGTATTGTTTCTGAATGTTTGGTCTGAATGTTTGATCTAGCCTCCATAAGCAATATGGAGATGAGACAGAATATTTACATTGCTGTTAATACAGGGTAAGATATGTTGAATGCATGCTGTGAGCCAGGACACTGTATAGCCCTTTACATGCATTGGCTCATTTAACGCTATAGCAGTTTTCCTAAACAGGCAATTTCAGTATCTCTGTTATACAAATTCAGAAGGTTAGACTCAGATAAGCTGATCAATTCACAAAGATTAGTTAGCTAGCAAACAAAGAAGCTATACTGTGGTGTACAAGGAACCCTGGTTCTCTCCTTAGACAGGGACAGCTAAGTTGTCTTCTAAGAAACCTCCCCCTGCTATTTTTCTGCCCTGGAGATCAAAATAAACCAGAACCTTCTCAGGTTTCAGTTTCCTCTACCTGCTAGGCATGCTTAAATGGGTGTTTCTTTGTTGATTTTAGAGCATGTAATATTTTTTTACTGTTTTATATTTTACTTACTAAACTCTCAAAGAAACGTAATATAGCACATCAAACTTATACCCTAGTTCCTAGATCACTGTTCTGCATGCTTTAATGCACTATTTCATTTAACCTCTATCAAGAGGATGGTGCACATATTCTTCTATCTGTACTTATTTCATACCCAAGATAGTTATTTGATCTCAAACAATTATATTTAACTATGTCAGATAGATTAAAATCTAAGTAGTCTGGAATGGGCTGTATGCTTTTAATTACTGGTATACAAGATAGGAATTTAATTTTCCTCTTAAATGTAGGTATTTCATGATGGATTTTAAACATAGACTCTCATTCTTCCTTACAGCTTTACTTAATAGATCTTGTTAAATTTTTAATTAAAAAAATCACAAACCCCTACTTTGTAATCTTCTTAACTTTAAATTTTATAATCATTATTATAAATGTTTGCAAATAAATAAAAACATCAAACTATTTTTTTGTACAACTAGGGATTTAATTTTATTGCATACTACTTTTTTTGTTTTTTGCTTTTTTTGAGACAGGGCTTCTCTGTATATCCCTGGCTGTCCAGGAACTCACTCTGTAGACCAGGCTGGCCTCAAATTCAGAAATCTGCCTGCTTCTGCCTCCCAAGTGCTGGAATTAAAGGTGTGCTTAAAGCCCTAGATATTAAATCCAATATGTGCATTAATAATACTGTATCATTGACTCTCCTCTCCTAGGAATAATGCTGAAAGACAAGAATTTTCCCCTAATTTTCAACTTCTACCACTTGCTGAACTTGCTGTTCCCAAACGTGTTGCTTTGATATAATGGTTATTCTGGCCAAGAGCTACTGAAGGTTGAAGAAAAAAACTATGCATCCTGCATCTTGCCAAATATAACAAATGTATGAAGATGTCAGCCCTTCCTTCTTCATCATGTTCCTCACCAGAAACAACTTCAAACCCTTGCCAACTTAAACCAGAAGCAAGAGGTTCCTGCGCCTATGGGATTCACTAGCCAGGTTCACCTTCCCTCAAGTACCAAACATTTGTCTTCCCAGGGTTTCTTCTTAGAGTCCCTACACCCTTTTCCACTGTCTTACATTTCTCCAAAAGACATAATCTTCATTGGCTAGAATGCTATGGAATTCTCAGTTCAACCCAAAAGTTCTTGAATCTCCTCTCTGAGTTTCTCTTCTTGTATGTAAGATATACATATATAGAAATGATAGAGATAGAGATAGAGACAGAGATAGAGAGATAGAGATAGTGATATATACAAACACACGTGTCTGTGTGTGTGTGTGTGTGTGTGTGTGTGTGTGTGTGTGTGTGTGTGCTAGAAAACATCTATTTACTTCTCATCTGTTGATCTGTCTTTTGCCACAGAGCCCCGGGTAAAGGAAGAAGAAAAACATCTTTCTTCCTCTGCAAATGTAAGAGTATAATTCTACTTAGACCCAGGAAGAAAGTTAGTAATATCAATATTAATGATGCTATGTTTTGCCTCTAAGAATTAGATCAGGTGACTGATTTGAGGAAAAACAACACAAATATGTGAGGACCAGTTAGACTAAGCAGTGGGTCCCAGGTTAGCTAACTTTACTTTGAATATGTCATAGAAGCAGACTAAAGTCACAAGGGCTTAAAAGACTGGCAAATACCTCCCTCATCTTCAAAAAGTAGAATAAGTAATTCAAGAACAAATCTCAGTGGAATGTCATTTTAAAAATAAATTCTGTATTCTTTTTTAAGGAAGCCCTAACATGGTGAAAAGGAGCTAGGCAGTCAGGAATTCCTGCAAAATCATTGAGGTATAAACTAAAGTGTATCTAAAGAAATTTCTGACAATCAACACAGTACCCCAAAGATTTACACCAACAAGTAAAGAAGGAACCTAAAAAGTAAACAGATTCAGTTTTCAGTGTGACTTCTACTATTCACTTAAAAGTCTGCTGAAAGAAACCATTCAACATCCAGAGCCAAGCCAAGTTTTCCCACATTCCACACATAGTAGAGGATTGCTGGGGGCCCTTACTAGCCAGCATACACTCCATAAGTGTAAGAAGCTATTGTGGCTTCAGTTAAATTAATAGGAGAAAACCAAAAAAAAAAATAGTGTATAAGTATAAAATTTCAAATCAGGGAACTAATGTTATCCAAGGTGAAGATAAATGACGATGATATAGAAAGGAATATAGATATGTAAAGAAAAATGATAGATCAGAGATAATTATGAAGAGAGAAAAATATGTGTATCCATACATATATGATAGATAGACAGACAGAATATACAGTACACATATACAGAGGGGTAGAGAAAGATGTAAATAAGCATGTGCTTAATAGGTTTTATATCATATTCTTTCAGAATTCTAGGTCTAGGAGAATGATACTATACAACTGTCCAGACTACAGCACATCCATGGATTTTAGGTTTTGATTTAAAAGTTTAGTTCCAAAATATAGAGTAACTCTACAGAAACCTTCATAGCAGAAAAATTTGTGTAGTGAGTCTAATAAGTAAAATATTTATAGGTTATAAATTTTTATAATTTTCTACTAATTCATTGTTATAGTTTATAAAGGAATAAGTCTCTGATGATTTAGATTTTTTTTCTGCTAATGATGTGAGATCTATATGATAAAATTACATTGTTTTAGGAATGCTAAGAATTTTTGTCTCTTTGTGGCTTTATAAACTTACAGGTTTAAGTAGACTGCAATTTATCTTTATTAGAATAGTTATGGATATCTGTTAAGAGAGTAAAGGAGTCAGGAAAGCTGATTTTTAAAAGTAATTAGACCACCCTCCTTCCTAGTCATACCTAGCTAGAGTTGTAAAAATTCTGCAGTCATGGACAGCCAATACTTTGCCCTTTTGCACCAATAATTCAGAAATTATTTTCTCACATCTGCACACTGTTCCTCCGTACATTCTTTAGGTTGTATGTACTCATTTACAGAGATTGCAAGATCCCCTTTCTTTGACTCTACTCTGAGGTTGCCTTTGAGGTGGCAAAGCCTGCAGGGTCCCCTCTCAGGCTTTAGGGAATTAAGTAGTGTCTGTCAATCAAATGGCCCAGCCTCATCTGGGCATCTTTTCCTATAGCTGTGCAGGGAAAAGCTGGCTTCTGGTGGGATTTTTTTTCACAGAGTACAATGGCATAAAGAGCTAAAAACATTTCTGTGAAAAAGAAAGACAAGCTGAGAGCTTCAAGCACCCCTCCCATGTTTACAGCTTATCTCCAAACCACAAAAAGTACATTCTCAGAGCTGTGTATTTCACATGTTCTGAAAGGAGAATTTTCAGTATTTGATCATACCCTTTAATTTTCTTCAGAAAAGTGGCCAGCCTTGTAAAGCATCTGCCTTGGCCCCCACACCAAGACCCTGTTTCCACTGTCTCTTAAGCTAGCTCAGATCTGCAGGACCCCTAACCCACACAATCCCAGATGCCACAGCCACCTTGATTTTCTACTCACTTGGTAGTAACAAATCAGAACAGAGTTCAGTAGAGTCAGGAGTAATTCTTTCTCCAAGATGTCCTTCGTGTCGACACAAGTTGGAGACTTTAAGATGTACTAATGTGGTGTTCATGTTAAAGCATGAGTGTATAATGCAGTTTGGTGCTACACACTGCACTTGTACAGGAAGGGTTCTTGGAGCAGAAGTGAATTTACTAATGCATCCTTCATCCTAGGGATACTGAGTAAGACATCTGGAAGACAGAATTGGAGTGGTCTCGACATGCCTTTTACACTAACTAACCCACCAGTATATTCCAGTATATTCCAGTATATTCCAGTATATTCCAGTAGGAAGAAATTGAGGATACTTGTACTTGTAGATAGACCTGTGCTCAAAGATATCCACTAGCATAAACTGAGGCCAGGAAGCTGCCTAGATCCATGTTTCTCACAATAGATTGTTTGATGGTTAAAATCAAAACACTCCTTTTTTAAAAAAAATAGAAAGAGTCCTAAACAACCTATCACTATTTTAAAGCATAAGAAAACTTAGATGAGTTACAGGTTTTTTTCAAGTCCATTTAAAAGGGAAAGAAAGTTTTAAAGTGTCCATTATACACCACACACACACACACACACACACAAGGTACATGAATAGAGATAAGTACAATAAATATATAGAATTAAGAGACAATGTAAAACGTGTCCATTATCACATTTATTGTGAACATCTTAGTGGCTTCAATTAAAAGGGATTAGTCTACTCCTAAAAGATCTAGAGATATACTTTATGCCACAAAACAAAATGCCCTTTAAATACATTATATTAATATTGAATGATCAATTAACCCACAAGGATGTATAAATTTCCACCGTTACTATGACTAAGGAAATAACTTTGCAATATTCCTACCCATACCGGAAACATGTGGCAAATAAGAAAAAATTTAAAGACATCAAAAGAGGGAAGATGAATACACAAAACAATGAACACTAAAGAGATAACTACAACAAAAAAAACTTTATCAAAAATTGTAGAAACCATAATGGTATTTAGGAAACAATTATTAAACATTATACATTTTAATTTGGCATGACCAAGATGCATGCCAATAAATAAAATTCAGAAATGAGAAATTCGGTGAGTTGCTTGTATCATCTGCACAGCATTTCCTATCTTATTTTGGCCACAATGATTTAAATCAATGCCTTGTCCGTCTGGGAGGTGGATACCTATGTGAGGATCGATGCTGACCCGTGTTCTTGTTTCAGTCACCTCCACAGTAAGTGCTTAGTTCATATTTTTAAAGACACAGGAATACAAAGCAAAAGAGATCTCTAAGTGACAGGATAGGATGAAAGAATTTCAAACAAGATAAAAGGTTGAAAATGACTTAAGAGTATTTGGCATGGGTCACAACCCTCCCCCCCTCCATTCATGGAGAAGACCCCAAATCCAAGCAGAGGGTGGTTGGTTATGCTCCCCTGTGTCAAGCTACTATTGCGCTACTCTTCCCTTGGGACCTCTGGTTAACAGGGGCCATAGCTGGCAAGACCAGAGTCTGATTTCCTCCAGCAGTCCATTCAGCACCCTCTGGTACTCTGAATGCTAAACAGCGTGGAGGGAGTTCCCAGCTCAGTACCCATGGGCATTGGCTTTAAAAGTTAATGTATATGTTGTCATCTGAAATAGGTTCTTATTCTTCTAACTCCAATGAAGAGCCAGAAGGACTAAGACCCCTGTACAGGTGGACTTCTGGGCACTCCTTGACCCACTCCTATGGAGGTTTCTCATACCTGGGACTAGCATCTAGTCATACAGAGTGACTTCTTCCAAACCTCTTTTTGTGTTTTTTTTTTTTTTAATTTGGGTTACCTCACTCACTATAACATTTCTACTTCCATCCATTTCCCTGCAAATTTCATAATCACATTTTTCTTTGCAGCTGAATAGAAATCCACTGTATATGTGGACCACATTCTCATCCATTCATCAGCTGGCAGGCACGAGGCTGCTTCTGTTTCCTAGCTATCATCAATAGAGCAGAAATGAAAACAGATGTTCAGCTATCCCTGTAATAGTGTGGAGAGACATTTGGGTATATAGTCGGGAGTGGAATAGCTGGGTCATGTGGTAGTTTTATTTTTATTATATTTAGGATCTACAGACTGGTCTCTAAATCTATAATGGCTTCACTAGTTTTTGCTCCCACTAACAGTAAAATCCACACCTGCATTTTCTGTCATTTGTTTTCCTAATTTGTTTGACTGGGGTGAAATGAAATCTTGGGGTTTTGTTTGTTTTTGTTTGGTTTTGTGTGTGTGTGTGTGTGTGTGTGTGTGTGTGTGTGTGTGTGTGTGTTTGGTTTTGGTTTGTTGTTGTTGTTTTTCTTTGAAAAATGCTTCCCACCTTGGAGCTCTATCTGGCCTGGAACTCACTATGTAGACCAAGCTGGGCTCAAACACATAAAGATCCACTTCCCTCTGCCACTGAAATACTGGGATTAAAGGCATATGTAACCATGCCCAGCTAAGATAAATTCTTAGAATAGTGTTACTCTGCATTAAGACATTGGACACTTTCAAATGTTTCCTGGATATTGATGTTTCTTCTTTTGAGAACTATTTGTTTAGTTCTGTAGTTAATTTGTTTCTAATTGAGTTGTTTGGTTTCTCAGGTTTGCTTTGTTTTTGAGTTCTGTTTATATTCTCATTGTTGATCCTGTGTTGGATGTGTAGCTAGAAAAGAGGTTCTCCCATTCAAATGACCACTTGATGGAGAGTTTCCTTCATTGTACAGAGCTTTGTAATATCGTGAAACCGTTTGTCTGGATCGTTGGTCTTATTTCCTGTACTACTGGGATCCTATTCAGCGAACCATTGGCAATGCCTACTCGTTGACGCTTTCTTTCTGCCTCCCCTTTCCTCTAGCGTTTCTAGTGGCTATGGAGGTTGTGGATCCACTTTGATTGAGTTTTATATAAAGCAAGGAATAAAGATAAAGCTTTCTTCCTCCATGCTGATATTCAGCTTTCCAAACTCCATTTGCTAAAGATATCATTTTTCTGATGTGTATTTTTGGCACTTTGGTCAAATTTCAGATTGTTGTAGTTGAGTAGACTTGTATTAGGGTCCTCTATTCTATCCTATCAATTGATTCCTTGGGCTGTGTGGCTGCAACCCAGCTTCTTGGGAAGTTGTAGATTCACATAAGGAATTATTATTGGTGTTTAAGTAAATTAACATAGCAGCACACTGCCTCTAACTGCCTGTACTCCTACACCTATACAAAAGCTCACCCCAGACTTAATCAGAGAAGCGGCTCCTTTCAGAGAATGGTGGTGACAGCAGACATGCCTAGCTGAGCAAGATGCGGGAACTAAGCAACAGTTTGCATGCTCAGCCCTAAACAACACATTTATGCCATTCCCTGTAAGACTGAGGAAACACTGTGGAAGACGGGTGGGAAGTATGTAAGAGCCTGTGGACCCCCGTTAAGACTGAGGGAACATTGTAGACAATACGTAGTTAGCTATATTCTATTCGGGAATTGTGACTGGCTTCTCCTGAGGTGCCCACTGCTGTTGTGAATTCACAGGTACAATGGCCAAATGTCCAGTCTGTTTCATGGCAGCCCCGCCCCCTGTCCCCACCCCAACTCTTGCCAACAATCTTTACATGGTCGCTTCTGTAATGTTACTGAGGCTTGAGGGAGGGATATGGTATACACGTCCCAAGTGAGCTGGACTCTCTCCTATCCCTTATTTTCTCTGTTCACTAAATGTAAATCTTTGTATTAACTGCTGATTCCAGCAAAAAGAAATTTCTCTGATGTGGACTGAGAACTCCACTGATCTACATATAAAGAGATAAGTATTTAAAAAGCAGTTTGATAATATGTGCACTTAGCAAAGTAAGAGTAGTGGAATTTCTTCAGAGTTTATGGCCATTTTTATTTCTTCCTTTGAGAAATGTTTCTTCAGTTCAAGAGATCATATATTGATTGGATGAATTTTAGAGTTTGATTCTTATAGTTCTTTGTATATCCTATCTAGATAATAATCTCCTGTCAATGTATAGTTGGCAAAGACTTCCCCTATGTTTCTGACTGTCTCGTCATTTAGTGACCTCTGCTGCTCACATGTTCCTTGCACCTGAATTTTCATGAATGTTTACAGATTTTTCTAGATTTTTCCAAACTGTGCTCCTCAATCCTTGATTACAGAATGCAGAGTCATATCTACTCCCACTTATTGAAGTGAAATGTTTTATAGGGTTTGATTATAGTAGGATTTAACAGTCTGTGCTTTTGTTTAATGTTTCCAAGTAGGCTAAGCCTGTGCCTCCCATCACATTTCTATTCATCACAGTATTTAGTATAATATCTTAGATGTAGTAATTGTATGGTAAATATTGTCTCATTGGTTGAGTACTCATAAACTTCTTGAAGGAATATTTCATTTGGCTTCTTGTCTCCAAGGCTTAGAAGTACCTGCTGCATAGGAAATGCTTAACTGTACTGCTCATAGAAGGAGCAGGAAAGATTAGGGTAGGTGAGCTGAGTCCACACCACACAAACCAGAGGTCAGTTTCGCTTTTTGTTCTAGCCAACCTCCTCAGCAGTATTTGATTCACAAGCTTGTTCCTCCGTTGAACACTTCCCTAAAGGTCCCAGATTCTTCACTGTTAGGTCTGTCTTGCCTATCTTGTTTTCTCTATCCTTTCTCCAGCACTGCACCTTGGGATGCTGAAGAAAGGGCCTTCTGCTACATTCTGATCAAGATGATACTGATCCTTTTCTATTCTGAGGACCCTTGCTTACCTATGTTATCTCATTATTTCACGGATTACAAAACCCCAGGTACTGGTGACTCTCACGTTCACATATTCAACCCTGACACATTCACTAACTCCAAAACTATGTTGTCCTATAATCCTAGTTTCCGGGAACTCCATATCCAGTATCTGCTACCCCAAGCTTTTTGTTGAACCTGTGCTCCCACCCCCATTATATTCTTTGCCAGTTTGTATGAAGCTAACCCTTGCTCATTTGTCTCAAACTCATTTGTTAGTTATTTATTATAGTGGAATATTGCTCCATACTAATCCATTTCAAAATTAAATGTCTTAAAGATAAAAGTTTAGTATTTTCTTTATCTGGCTCTATGTGTTGACTGACTGCAGATAAGCTCTTTCTTTTTTCCATCCTTGCTTTCTTCCTTCCTTCCTTCCTTATTTTTATGGTACCTGATAGCAATTCACAAGGACTCATAGAAACAAAAACTCTACCTCTGAGCTACAATCCTAACCCCAGTTTCAAATATTTCACTCATAGTTCCTCTGTGATTGCAGCCAACAGGAGCTAAGTCTGTAGCTGTCTGAAGGCTGCTTGGATTTGACGTTAAAGGTGACCTACTTCTCAGTCTCATAATTTATTCTGGAAGCTTGGCTGGAGCTTGTGAACCAAGCTCACCGGTGGCTTCTCCACCTGTCTTGGGATTCTCAGAGCAGAGTGACTATAAAACCCCTTATTCTGGGAGTCCGTATTCCAAAATAATTGCGACAGGGCAAGAGGTAGATAAAAGCTAACTAGACCAATTTAGTGTTATTCCCAGAACTCACTGGCATAACAATATTTATGCTACATTTTATCAGTTAAAACAATCCTGTGGCCTTAAAAGATTTCAATGAATGAAGAAATCAGTTCTAGCTACTCATGAAGGTATAGCAAGATGTGAAGACGAAGCATAGCAAAGGATGAGATTAAATGGCAAGTTTCATTGGGAAAAGCTTTGGAAAGCAGAATCCATCATTTTACTTTCAAGATCTCAATATATCCCTGGATGCCTCTATGCCTTACACTGGCCTTTCCTTCTTCCTGAGACATTGTTCTGCTAAAACCACTGTGTTTTGCTTCCTTGCAGCTTTTAGGTCTTAGCTTCTTCTTATTCACTTATTTAACTCTACTGTTAGGGTAGCTTCTATGGTGCTCTTCATCAATTATGTTATTTGACAATATACAAGAGCACTTTCCCTTGCGACCATGTAAAACTGCCTGTGAATTGAACTGAAATTACCCACTGAATGTTTGCTTGACCAAAACTGAACTCAGGCTCTCAAACTTTGGCTTCTCTTAACTGTTAGCACAGACTAAATCACCTTCCCTAAGTAGTTTATTCCAAGAGGAGACCAACCAGCAAAGGGAAAACATTGGAACAACCTGACTTTGCCACCTGCTCATCTTGCTTGCATATCTTCCTCTCTTAAAAAAAAAAAAAAAAAAAAAAACCCTCTGGTTAATTAAGTGTCTTCCTCCCATGCAAGGAAAACCACATCTGCTCAAGTTTGAGGTTCTTGAAAATTTTAAGATCAAAACTTTCTCCCACCTGCAATAGCCCTAAAGTTCTCATCTCAGTCTGCTTATTTAGATTTGACGTCTGGAACTTTTCATTTATGGTACATCATTTTTTTCTTTCTTTTCTTTTTTTTTAGGAAAAAAATGAAGATTTTACTTATAGTCCATGAGCTTCTGAAACAAGCATATTAAGAACTATTCCAGAATTCATGTTACTCGTGACTTTCTAAGAGTCTACTTAGCACAGCTATTTATCTTCATATTTTTATTCTCTTTTCCTTAGACCCTAAAACATAGCAAACATGCTTTCCTGCTGTATCAGCTCATCTTCCATTACCCACTCCACACATGACAGGTGCTCAGAGAACATGTCAATTAAATGGATAAACAGAGTCTTATCTGCATTGTGATAGAAACTGGACACATCCAAATCTAGAATAAAGAGATATTTGGTACCACCTCTACCAAGATCTCATTCTCTACCCCATAGCTTAGGCATATTCCTTAAGCTAGGATCATATTTCCTATCTAATCCAAAAAAAAAAAAAATGGCACTCTGTTTTATTTAATTTAGTCTTTTCTAAGTCCTTTTCCTCTCTTTCAGCCTTTTTCCAGACTCTTTTCCATGATGTTACTAGGCCAATGGATTTTCAGTTGCCTCTTCTTAGTTCATCCCTACAGGTCTGTGTTGAACTAGGATTCCATTGGATACAAGCCACTTTTAGAGCCCATCTTTGTAGCCTGTTCCCTTGTTCTCTTGGATAGTGTTCCATCTTCTGATTTAATCCTTCCTCCCTTTCTCACTGATCTGGATCTGTCCACCGATGTTTTCCCTGCCTCTGTGGTGATGTACTGACTCTCTTACTTGCAATCTTCCTCATTGTCTTTTACTAAAATATATTTTTGTTTGGTTGTTGTTGCTGTTGCTGCTGCTGCTGCTGCTTGGTTGGATTGTTTCTTTGTTTTGAAATAGGGTTTCCCTGTGTAACCACAGTTGTCCAGGAACTCGCTCTGTAGACCAGGCTGCCTCGAACCCAGAGATCCACCTACCTTTGCCTTCTGAAAGCTAAGATTAAAGTCATGAGCACTGCTTGGTACCAAAAAATAAGGTTTTATACTCTCATCCAAAGATAGAAAAAGGAGAATTTTCTGAATTTATTTTTTCACAATCATTGATTAAATATTTATAGTTTGAACTTTTGTCAAAAAGATCTAAGGTCACAAACTTTGTATCCAGCTTTTTTCTTTTCTCTCACATAGACAAAAAAAGAAAAGGAAGAAGAAAGAGAAAAGTTGGTCTGCCTTCTTCTTGATTTTCTTGTGTTTTGTAAATTCTATCTTGGGTGTTCTAAGTTTCTGGGCTAATATCTACTTATCAATGAGTGCATATCAAGTGAGTTATTTGGTGATTTGGTTACCTCACTTAGGATGATATCCTCCGGATACATCCATTTGCCCAAGAATTTCATAAATTCATTGTTTTTAATAGCTGAGTAAGACCAATGCATAGATACTTCATTCCTCCTAGAATAGGAAACAAAATACCCATGGAAGGAGTTACAGAGACAAAGTTCAGAGCTGAGACTGAAGGAAGGACCATCCAGAGACTGCCCCACCCAGGATTCCATCCCATAATCAGCCACCAAACGCACACACTATTACATATGCCAGCAAAATTTTGCTAAAAGGACCCTGATATAGCTGTCTCATGTGGCTATGCCAGTGCCTGGCAAATACAGAAGTGGATGCTCATAGTCATCTATTGGATAGAACACAGGGTCCCCAATAGAGAGTGTACCCAAGGAGCTGAAGCGGTCTGCAACCCTATAGATGGAACAATAATATGAACTAACCAGTACCCCAAGAGCTCATGTCTCTAGCTGCATATGTAGCAGAAAATGGCCTTCATTGGCAAGAGAGTTGG
This sequence comes from Mus minutoides, assembly GCA_902729485.2. NCBI lineage: Eukaryota > Metazoa > Chordata > Mammalia > Rodentia > Muridae > Mus > Mus minutoides. Next base: position 784,953 of record LR750102.1, on the reverse strand, counting down.
TCTTGCAAACTTTATATGCCCCAGTACAAGAGAATGCCAGGGCCAGGAATCGGGAGTGGGTGGGTTGGGGAGCAGGGCGGGGAGGGGGAAGGGTATAGGGGACTTTTGGGATAGCAGTTGAAATGTAAATGAAGAAAATAAGTAATTTTAAAAAATAAAATTCAGTTTTTTTCTTAAAAAAAAAGAAAGAGAAGAGTTAATAGTTCACAACCACAGCTGCAGATCACAACCACATTATTTATCTTATTACACATCACTGATCAGTTCTGCAACATATTAGAACCTGTTAAGATGAATGAGGCACCAGTACCTCTGTCTGTGTCCCAAGCAGCACTAACTGCGGTCATGTTCAAATATATGCAAAGCACACGTTTCTTGGGCTCACAAAATCAAGCTGGGAACCACTTGAAAGAAATTCATGGGATTTCTGGGCCAGGAGAAAAAGCAAGAAAGTTTAAAAACTATAAAAAAAAAAAAGAAATCTTCCCTTACATTTGAAGTAAATGAAAATTTTATTTTTAGTTCTTTTTGTAAACGTAGCCAAGCCTAACCCTATATTTTATATCTTTTTATCTTGTTTTCCAAATATAAGACCTTCAAACAAGGTGGATATCCAAAGACAGAGCCTCAAACCCAAGCCAGCATGGTCAGTGAACATGTGAGTGTAGTGTTTAAAATGTAAGAAATCTTTATTTCTAAGCCATAGAATAATAATGTGGATTAAATGGCAACAAAAAAAAAAACCTTCCCAGAAAATTTATTACCAATTGCATAACTAGATGTTAATTTCTAATATGAATATATTGTTATACAAACAATTTTCCATGGGGTAATTGATGTTTTAAAATTCTGTTTTCTTAAGTTTATATATAAATTATATAGGTTTTTCTCAATGAATATGAACCACAACTAGAACCATGAATTCACAAGAATAACAGAAACACTTTGGGTGCAAAAGTTTCTCCCAATGGCAATAGCCTTAAAGTTCTCATCTCAGTCTGTTTATTTGGGAAGAAAAAGGAAATTTCCTACCTGAATGGGAAACTCCAATACAAGGCTGAACAATGGTGATTTCCTTATGCCAAGGGATATTTGATAATGATGTTGGAAAGGTTTTGTTTTGTTTTGTTTTGTTTTGTTTTTTTCATTTGTTATAACTGAGTTGAAGATTAGGGATAAACTACCGATTTCTAGTTGACAGTAATCATGGAGACTGCTAAATAACCTACACAGTACAGAACAGACCTCACATCAAAGAATTCTCTAGCCCAATATGCTAATGTGAAGAAATTCTGAGTAGGGAGTGTAAAGATTGTGCTATAGGCATGGAACTAACAGAGAAATTGTGGAGCACAGTGGGAAGTCTTAGCATCGACTCTGGCATATGTAAAGTGTGTCATAAAAATGTTTAATCATGTGTGTGCTTATATATAAATGTGTGTATGTGTGTGCATAAATAGGAGAAGGATATGAATTTGAGAGGAAGTTAAAGGGAAAACCTGGGGAAGTTGAAAGAGGAATGGAAGGTGTAGACTGAGGAAAATGCAGTGTACTTGTGTGTGAGATGCTCCAAGAAAACTCTCACCGGTTTGATTGATTATTTAACAAAGACTCCCTCAAATAACTAATAGATTGAAAGGCATAGAGTTACATATTTTTCACAAAATAATAGATTCAAATTTTTAATAAAATAAAACAAAAAAAATGTAAGGTGAAATTGTTTAGCTTTTGATGGAGAATATTCTAGAAGAGATGTTAATGGCATGCACACTTTTAAGATCCACTTCTATTCCCAGTCACCGAACACCAGTTAGTAGAAAGAGGAAATTGAGAGCAACACTCTTCTTGCTCAGTAGACAGCAAGAGTCTGTCAGTCCTTGGGAGGCTGGCTTACACCTGTAGAAAATAAAATATCACATTAAATAAGAATATGGGAATACACACACATATACACACACATAATATATATTCGCTTATTTCACTACTTAGTTTGTGTTTTCCAAATAAGGACAAGTATGTGGCCCACTCATGTGTCTCTTTCTCTGCTTGGAACTAGGGAACTATCCTTTGGAAATTGTGCCTACTTATATTCCCTCTTGAAGACAAAAATAAAATTAATGATCTGAGTTATTTTCTAATACAATGGTTTCTTTTGGTAGAGCTGTTCAGTTTGATAGGTGTTTGAATTTCCTGTCTTTGTAAGCATGGCTGGGGTAGAGCGTTAGGGAGTGCTCATATAGGTCCTCAAAGAATAAAATTCAGAATTATTTTTGAAGCTACTTAGATCCAAGGAGCTGTGTACAACTGACTAGATTGTGAATATTTTCATTGAGGCTCCTCCTACTCTGTAGAGGTCCAGATATATATAGCCAAGGTTACTTTCTGAGTACAAGCCTACCCTGTCCTTGGAAGCTCATGTTCCATGGACAGTCCTGTATATAAAGAGACAATAATTAAAGTGTAGGGTGGGGTCTCCAAAAAAGATGACATTGTCTACTGAGAAAAAGAGTGAAAACCACAGGAGCTATTGCACAGGAAAGAGACAGGATATCACACTAGACAACACCCTATTGTTTAAAAAAAAAAAAAAAAAACCTACAGAATACTACCATCGGGTATAAACCACAAGTTTTAGTTTTAGGCTGTCAATTAGCAAATATTATGTGCTCTTCCTCTGACAACAGTCTTTCTTTCTTTCTTTTTTATTAGATATTTTCTTTACTTACATTTCAAATGCTATCCCGAAAGTTCCCTATATGCTCCCCCGCCCTGCTCCCCTACCCACTCACTGGCACTTCTTGGCACTGGCATTTCCCTGTACTGGGGATGTAAAATTTACAAAACCTAGGGGCCTCTCTTCCCAATGATGGCCAACTAGGCCATCTTCTGCTACATATGCAGCGAGAGACACAAACTCTGGGGGTACTTGTTAGTTCATATTGTTGTTCCACCTATAGGGTTGCAGACCCCTTCAGCTCCTTGGGTACTTTCTCTAGCTCCTCCATTGGGGGCCCTGTGTTCCATCCTATAGATGACTGTGAGCATCCACTTCTGTATTTGCCAGGCACTGGCATAGCCTCACATGAGACAACTATATCAGGGTCCCTTCAGCAAAATCTTGCTGGCATATGCAATAGTGTCTGAGTTTGGTGGCTGATTATGGGATGGATCCCCTAATAGGTAGTCTCTGGATGGTCCATCCTTTCGTCTAGCTCCAAACTTTGTCTCTGTAACTCCTTTCATGGGTATTTTATTCCCTATTCTAAGGAGAAATGAAGTATCCACACAGACAACAGTCTGTGGAAAAATATCCCAGCCATCTCCATCCCTAGCTTCATCGTTCAGTGTTTATGTTACCTTCCAATAACTTTTTAAACAAAATTTGCCCCATTTTGGTATCATTGAATTTTGCACACAATCCTGCCTGAGATTCCTTCCCATGCTTCCACCGGTTATTTTATATCCTATGGAGTAGAAAGCATGACTTTTTCCCCCAAAGCCCTGTCATGTGTGATTTTAAATTATAGCTGACTGATAAATCTACAAAGGACAAAAGAAGTTGGAATAGTTCAGAATTCATTGTTCCAGTCTTATTTATTTGTAATATGTAAAGAACCAGTCAGTTAAAAATAAATAAATAGAAGCTGTTAAACACCCAAAATAAACACTACCATTTACATGGTTCTAATTAACTAACAGAAAAGAATTTCCATGCTTACCTCTTTGAGAGTTATCATAACACTAAGTATGACATTGGTAACATCTGACCTAGTGAAACAAAATTTTTATTTAGATAGGATATAAACGTGAGTGTTTATATTTAAAAGTGTTGAAGCAATTTCAGGGTATGCTCCAGAGAAAGGGAAAATTGACAAATTCAGCACTTTCATGGGCGTGTACAACAGGTGGTAGAAATAAGAATGGCTAAACAAACATTCTACGACATAAAGACCATGCCCTGAAGGATGTATCCTGGGGAACAGGAGTTTAAAAAATTATCTTAAAACACAGACACAGGGAGCGACTTACTTGAAACAGACTTAACTTGCATATGGGCACAGACAACCCCCCAAAAGAAAATATTCAAGCAGGTATGTCAAATGTGGTCTTTATTCACATAAACATCAGGTGATGTAGATCAACTGGGTTCCACTCAGTACATTCATGACCAGGGGACATATCATCTAGGTATGGAAGGTGGGGGATAGCATCCAGTGATATAGTGTTTGAGCAGTGGTGTGGAACTCTGTCCCTCTGGCTGGGCAGCCATTGCAATCATGAAATCAAAGCAACTGTGGTTGTCCCCTGAGACCTCAGAGAATTGAATCCCAGGGGTGGGGGACTCAGAGGGTAGTGCCGCATAAAATGTTTGCATGTGTCTCATCCTTCCTCCAGGATATAAAAGAACTTTACAATTGCAGTGGTGGGAGCAACTCTTCTATGATTTGCCCATATGTTGCCCACACCAATTATGTCCACTGGTTTGCCAAAATAGACGTCAGAGAAAACATTTATTTGATCTATTTTAAACTCCCTGTGAAGAGATTGATGTTCAACTCAAGACACCCTCAGGCCAAGTTCTCAGCACAATGGAAATTCATTTGTCCCAAAGGGACAAAGAATACAGATTAAGAGACAAAAACAGGAGATAAAGGATGATGAAGAAAGGAAACAAAGGGAACAAGGTGGGGGGAGGAATGTTTGTCCTAGATGGCAAAGGATTGTGTCTGAAGAAAGGAGATAGACATTCCCCATAGGCAAATGTCAGTTTAAAAGATAAAGGAGGAAACTTTGTTAGGATGAGGTGTTTAATTTTGATTGGACTAGGTTAATTTGGGCAATCATAGGGGGCTTTTGATTGCTGGATGTCAACGCTTTGATAGCTGGACCTTGATAGTCAGCCTCAGAAAAGGAAGTGGCCAAAGAAGGAAATGGACCTCAGTGGCCAGCTTTAAGCATGTAATCTAACATTTTTCAGCAAGCAAGAAGAATTAGGGGAAAAGGCAAGGTCTGCCAGAGCCAGGTTGGCCATGCTTTGGCTAGCTCGAGTCCTTTCGCCATGTTTAGGTGAATAGGCATCTGTCCATGCCTCCCCAGGAAAAGACCCACAACTTGTGAGATGATAATGTTGTTCTTAAGTAAACCAGTTTCAAAGGCACTGTGGCTGCTATGAAGTTAAATTCATCTCTCTATTCTGGCTCTCTGCATCACCTGTAAATGGCCTCAATCTGGTGAAAGTCCTATTTAAAAGCTTTTACATAGAATCAGAGATGCAATCTGGTTGCCCAATGATGAGATCTTGTAAACAGGGGAATGAATTAACAATGCTTTCCCTTCCAAGTTCATAAACATAAATAAATTATGGTTAGATATGAAAAGAAAACTGAAAAACATAAACATGGCTCTGATGACAATAAACTAAATTCATTTTGTTAGACTAAAGTAAGTGTTCGTTTTAAACCCAACTTCCAAAACCACTTTCTTATTCTATTGATGTTCAAGACCACACTCCATCTCTCTGCAATGCAGAAAAATGAATGAAGCACGTTTTGGGGGAGAATTAGAGTAGGGTGCCACTACAGAATTCTAATAAATAGAGAAACCTATTTTCTTAACCTCTGCCTGGGTGGAGAAGGGACTTGTAAGGTTGTTGCCAGCCATAAGCAGTTGAAACCCAAGGAGGAAACTGTTCGTACACTGCAGATTAGTGGAAGCTATTAATGCATTTCATGGAGTTTACAGGGAAGGCTATGAAAAAGAAGTACACAATTCATACAGAAATCCTCAGGATGTAGGAAAGAAACGCTGTGGATCCTTGACCCAGAGCTGGCTGTGCACATGATAAGCATCTCTTCTGTAACACCCAGGATTCCTTGGTACTGAAGGAAAGACACATTTACATAATAAAATATATCTGTGTAAATATTTAAATTAAATAAAATATTTTAAAAGCTATTTGGATAAAAAAGGAAATTTCAGGAATCATTGATGTACTTCCAGTAATTATAATAGATGTACAACATTTCAAAGTTTTGGTGACACAGCTAAGCCAGCATTGGGCTAGATACTTAGGTTTAGATATAAAAAAAAATTCACATCTTTATATACTTAAGAGTTAGGAGAAAGATGAACACAATGAACTCAAAGTAAATAGAAGTAAGGACATGATAAACATTAAAATATAAACCAGCAAAGTCATATGTAAACATTTTTAGGAAATCAAAATGCCAGCACTAAACTTTTTTTTTTAATTTATTTTTATTAGGTGTTTTTCTTCATTTACATTTCAAATGCTATCCCCTTTCCTAGTTTCCTCTCCAAAAATCCCCTATACCCTCTCTCCTCCCCCTGTTCCCCAACTCACCCACTCCCACTTCCTGGCCCTGATGTTCCCCTATACTGGGGCCTAGAATCTTCACAAGACCAAGGGCCTCTCCTCCCACTAATGGCCTACTAGATATGCAGCTAGAAACATGAGCTCTGGGGGTACTGGTTAGTTCATATTGTTGTTTCTCCTATAGGGCTACAGATTAATATCCACTTATCAATGAGTGCATATCATGTGTGTTCTTTTGTGATTGGGTCACCTTACTCAGGATGATACCCTCCAGATCCATCCATTTGCCTAAGAATTTCATAAATTCATTGTTTTTAATAGATGAGTAGAACTCCATTGTGTAAATGTACCACATTTTCTGTATCCATTCCTCTGTTGAGGGACATCTGGGTTCTTTCCAGCTTCTGGCAATTATAAATAAGGCTGCTATGAACATAATAGAGCATGTGTTCTTATTACAAGTTGGAACATCTGGGTATATGCCCAGTAGAGGTATTGTTGGATTTTCCGGTAGTACTATGTCCAATTTTCTGAGGAATTACCAGACTGATTTCCAGAGTGGTTGTACTAGCTTGCAATCCCACCATCGATGGAGGAGTGTTCCTCTTTCTCCACATCCTTGCCAGCATCTGCTGTCACTTGAGTTTTTTTTTAATCTTAGCCATTCTGACTGGTGTGAGGTGTAACCTCAGGGTTGTTTTGATTTCCCTGATGATTAAGAATGTTGAATATTTTTCAGGTGCTTCTCAGCCATTTGGTATTCCTCAGTGGAGAATTCTTTGTTTAGCACTGTACCCCATTTTTAATAGGGTTATTGGGTTTTCTGGAATCCAATTTCTTGAGTTCTTTATATATCTTGGATATTAGTCCCCTATCAAATTTAGGATTGGTAAAGATATTTTCCCAATCTGTTGGTGGATTTTTGGTCTTATTGACAGTGTCCTTTGTCTTACAGAAGCTTTGCAATTTTATGAGGTCCCATTTGTTGATTCTTGATCTTACAGCACAAGCCATTGCTGTTCTGTTCAGGAATTTTTTCCCTGAGCCCATATCTTCAAAGTTCTTCCCCACTTTCTCCTCAATAAGTTTCAGTGTCTCTGGTTTTATGTGGAGTTTTTTGATCCATTTAGACTTGAGCTTTGTACAAGGAGATAAGAATGGATCAATTCGTATTCTTCTACAGGCTAACCTCCAATTGAGCCAGCACCAATTGTTAAAAATGCTGTCTGTTTTTCCACTGGATAGTTTTAGTTCCTTTGTCAAAGATCAAGTGACCATATGTGTGTGGGTTTATTTCTGGGTCTTCAATTCTATTCTATTGATCTACCTGTCTGTTGCTGTACCAGTACCATGCAGTTTTCATCACAATTGCTCTGTAGTACAGCTTAAGGTCAGGCATGGTGATTCCACCAGAGGTTCTGTTATTGTTGAGAATAGTTTTTGCTATCCTAGGGGTTTTTTTTTGGTTATTCCAGATGAATTTGCAAATTGCCCTTTCTAACTTGGTGAAGAATTGAGTAGGAATTTTGATGGGGATTGCATTGAATCTATAGATTGCTTTTGACAAGATAGCCATTTTTACTATATTAATCCTGCCAATTCATGAACATGGGAGATCTTTCCATCTTCTGAGATCTTCTTCGATTTCTATCTTTAGAGACTTGAAGTTCTTATCATACAGATCTTTCACTTCCTTAGTTACAGTCACACGAAGGTACTTTATATTATTTGTGACTATTGTGAAGGGTGTTGTTTCCCTACTTTCTTTCTCAGCCTGTTTATCCTTTGGCCAACACTAAACTTTTAAAAAAGGATTACCAGACATTCTCAGACTACATCTGATAGAACACATAGCATGATTTATGCTACATGTTAATTATCCCAATGTTTGACATATATAAGACTTCATAGAAGAACTTCAAAAACATAAATCTACCATAAAAACATCTGAAATTTCAACTGTCTGGTGGTAACACCTGAAATAGTCTAGATATTTGAAAAGCAAATGAATGGAATGTAAAAATCTTAACTAGCTTATTTTGTTATTGTTTTCATTTTTTAGTTAAATAATTCATCTTGACTATGACCTCAGTTTCCCCTCTCTCCTCTACTTCCAGTCCTTTCCCCATATCTGCAACCTCCATCCACTCCTCCTCTGTTTCTCTTCAGAAAAGTCTGGGTATCAACCAGCCTTGGCATATCAAGTTGTAGTAAAACTAGGTACATCTTCTCCTATGGAGACTAGATGAGGCATCCCAGTAGGGGGAGAGGGGTGTAAAGGCAGGCAACAGAGTCAGAGACAGACCCTGTTCCCCTCTCACACCCTGATGATAGGAGTCCCATACAAAGACCAAGCTACAAAACTGTTACATATGTGCAGAGGGCTTAGATCAGTCCCATGCATGCTCTCTGGTTGGTGGCTCAGACTCTGTGAGTCCTTGTGCACCCAGGTTAGTTGATTCTATAGGTTTCTTCATTGTGTCCATGACCTTTCTGGCTCCTGCAAAGCATTCCTCTCCCTCTTTCACAGAATTCCCCCAAGCTCTGCCTAATGTTTGGCTGTAGGTTTCTGCATCTGTTTCTACCATTTCCTGGGTGAAACATCTCTGATGATGATTACTCTAGGCTCCTTTCTGCAAGTAGAGCAGAATATCATTAACAATGTTAGGAGTGGGCTCCCTCTCATGGCAGGCGTATCAATATGGACCAGGCATTGGTTGGCTATTCCCTCAATTTCTACCCCGTCTTACCTCTACATCTTGTAGGCAAAACACATTGTAGGTTAAATGTTTTGTGGCTGGGCTGATGCCCCAGTCCATCCTTTGGAAGTCTGGCTTGGTCCAGGTTCCAAACCCTACATTGCTAGTAGTCTTAGCTAGTGTCAATCTCATAGATTCCTGGGAGTTTCCATTGTCCTAGGTTTCAAGCTCATTACAGAGATTGTCCCCCCTCCCATCCCCACTGGTAATTAACTTTATTTTTTAAGGACTTGCAAGTAAAAACCTAATTTTAATTAGCCTTATTTTTTATTTTTTTCATTGTTTAAGGATTTTATATATGCATACAATATGTTTTGATCAAATTCAAAATCCATTTCCTCCTCTCAATTTCTTCCTTATTAATCTATCACTTTTTCTTCCATGTGCTCCTTTTCAAAACCCATTAAGTGAACATAGAGTTCCCTAAATGTCTGTGGCTATAAGACCACTAATGAAATGATGCATAGCCTCTCAAGGCCCACTTTCCTGAAAGGAGGAGACTCTCCTTTCCCCAATAGCTAATAACTCCTCACCTAGGGGTGGGACTTTCTAAGTTCCTCTCCCATCCATGCTGGAATCTTGGATGTATTAATCTCATGCAGATGTGTATAAAGCCATACCCATTGCAAGTCCATGTATGTAATGACCTTGTTACATCTGGCCAGTGCTTTTTTTTTTTTTCAGTAGATACCCACTACTTCTACTAGGCATACTACCTTATCACCCCACTTCTATGATATCTCTCAGATTTCAGGTGATGCTGTGATATAGAAGTCACATTTAGAACTGACCGCTGTGTAGTCTCTTATTCTCCTGCACCCTAACAAGTTGTAATTGTGATCTACTGGGAAATAAAAAATGAAAAACTTCTCTGATAAGAGTGGCACCAATCTATGGGTATAAGCATAAAAGTAGATAAAAGTCCAATACTATGTCTCTTTAACAGAATAAGAGTAGTAGGTTTTCCCCTAATGCCTAAAACATATCTGACTGAGGATTTGGAGCCCAGGGCTACAAATGAGTTTCAGTTGGTGGATGTACTGGCTAATTTTGTGTCAACTTGACACAGGCTGGAGTTATCACAAAGAAAGGAGCTTCAGTTGGGGAAATGCCTCCATGAGATCCAGCTGTAAGGTGTTTTCTCAATTAGTGATCAAGTGGGGAGGTCCCCTTGTGGGTGGGACCATCTCTGGGCTGGTAGTCTTGGTTCTATAAGAGAGCAGGCTGAGCAAGCCAGGGGAAGCAAGCCAGTAAAGAACATCCCTCCATGGCCTCTGCATCAGCTCCTGCTTCCTGACCTGTTTGAGTTCCAGTCCTGACATTCTTTGGTGATAATAGCAGTGTGGAAATGTAAGCTGAATAAATGCTTTCCTCCCCAACTGCTTCTTGGTCATGATGTTTTGTTCAGGAATAGAAACCTTGACTAAGACAGTGAACCAAGCTTTAAATCCAATGGGAAAGCTGTTGCTTACCCACGTAATCTTCCTGCCACTATTGAGTAAGCATATCTTGCAAGGTTGGTCATTACTGCACCTCACAGGGTTCACAGCTGGGTAAGACTAGTCATGACTTTTCTCCTTCAATAGAGTGTATTGAATTCTCTATCACTAAGAAAGCTAGCCAGCAGTGAAGAAGCCTCCAGATCACTGCTAGCTTAAGTTATCCACCTCTCATGACCCAAGCATTTGGTATCTCCCGCACTAGGACCATAGCATCCAGTTCTAGAGGACAGCCAAGGTCAACGGCAATAGTCTGTAATTTTGAGAAGATTTTTAGTACTGCTTTGATCAACAACTTAAAAAGAGGAGCCGAGCACTGAGGCACTGCTTCCCTTGTTTTAGAGTAACTAACTTAAATGTTTGTACATGCATAAGCAGATATCTTAAGGGAGATTCTACAGTACTATCTCCTTATGGAATTTTCAAGTCTTCTTTAGTATCAGTTGGATATTTCAGCTAAGAGCAAGCCCATTGAGTCCTGGGGCCTCTCATATTCCTAGTCTCTAGGACTTTCTAGAGGTTCCCCTGTCCCAACCGCATACTGCTGCGTATTTCTTCCCTTTTCCCCTTCTACTCCCCTCCCCTCTCCTTCCCAGGTCTCTCCCTCCCTCTGCCTCTGGTGATTATTTTGTTGTCCCTTCTTCTAAATGGGATTTAATTGTTATGGTTCATATGATCTGTGAGGTATGTCATGGGTATTCTGAACTTAGTGTCAGTAGCCCACCTATTAGAATCCCCTCCCTAGAAGCCCATCTTAGTGAGTCATCTCATTGGCATCTTTCTTTGTGCAATGCCAGTTTTCTGGCCAAAGGGTTCACAAAAAATATGGAAAGGGGAAGGATTATTGTGTTCAAAAACTCCTACTAGAACGGCAGCCACACTTAGCCCACACAAAAGCCGCTTCTACTCACAAAAGCCACTGTGCTCAACTCTCTTACCTCCCAGTGCTGTCTCCTTTGGCTGACTGAACCTTTACGTTTTCTGCAGACAGAGCTGAAGCACACTGGAAATAAGAAGACTATTTCCCACACTTCAAAACTTGGCCTTGGCCTTGGCATTGGGAACCAGAGGGGGGGGGGGAGAAAATCATAAGCCAAGTAAGATCCGAGGTAAACATGTTAAGATCAGAAGGGAGTCAGAAACCACAGTTATCAAAAAAACTAAAATGGCAGGAGATTTCATAGGAAGTGGTTGCAGGTGTTGGCACTTGAAAGGGTACAGTGTGTTCTAAACCCTAAATAAGTTTTAAAAAAAAATAATTAAATGAGACAGTTATATCAGGGTCCCTTCAGCAAAATCTTGCTGTCCTATGCAATAGTGTCTGAGTTTGGTGACTGACTATAGGATGGATCCCTGGGTGGGGTAGTCTCTGGATAGTCCATCCTTTTGTCTTAGCTCCAAACTTTGTCTCTGTAACTCCTTTCATAGCTATTTTGTTCCCTATTCTAAGGAGGAATGAACTATGCATGCCAGTGCCTGGCAAACACAGAAGTGGATTCCCACAGTCATCTATAGGATGGAACACAGGGCCCCCAATGGAGAAGCTAGAGAAAGTACCCCAGGAGCTGAAGGGGTCTGCAACCCTATAAGAGGAACAACAATATGAACTAATCAGAACCCCCAGAGCTCATGTTTCTAGCTGCATATGTAGCAGAAGATGGCCTAGTTGGCCATCATTGTGAAGAGAGGCCCCTTGGTATTGCAAACTTTTTATGCCCCAATACAGGGGAACGCCAGGGCCAAGAAGTGGGAGTAGGTGGGCAGGGGAGCAGGGCAGGGGGAGGGTAGAGGGAACTTTCAGGATAGCATTTGAAATGTAAATTAAGAAAATATCTAATAAAAAAGAAAAAATTAAACTTTTGAAATCATGCAGAAAAGGAAATATGTTAGAAACTGTTCTAAACCCTTTGTTTTACTTATATATAAACTATGATCATGTATGTTCCCTATCATCAAAATCATGATATAACTTGCAGCTCTTTTTAAAGATGACAGTCAGAGAGATATTAAGAAACTCACTAAATTATCAGAGCTAATTTGTACTGGAATCGGTCTTTAGATAAGGCAATATGCTTTTAAAAACACTGCTCTTATTACTGTCCAACCCACCAGCAATATCAAAGACATGTTTACTACAGACATGAGCTCCTAGGTTAGATGGTCAAGCTGGCCTGCAAAAGCTCTTTAAGGAGTCAGAAACCTAGAGAGAAGTGTGTATCCTGAAGCCCCAACCTTGCTGAGAGTTAAGACTGTAAGAGCCTGCAATATCATTCCTTATGTCCTCCATTCTAAAGTATGTGTGGTTTTGAGCTGAGCAAATTCCCTGAAAGTGGAGTCACAGCATTGATTCATCAGCTGTCGTAGACTGGCCACACACAGTAGAGAGGGGACTTCAGAGAGGATGAGGTGAGGCTTCCACANGCAAACACGTGAGAAAGGAGTGTGGGCATGATCGGTAGAGATACTTTAGAAGGCATCTGTCTTCATTTTATAACACACCCAACAGCTGGGAGCCTAACTCTTCCTAGAAATAAAAGTAAATCCTACCCTTTGCTGAACTCAACATGTCTGCACAGCCTTCCAGCTCAGAAGCACTTCCATGTTAGTCTTTTTTTTTTTTTTTTTTCATATCTGGTACCTTTATTGAGTCAAGAACCTGTGGCTTAGGTACTAATAGAGAACCTATTACTATTATTCTGTTTAATGGATATAATAATGCATGTAAATATCGCAATTATGGAATAGTCCTAACCCCCATTCTCACTCCATTTTGCCAATGAAAGGACAGTCCAGTTCACTAACAAGCAGGAGGCTTAAGTGGTAGGATTATTCTTATAAAACAGCATCCTTCCTAACTCTGCTCTCACTTTGAATCTGAAGAGGGAGGCTAGGGGGAATTGTTAATGCTTGGGAGAGACAGAGACATTGAGAGCCCAGCCTGAAAAACCAATTAAGAAAAAGAGTGAGATTCTGTTTTTCCCCAGCAAACAGTCAGTACCCCTCTTATTGATAGACTGATATGGGGCTGCTGTACCTCCATGAGCTCATGTGGTCTAGAACCAGCATCCTGGAGCTGTAAAAGTTAATAATGATGCCCAGTAATGCTGTATACAAGATATTTGACATCTTCACACTGGAACTAATAATCTCTTGCTTTTCTTAAAGCATCTCCATTATCATCTTCTTTTGGAACATACTTCTCAAACCTGGGATGGGTAGAAGAGGCTGTTGATTTTTACATAATTCTCTGGTTTTAGATTCTGAATATTCTCATCTTTAAAACATCCTTAACAGTGCTAGAGTCAAGATCCAACACAAGCTTGTCAATAATCTATGTGTGCTGCTTGACTCTTAATCCCTAGCAAATACAAAGCTCTGCAGTCAATACTTGTGGAAGTAAAACAAAAGTAGTATGTGATATTCAAAGGGTATATTTTGAGCTTCATTGTGCGGTATTGTTTGTAAGCAATAAATTTGGCTCATAGACACTGCTTGATACTGAAGTGTTTGGTAACAACCTTCTGTTATTCTTCTGAAGTCATGAGTAAAGAAGTAGTTAATTATGACTGAAACACTTCATGCATGTGAGAGGGAGAGGGAGAGGGAGAGGGAGAGGGNCCTTGGGAACCCTGTGTTCCATCTAATAGCTGACCGTGAGCTTCCACCTCCATGTTTGCCAGGCATTGGTATATTTTCCCCTGAGACCTCTATATCCGGGCCCTTTCAGCACCATCTTGCTGGCATATGCTATAGTGTCTATGTTTGGTGACTGATTGTGGGATGGATCCCTGGCAGCTGCAGTCGTTGGGTCCATCCTACTTTTCATTTACTATCCAAGTAGGCAAATACAGAGTCCCAAAAAATATGCCTTAGCTTTGATGGTTTAAAATTGCCCTTACTATTGGCATGTCAGTTAGGAAATTTAATTAACTCCGAGAGTCTGTTTTTTTTTTTTTTTTTTTTTTTTTTTTTCCAGTAGTAAAATTGAGATGATAATAAGAGTTGCTGCAGGAGGAAAATCCTGGTGCAGGTACAAGAGGTCTTTCACCATCACAGTAGACAGTTCAGCTGAGATTCCTTCCTACAACTCAGAAACATGTCATCTTTCAGTTAAGCATTTCCCCAATAATCAATCTCTATGTGCCAGCTTCGCTAAGCACTACATCCTTGTCTTAGAGAAAATCCATAGGGGGTTCAAGGTTTGGCTTGCTTTGTTCAATAATGGACAGCTAGAGTGAACCACTCCAGCACCATAAATACCAGCTGGATCAACATCAGCTGGTTGAAGGCACTTTTCCCTGCTGAGCAAGTGCTTTTCCAAAGAGACCACTCATCCCCACTTTAAACTTCCCACAAACCCATCTCCAGTTCTGGGTCTTTTCCCTAGCATTGTGGTAGTTTTTACACCAGATAGTTCTTCAGAGATCAGTTTCCCACAAATATTGGACAAGGTGAAGCTGGAGTTCTAATAAGCATACTATGGTTGCAAGTCTAGCTTCTCCCCTTTGCCTTTTACCTGAATCACCCCATTGCTGCCCATGAGATGGGATGAAGAAAGTTACACCACCATAGAACTTTGCATTTTATGATTATTAATATCAATGTCTTCTGACTTTAACAGCAGTGGATGACAAAGAGTTGAATATTCCATAAGAATCAACATTATTTAGTATGGTTTTCCTAAGAAGAATGCCTGGGATTCTACCATATATACTTAGCCTTCAGAAAGTACCGAACTGATAGTGAGCACAAGTTTGAGTGATAAGAAATTTGAAAAGTGCTCACTCCCATGAGCAAAGGCCCCTGTCATTTATTGATTCATTCCTTCGCATCTCGTCCACACAACCAGATGCTGTGGATTGTACGCTTTCCATATATTCAATGTGCTGAGAATGTATGATAGAGTCTTCATTTTAATCTTCACTTCAACAACATGTAGCTTTAAAGCACTAAATTTTGTATTAGATGATCCAGTCAGACAAATCAGAGGGAGAACTGCAATCAAGTTATCCCTAAAGCCCATGCTTTCGGTACATATCATATTACATTGCCCTCCCCACCCCTGGAACACAGCTAATATAAAGTTAAGCCTAGGAGAAGCCGTAGAATGTAATATCAAAGTCCAAAAGACAACATGCATTTAGACACATGATCTTCTGAGAGTTCTTAGAAAAGACACAAGTTGGCATTTGGGTGACAAGACTCACTTCTGAATAGAAAGTTCAGAAATTTTATTAAAGAGACAGAGTAAAAAAAAAACCTGCACTTGAATCTGGAAGATTTGACTCTGAGCCTTTTCTTTTCTTATTAATAACTGCATGGCCCTAGACATCTTATTTAACCTCTCTGTACCTTCATTTTGTTATTTATGAAAGGCCTCACTGACTTGTTGTAGATTAAAGGAAGCATGAAACACATTAAGGTCAATAGCTGACAGTGTAGCAGACACTTAACATATGAAGTGTGATTCAAGCTAACTCAAATGTCGAGATTAGAGTAAGAAAATTAAACAGCATTTTGTCTTCAAGAAAGCTATACCCAGCCTGGAGAGATGGATCAGTGGGTAACATGCTCACTGTGGAAACATGAGGACCTGAATTTGGGTTCCCACTACCTACATGAGAGCCAAGTGGAATACTGCACATAAATAACACCCAGCATTTGGAAGGAAGCAGATACAGGTAGATCCCAGGAACTCAATGGCCTCCTGCAAGTCTAGCCAAGTGTGCCAATATAGTGATTTCCAAGTTCAGTGACAGACCCTGTCTCAAAATATTGAGAGCAAAAAAAGAAGATCCAGATAATGACCTCTGCAAGTATGCATGCTCACGCACAACAGGGATCGGGAGAGAGTGAGAGGGAGAGAGAGACTCACTAAACTAAACCACAGGGGTCTTGGTTCTTGTCTTCATGCTTTGTTTATACACTGGTCATGAAAAGCATAGGTTCCCATGTATATGCTAGGCCAGCATGAACCTGCACAGCATCGTGAGCCATTGGCCACAGTTCTCAGAGTGCTTTCGCATGATAAACTTTCACAAGAAGTACAATAGTATGTTCTTAATTAAAATTTCTAAATAACTCTAGTTGTTGACAATCTCACCATCCAAAACCATATTGACTTTGTTAATATTCAAGTTGAAGTAGATTAAAAAAAAAAAAAAAAACAAACGAACTAACTAAAAACAAACAAGCAATACAACAATGCCCATGCTTCTGAAACTTTTCAAAAAATTAAACAAAGAAAATGGGCAATGCACATCATTTGAACTGGTATTAATCCAATTTAATTTCAGGACAACAGTAAAACAATAAAATCCACAGAACTTTTGACAATAGCTAGATAGTAATTCTATGGACATTTTTAAAAGGAAAATAGCCATTATACAATGAAAATACTTAGCAGTTATCATCAAAGGCACTTTACTAATATAAACTAATTAATCTCTTCTGAAATACCTTGTCAGGAGGGAGCAACTAGTTCCCATTTGAGAGAGTAATAGAGACCAAAGTGTGTAATGAAACAATATATTTCTGTTTAGCATCACCAACAGTTGGGCACTCTGAAGGAAGACCACAGAGTGGATACTTCAGTCCTTCTTAGAAGGGGGATCAAAATACCCATGGGAGGAGTTACAGAGAACAAGTTTGGAGCAGAAACTGAAGGAAAGGCCATTCTAAGACTGCCCCACCTGGAGATCCATTCCATATACAGCTACTGTTGTATACAGACACTGTTGTGGATGCCAACAAGTGCTTGCTGACAGGAGCCTGATATAGCTGTCTGCTGAGATGCTCTGCCAGTGCCTGACAAATACAGAAGGGGAGGCTCACAGCCATCCATTGGACTGAGCACAAGATCCCCAATGGAGGAGCTAGAGAAAAGACCCAAGGAGCTGAAGAAATTTGCAGTCCCATAGGAGGAACAACAATATGAAACAACCAGTACCCCCAGAACTCTCAGGGACTAAACTACTAACCAAAGAATACACAAGGAGGGACTCAAGGCTTCAGCTACATATGTAGCAGAGGATAGCCTTGTGGAACATCAATGAGAGGAGAAGCCCTTGATCTTGCGAAGGTTCTATGTCCCAGTGTAGGAGTATGCCAGGACAGGGAAGTGGGAGTGGGTGGGTTAGTGAGCATGGGAAGGGGGGGTAAGAGGGGGGTCAGAGGGAAAATGAGGAAAGGTGATAAAATTTGGAATGTAAATAAAGAAAATATCTAATAAAAATATTTTTTAAAAAAGCATCCAAGAGGATTTCCAGACCAATAAAGACAGTTTTCTTGTGTGTGGCTATGTGGCTGTGTGTGTGTGTGTGAGTGTGTGTGTGTGTGTGTGTGTGTGTGTGTGTGTGTGTGTGTGTGTGCCTAGTTAGCCATCAATGGGAGGAGAGGCCCTTGGTCTTGCGAAGACTCTATGCCCCAGTACAGGGGAATGAAGAAAGTTTTCTTAATGATTAACTTGCCCGGATGATGTATGTAGTGAGTTCAGTAAATTCTTTGCTCCTCCTGACTCCAACCTTGCTTCACATCATCCAAACTGTCCCAGAGAGTTCCTCTCTTTGAGTTACTGCCCCAGGCAGTCACACACTCCTGAATTCATCACTTCTTGTTCTTATAGCCAGTGAGAGTATTTTGACTTCAAACATACAAAATCAAAAGACAGGCAGAGCAAGCTGTGCCTTCTGGAAAACCAAGTTTATCATGTTAAAATGTGCTCCACAACCCTCAGCTTCAGTCCAACTATAAAATCAAGAATTACTTCAGGAGGATGATTGGTGGGGTTTTTTTTTTCCTTTAAGTAAAATTATAAAGGAAAAGTGAGTTACACCTTCTATGACATAATTATTCCACATTAAAATCTAAGACAAAATCTCAATTGCATATCGTGTATTCTTTAATTAAAAGAGGGTCCCAAAACTGTACAAATTCCAGGCCCGAGACTAGCCTGATCTGCCTGTTTGGGGGGTTGAGTCTGTGATTCGGAGTAAGAACGTGTATTTCATGGGACCTCTGAGGGTCTGAGAACCTGTTGAGACAGGCTCAGCTTCATCAGGCACAGGAGGCCTGCATTGTGTTTCTCACCCTACCTCCATTCATTCTATAAAAGCCCTGCTTAGGATGTCATATGAATAATGAAATGAAGAAAAGAGGAGAATGAAATAGAACAGCAAAGAAGATACCGACAGAGAAACAGGAGAATAAAGTGACCAGGGATGAGAGGAGAAGTCACAATGGCTTGTATGAGACACAAAGCTAAGGCTTTATGTGTTATATTCACACAGTCTTGTATAATATTCTTAAAGCAGGAGAGTTATTGTCCAGTTTTATAAATGAAACTGGGAGAGCATGGAAGTAAAAGTGAGCTCTCCAAGTGCCCAGGCAAGCCCACGTTAGCTGCATGGTGAACCAAGACCTCATGCCACCTCTATTCAAACACGGTACTTCAGTTCTTTCATCATGCTACCTAAGAAGGGATCTCCTTGTCACTTGCCCTTTAAGCTCTCATCCAATCTTCAGCAAATGGATAAGCAGAAAAGACATCTTATGATATTTCTAAGCAAACATGGTGTTTGGTGACAACAAGTTCCAAGTTCAATCCAAATACAGTTTCATGAGAGCCGTGTGTGCAGATCAGTGAAGGGGATTCAGTATTTGTTTCTGTGGCATCATAGGACAGGGAGGATGGTCACGTACAAGGGAGTGGTAAGCTTGAGGATCTGGTGACCTAGTGTCAAAGATTCTCTGCCCTGTCCCACTCCTCATCAGTGAATCGTACACGATAACACCTATGTCAGAAGGCTGAGATGAGGATTAAAAGAGAGAATGCTTACATGTTTAATGGTTTCCTGTCACATGAGAAGCAGTCAGGAATTCTTAGTTGTATTCTAAACTTATTCAACCCCATCCATGAGTTACTGCTAATATCCTTCACTCGAAGAATATTGAGTTAACTAACTTTGGTGGTTCTGGAGGGACACAACCTAAGTCTTAGCTCTTTATCAAGAGCCTAGTGTGATGGACCATACCTGTAATCCCAATACTCAAGAGGCAGAGGTAGGAAAACACAGTTTGTGATCAGCCCAGGCTATAGAGTTGTAGTCTTAGCTACATAATGAGACTCTGCCTCAAAGAAGCAACCAAACATATAAACAAATCCCACATTATCTACTTTCTGTGCTCTCTACATTAAACCATGAGGGTGTGGCTTAGTTTCTGTGTGTCTCCATTTCCATAAAAGTAAAAATGCTGCTGAGGTACTGTTTGGTCTTTTTTAATAAGTTAGTCATGAAGGTTAAATGAGTTCATCAGAAAGGAATTTAGCTTGCCTCCTGGCTAATTAGAAGAACTTGATAAATGTTAGCTATGTGTAGGTTTCAGGTAGGCATACCTTGCATAATGGAAGAACTCAGCCCAATTTTGAGACTTATAACTAACAAAAATTAGAGTTCATAACTCCAAGGTCAGCAAATATTGTGTGCCTACTCTGTAGGAGACAATATACTTTGGCCAGAGACTTAAACATAAATATATATATATATATATATATATATATATATATATATATATATATATATATATATATACATAGCCCTCAGATAAGGTAATAGTATACTCTGGGTTAGACAATGCACCCAAGAAGAGTAAAAATATACTTTTATTTCCTAAACATTAAAGCTATTTGTACGGAACTCAATAATGATCATAAATGATCAATAAATCGTAACTCTTCTTTCACTAACTGACAAGCATTCTCAAGTGCTTCTGCAGGCAAGAGGTTTCACAAAGCTTCTGCCGCTGTTGCTCAGTAGCTCCATCGTCTTCTTCCTGTCATTTACACTGAGGTAAGCATCCAGATGCCAGAGTAGGAAACCAGGGCTGAGACGTGGTATTTAGCACTTGGTACTCCACCCATTTTACATATAAAGTTCTCTCTCTCTCTCTCTCTCTCTCTCTCTCTCTCTCTCTCTCTCTCTCTGTGTGTGTGTGTGTGTGTGTGTGTGTGTGTGTGTGTGTGTGTGTGTGCAGGTGTACTTGTACATACACACATTGAGCATTGAGACCAAAGGTCAAGGTCTACTTCAGCTGTCATTTCTCAGATGGTGTCCACCTTGCTCTTGAGACAGCATCTCTCACTTGGCCTAGAACGCTGGGTAGGGCAGAAAGTGAGCCCTGGGAATTTCTCATCCTCTCCAGTGTTGAGGTTTTCATCACATGCTCCTACAACCAGATCCTTTCAATGGCTACTGAGGCTCAAACTTGGGTCAAACTTGGCTAAGCCATCTCCCCAGCTCCCTACCTGATCTGTCTTAATCCTAGAATCTCCTCTGGTCCCCTGGTTCTGCCCACATTTGTGAATTCTAACCAACCCCGCCAGAGTCTTCTACTTTGTCCTCACTGTGTACACAGCTCCTGCTCAGTTCTCTGTCTCTAGTCAAGAGAACTCCCAATACATCTGTCCCTTGAGCTTTCAAAAGCTTCCTAACTAAGAAAAGTGACTAAGGCAGGGATTTCAAACGGAGCCACTTGCAACTCTTCAAAGCATCGCCTGTTAGCAAAGGGCCAGGGTTAGTCATGTCCAGATCATGGATCCTCTTCCAAGGAAGAATTATTCAGTTCATTTCCAAACTCCCAGGAACACCTGCCTGTGATGGAATTGACCCAGAATGGATGACTTTGTTTGGTGCCTATTCTATCTTCCCCAGAGAGAAAAATGCAAAGTACATGTTAAGCCACCCATCTTAACCCCTGCCCCCAAATCTTGAGCTGGAACCCAACATGTCTCTTTCACCTTATTTTCTACTACACATTCTATCACCACACCCCAAAAGATGGCCACTTTATGTCGAATCTCACCTCAAGCATTGGCAAGTGTCATTTTTTTCACTTCTGCTCAACATGGCTTCTTCTGTGCCAAAGGCCTACTCAAAACTATTTCAACAAAGTTTTCTGATACTTCCTCTAGATAAGATGACTCAGCCCAATTTTCCTCTTCAGACTCAGAATACTTTAGGGCCTTTTATGAAATTATTCAAAAACTTTTCTAAGCTCCTGTTTGCTGAGGGAACAGCATGTAATCATCCTCCAAATCATATGAGGCAAGAATAATCATTTAAGATATTCTTTCTTAAAATAAGAAAGCCGATTAGCATTTAGCATCCTTCCAAAAATCAAACGGAACACGAATATTAGAACCTCTTCTGTCTGTCTCCAGTGTCTGCCCTGTCACCCAACTGGTTCTACTTCACACTGAAGACTCCTGCAGTGCTGGAAAGCCAGAAGCAGAAGCCTGTTAAGGACAAGTTTCTCAAAAGCAAGTTCCCTGCATGGAGGAAGGGACAGGGTGACCTTGAAAATGTTAGTGGACAAAGGTCAAGAAGTTGTGGCCACTGAACAGAGTCCCCTCGTGGCAAATGTATAATATAACTGGGATGGAGAGAGTGATAAAGACCTCTAGTGGGTGAGAGGGCATTTTATACTGAAAAGATAACAGACCTATGCCAAAGCTTTGAGATGAGAGAAGCATCCTATTTCCATGAATAAGACAGCTATTAAAAGCTGTGTAAAGAAGAAGGAGAAGGCTTCCAAGGTGAGACTCTTCCTGCCAGAGAATCTTTAGATCTTATAGTTAAGAATTAAAGATCAGTCTTTAAAGGAGCAACAAGTAAGGTTGTTCAAATCATCTTCTAAAAGCGTGTAGGTCATTGTTTCCTCTCTCAGTTCTCCACTGAGCCAGATCATGCCCCGTGCCCTGGTGCAAGTGTGACCGCACACTGGGAAGTCATGAAGCTCTTCTTTTCCTCCTACCCTTCTCTCAAGCAAGTCTTCCATTTTAATTGTATATTAAGGGACTCGTGCCTAGCTTTATTGATGTTAGTAAGGTTAGAAAAAATTAAACAATTCTCTTTAGAGTAACTTATTAAATAAGGGCCCATTTAAAAAAAAGAGCCCATAAGCTCTTTAAATATAACGCTGCATACCTATGTTGAGAAAACCTGAATGAATCTCAATTAGCAACTCTGGTTCATTAGTAGTATCTACCTAGAAGGACATGAAAAGGGTTCTGAAGTTGAATACTAGTCAATTCAACAAAATATGCCATTGATTATTAATACCTACCTGAAGGGAAAGAGAAAGAAATGTGTGGGGGCAGCACCATGGGCAGAAGAGTAGCAGGGAGAGAGGGGTGGCTTCCTCTGCAGATGGAACTCTAGAGAGAGCAAGAAGCAATCACAACGGGTGGCAGAGACGCCAGGGGAGAGTGAAGTGCCTAGTTTCCTGATATAACTTTCACAGAGGCTTAAAATCATCATATAAAAATGCATTTGGAAAACCCCCAATATCTGAGCATGATTCAGATGTAAACAATGGGGGGGTCAAGCTGAACACAAGGTTGAGAAATAGAATGGGGGCAGGTTTTATGAGACCTTTCTTCCTCTCTGGACACAACTGAGTTGGCATTTCAAACATAAAAGTTAAAACCAATGTTCATGGAAGAAGTCTAGGTGAGAATCTCGCTTGCTCACGGCCCATTGTTCACACAATCATGGGTGATTTTCTGCATCAATCAGCTGTTTTACCCTGTCTGAGTGAGCCAAGACCAGTGACCAAAGACAATATGATAAAATCTCAGAGGCATAAAAATAATCCAGAATGGCTAAGTAACCTCAGGCATGTTCACCCCAGGCAACTTATTGCTAAATTCAGGTGACTGTACTCCACATTCCTGATGTGATCTTCCTGAACAAAATAGGGAGTTTGCAAAGCAGCAGCTTCCACATTTTAATGGTCATCCATATCAGGGTGAGTTACTTCCAGCCTTGCCCTGCCATTGTCACTGGGGCTAAACAGAATTGGTGCAACACTTCTTCTTTGAATATATGCCTGCTTATTTTCAGGCTTGCTCACATTCCCGTTTGTATTTGTAAGTCTTTGTTCCTTAAGTTTCAGCCCCAAACTGTTCCTCAACCTTCTTTCAAATGATATGCTAATTCCTCTCCAGGTGAACTTTTCTGCTGGTGGGCATTTGAAGGTATTAATATTCTTTCTTCTGTGGCTTTAGTGCCTAAAATCAATCCTGATAGTACTGTGCCTTCAGAGAAAGGATCTGTATTTCCATAGCCCAAGCTGAGATTCTCTACATCAGAGTTCGCTGTGCAGTAGAAACACCATGGGTCAGGGTGGGAAAGCAAGAACCTTGAAACTCCTCCTTGTGCTTTTTTTTTTTAACACAAGACTCATATATTTGTGTATCACCTACATTTTCTTATGAGCCAACTCTCCTAGCCAACTATAGGTTAATTCTTAAAACACACCCATCACTAACTCTTCTGTTCGTCAGTCCTCATCCATATGGCATTTAGCTTCATACTCTGTTAGATGACAGAATGGAGCCCTCTGAAAATGAGACTTGTCTGGCTTCTTTAATATACACTTGGACTAATATCTGGTCCCCCTAATTAATCCTCCCTATGACTGACAGAAACTGATAACAAGCTCATTTGCCCACAGAATTCCATGTTTATCAGTGTACTCTTCAAAACAAAAGGCATCCACAGAGTTTTAGATTATCATCTTGGTGGAAGCAGAGGACTATAGTTTTAAAAGGCATTTATTTTTTTTTATGTACATAAATCCAGTAGCAGAAAAGACCTTAGGATGAATGAAAAGGGTTTCTTGGAGATGCGTGCACAGAAATGGGCATCCCCTCATTGCTCAAGAAAGAGGAATGCTCATGTTTATATGCCCCAGTACAGGGGAATGCCAAGGCCAAATAGTGGGAGGGGGAAGGGAGGGGAGCAGGGCGGGGGGTGGGTGTAGGGGACTTTTGGTGTAACACTTGAAATATAAATGAAGAATTTCTCAAAAAAAAGATATAAAGAGATGTAATGGAAATGCATTAATATATTTTGAAACAATA
>LR750102.1:353052-453540 GCA_902729485.2 Mus minutoides | reverse complement strand
CTTGAAGAATCTAATCTTCTACATGCTCAGAAAATGAACAGAGAAAGAACACAGGCTTGATGGTGCAACTCTTGTTTGCCTACTGTTTGACTTCTCACAGGAAGCATTCTGAAGGGCATTTTGTCCCCTCGTTGGCCAGTTCCTCATTGAGAAATTCTCTTCTATTGATGACACTCGCACATCAGCTCCTAAAGTGATGATGGAACTTTTTTTTTTCAATATCCACTTCCAGATTTGTGTTTACTTCTTCATTCATTTGGAAAAGCAGAAAGAATTTCCCAATACTTACCAAACATCTCTGCTGAGCCCTGAAGACTGTCCCCAGATCCTGACAGTTATGTTGCTTCTTGGAGCCATGTAGCAGAGAGTTGTATGCCTCCATCTCCTCTTCCTCTCCCCTACCCCTGTATAATAATAACCCACTCAGTGGGGTTTACAAGCCCCTTAAGGTTCCATTAGATATGATGAGACAACTTAATAAAATCCATTAGGATTAGGAAGGAATATAATGCCACCCCACGGTGATACCTTATCAACCTCCAGAAGTAATAGACTAATCTTAATGCCAGGAACTTCCTTATAGCGTAGCCTCCCTGGGGACCAAAAAAAAAAAAAGACACTGTCACTTGTTATAGTGACCCCGGGAGAGGCCACTCAACCCTATCTTCTACATCTAGTCCATCTTCCAGGCCCTGTGCCTTCTATCCTTTTAGTGACGATGGGCCAAACCTCCTCCTCCTTGCTGGTCCCCTTATCCTTTGCTGCATTTCACTGATTACCACCATTGTATTCCTACCATGCTTTGCACAAGTGAACTATGCCATCCCTACCTCTGCCCGTGTTCATCTTCTCCCTCTGTAAGCTCCTACTCATGCTGGGACCCAGTACTACTCAGCATGAGTATCTGCAAAGGCCCAAGCTCTCCTAAGTCCTTGAGGAGCCCCCATGCACCATGGCCTGCTCTCATCACCTTGAGTTGAAGATAAACATCTGTTGACCAGTCTGGCTCCCACAGTGGACTCTGTGTCCTCAGAAAACAGACACTGGCTCTGGGTCTTCACTAGTTCCCGTGGTCCAGCACAGGAAACATTTTCTCAAGCCTGGTTCCACACACTTCATTTGTTCTCCTTAAATGAGTTAAGCCTCACCCAGTGAAACAGGATCTAGAGGTAAGTCCAAAATTACTGACTCTGTCGGTCACAGGCATTTAGGGAACTATAGGTAGTAGAGTGGAAAATACAGCACTGTGGGCCCCAAGAAGAAGCTGGTAGTGGGAATCCCAGCATGAAATAATTTCAGGGAAATAAGTTGCCTCCAGAGTCCTTGAGTGTACATGTCTGATGACCCCACACTATCTCACTCACCAGAAATTTATCCGAGAACAACTTTCCTGGAGATGGGACTCAATCCCTGGTTCGCTAAAAAGCCCCATGACAACCCTTTCCAAATGGTGCACCTAAGCGTGAGCCAATGATCTCATCAAAATCTATGGAGCTGGTCTTATCCCTATCACCACCACTATGTGGCTGAAGAAGTCCAGCAACAGAGATACTACCTAAGCTGCCCCAAATCGCACGTCAGAGAAGCAAAAGGGCCCCAATGAACCCCTCTCTTCACCAGAAGAGTCCCAGTGCCTACTAGGAGGGAAAATGTCACAAAACAGGAACCAGGAACCCTGTCACATGACCTGGGACTGATCATCATCATCCTGACCCTTGGTTTCTTCATCATTTCCTTCGGAGTCGGAGTTTACTCATGGCTCAAGAGAGTTAGCATCACTTCCTCTCCTGAGGTGTTCCCAGGCACTGCATGCCAGGTTGGTCCAAAGCTCACCCACCACTTCCTCTGTGTCTTCCTAGGATCTCTTATTATCATCCTTGTGCATCAGCCAGTCAGGGCTGTGTAACAAGCCACTCCAAAACTCATTTGCTTTAAACCAGGAGACAGCAGAGAACTTATTAAAGGGACAGATAGCAAATATTTGCCACTCTGCTCACTTCTGATTATGAAACCCAAAGGCAGCTGGAGACAATATGTAAATAAATGGGCACGACTATAGTATAAAAAGGCCGGTTAGCTGTCATGCTCACAGGCCATAGTTTTCCAGTCGCTGCTGCAATGAGCCTTATTCATGATCTTGAATCTATAAGCTAGTTAACCCCTCTGCTGATATGGGACAGACTCTACAGAACATGGATTAGATGTTGCATGTATTTGTACCCACCTGGCCAAGTACTCGAGGTTAGCTAACCTGAGATTTTATTTACATAGCTGGGAGTTCCCTTGCTATCAGCTAAAGATGATTGAGTCTGAGTCCATCATCAAGGTGGTTTGTTCTTCGAAAATGTAAGCTTTCTAGGTATAATGGAAGCAAAGACAATCGAGGTCATAGCTCCAAACTGTCCCGTTATTAGTTCTACATCTGACAAATGCACATGGTAAAACTAGTCCAGATTCAAGAGTTAGAGAGATGGTTTCCACTTCTTGGTGTAAAGAGTCAGAAGTCCCATTGCAGAGGGTGCGGACATATTGCAGCCTACAGGACTGGCCATTTCTCATCTTCCATTACATACAGTGGTCTCTGAGACACATACATGTATGCTACTAGGTCTCTCTGTCTCTGTCTCTCTGTCTCTGTCTCTGTCTCTCTCTCTCTCTCTCTCTCTCTCTCTCTCCTTTTGGGCAGCAAACACTTTGAGGAAGGGATTGTAACTCTGATAGAATTTTGTATCTCCAGCATCTACAGGGTACCTAGAATGGAGTCCACAGTCCGTCTGTCTCCATCACCACCACCTCTGTCTTGGTCCGAAGCACCCTCCACTCTCATCCACATCCACAGCCTTCTGATTAATCTCTAGAACTGTTCTGTTTTCCTACAACTAGTCTCACTTCACCTACCAGAAGGACTATAAATCCAAACTCAATTACACGAACTACTCACATACCACCCCCAAATTAAAGCTGCCTAGTGGATCCCCACTTCCTCTGTCATTACACCTTTAACCTCTAATGTGGCACCAGTGTACCAAATCCTACCTGCCCTTCCTGACCTTTCTCATGCAACATCCCCTCCATATTCTTCCCTATCCCCAGAGCCTTTGCACTGTTGTCCCCACCATCTGCTCAGCCCTTCCATCTCACTTTGCTAACTGGTTTCCAGATCACAGCTCAGGTATCCCTTTCTTGAGTGAGCCTTTTCTAACTCTCAGGTTGGAGTCAGTTTTCTTTACTGCTCACTCTCCCAAGATCTGGCTCCTTTCCTTTGATAAGCTCTCATTTGTAGCACTCGTTCCAGTGAACCTGAGACTGCTCTCCCTCTTCCCTCATGGGTTCCAAACTCCGATGGACTCACCATGACATTCATAGCCACCACAGCGGGACCGCTTGGGCAGGCGTAAGCACTCATCAAAGCCTCCAGGGGATCAGAATAACTGTGTATATGGGAACTTCTATCCATCTTATGTTTGTGGATTCAGATGGACCTCTAACTGCAAGCCTACAGCAGGGCTGTGGGGTGGTTCACATGGGCACTTGAGTGGTGTTCATATCTGTAAAACAAGAAGGTTGGGCAGGGCCAGCACAAAGGTACCTGGAGGGGAGGGTGGAGACCTGCAGCCATGTGTGCCTGCGTGTGTGTGTGTGTGTGTGTGTGTGTGTGTGTGTGTGTGTGTGTGTGTGTAAGGAACCCAAGGGGATGCCTGGGGAGCCAGATACTCTTACCCTGATTCTGCCATTTCCCATCCTGGTGCATCAGTTCTGGTCAACACTGGCAGAAAAGCCAGCAGAGGGCTCAGCACAGCACAGTTGGGAGCTACTCAGGTTTGGCATCCAAAATCCCAAGTTACAACTCTGGTTTTGTTTTCCCGAATCTGGGACAAATAACCTCTCTATGGTCACTTGTGTGGTAATCTGTAAGATGAGAACAAAACTAGGGGATTCCCTTACCACATAAATATAAAATGCCAAGGAAAGAGCTGATGAGAAAATCTGTTGTAATAAGAGCTGCCAGTCATATATGTTCATTGAGACTGCCAAAGACAGGACTGATAATGCTCCCATTTTACAGATGAGGAAGTCAAGGTTCAGAGCAGTCAGGAACTAGCCCAATGTGGGTAGTAGAATGGGGATCTGGGATTCTACTCAGGTCACAATTTTTTCTTCTAGTCCTTGTTACCACTCAAGGATATTCAGTCATTCAGGGCACAGAAATGTTATAGACTGGTTTCCAGTGATGGCTCCACAAAACTAAGGTCAGATATGCCTTCTTCCTTACTTCTGTCTACCTTCCTGACCAATTGACAACATAGAGCCCTCATGACCCTGTCATGACCCTCACACCAACCACTACTGTTTCTTCTCTTCCTGGCTTTGAACAAGCAATGTCACCTTCCTAAAACTTGGGGCCTCCCTTTCCATAAAACAGATCAATTGTCACATCTCCCTCCCGAGGTCATGGGGGGAGGATGGAGGGGCAGCTAACTGAGGCACTGTGGTACACTATGTGATAGCACACTGTAAAAGACTAGCTCATCAGTGCTCACATCAAAGGGTCTGCAGAGCAGGACATGGCCAGGCCTCTTGGGAGTGGCTGTCCCTGTAGGTTGTCCCACCCAGAGGCCACCTTGTTTCTGTAATGATCTACTCATTCTGAAACCCAAGAGCCCACAGAGTCAGCCAGGCCCTACTTGCCTGGTTGCTTCTCTCTTCTGCTTGCTTGCTTGCTTGCTTGCTTGCTTGTTAGAGAAAAGGATCGACAAAGAAGGTTTCTCCTACATTTTAAGCATTTTGTTTTTCTTTCTTCCCCTACCACCTTTTCTTCTTAGATGCTTGCATGGAATTTCAAACAGCACTGTCACTTCCGGCCCCTGCCCAGCCTCCTATCTTAAATCCTATGCCCAGCTTTACTTTTGAAATCATGGGCTGCAGCCACCCAGACTCCAAAACCACAGGTCTCCTTTGAGACCGGATCATGTGGCATCTGAGGGGCTCTTTGGCCTTGGAGTGGCAATGCAAGCAATCTGGGACTCTGATTGTATGATTGTATTTACTGTAAACTATTCATTCCTAATGCCCATGGTACAGCCTGCCCTCACCACCCAGTGCTTCCTTGTGGTCAAACCCACCTACTCCTACCTCTTTGTCCCAGAAACACTCGAAACCAGGCCAACCAAGGTCAAACCATGGGCAGGCGGAACACCAACATGAGCAACTCATGGTTTCCAGCCTCCTCCTAATTTCCTCCACGTCATCAGGAGGCATCACATTAAGAGAGTGACTTTGAAAAGGAACCTCCAATAGGTCTCAGCCAATACTCTCCCTGCAGTATAAAATGGCCTTTCAGCAGACAAGAAAGGGAGCATAATTCGATTATGCAAAAGGCAAGACTATTCAAGACAAAATACCACAGAAGATAAAAGCACCATTCAAGGGTGGGCACACACTAAAAAGACTCTTTGGTCTTGAGTTTGCCTTGTGTTGGGGCCAAGCCAACATGGTTCTTCAGGATGGAGTTAACTAAGAGGCAATGGTTCCATTTATATGGTTGGTTATTTATTTTAACAAAGTTCAAGAGATGTGCCTACCTGTTTGGGGGCCACTGCAAATAAGTCCTTTACAAATGTAGTTGTTTGCTAGGGAACACCTGATGGAAGTCACTTACAGAAGGAAGGGTCAATTCTGGCTTGCGGTGCGGGGATACAGTCCACCACACTGGAGCAGTAAAAGCTTCTGGCAGAAGCAGCAGGAGTACAAGATGGCTTCTAACACTGGTGTGGGAGTCAGGAGCCAGGGTTCTGTACAGAATCCAGGTCTGGCCGTTACCCATAAGCCCTTTACCTCATCTGGGTAGGCTACAGGTCTCAGAGGTTCTACAGCCTCCTAAACCAGCATCCCACCATCTGGGGACCACCTACCTATTCTTACACATGAAGAATCTATGAGGGACATCTCACCTTCAAACTTTAATGTTGACCAATATCATCATCACCACAAGAACCCCTTCAGGCTTATTAATAACTTTCTCTCACAAATGAGGAAACTGAGGCACAGAAAAATCCCATCATTTACCCAGAGTCATGCAGTCTCTGGTGGTAGAACTGAAATCGAAATCAGTCTGGCTTGAAAATTCATCCTGGCTACCGATCTTTGTTTTGTAATAACGAGAATAAAATAAAATGTCATTTGTAGAATTTGGGCCATTTTAGACCTATAAATGCACAAGCTCCTATGAAGACTAAGTAATTTTCAACACTTAACTTAAAGAAGATTCATCTTAAGAAGCATCATCAAGACAGCAGGGACCCATCATCTGAGAACAGCTTATAAACTTGAGGGTGACAGTCATCATCTTGCACATTCCTTAACTATCTACATTCTTCTCTGCCTGGACCATAGCCTGAGCAGTCACCAGCAAGGCAGTTGAGGCCCTTCCTGACAGAGCTAACAGTCTAGATATCATCCCAACCCTTGGCAATTCACCCAGGTAACAGGTGACTGACAGGTGCAAAACAGTTTGCTGTGGGAAGAGCAAAGAGACATCTAACTCCAGGTTCAGGGGGAATGACACCTGAACTGAGGTGTAACAAAGAAAAGCCAGACAAATGATGAGGTTGGGGAAGTGAGGGAAATGTTCAAAGGGCATACAGAGTTTGGGCAAGAGATACTGAATCATGAAAGGATTGTCTACATGTTTTAACCTTACCAAAAACTATACAGCTTATAAAATGGGGTATGGGGTCTTTAATTCAAGCCAAGTACGTTCTATCAGCTGACACACAGCATCCACAAGACAGGTGACCTCTGCAAAAACCTTTCTCCTGGGAGCCTGAGTGAGATAGCATCCCTTTCCCTGGTCACCTCCTTGGACTCTTACTGAGAAAAATGCATCATCCTTTCAGGTCCTCTTTTTGGTTCCTTCCCCAGTGCATGTGTGAGCAACCCATAGAGCCTCAGAGGGTTCTGGGTTGGGAACCAGGCATCCCAGAACCCTGTACTAAATGTTTTCTGGCAAGTTCTTGTGCATTTGCCAGGAGCCTCTAGACTCTCAGTTCTCGATTCCAATCGGCGACAAGTGGCTTTCTCCACTGACCCGACTCCCCCGTCCATGCCTCATAAGAGAAGTTGATGAAGTTGTTGTTTCAGCCACACCAAGGAGGGGTAAGGGGTAGCTGTGACAAGGGAGCCAAGTATGAGCAGGGAAGGTCTGACCACATGACAAACCACACTATAGGGTTTTACCTACCCAGTCTTCACGGCACCCCAGCAAGGCAAGAGCTGTGACCATTGCTACTTTTGCACCCGAGAGTGTTGACATCCCAGAAAACTAAGTGACCTGCCTATGGTTCCCCCAACTAGCCTAGGATATCGCTGGCCCAGCACCATGACTGATAAATTGTATTCTTTCTGAGGTTCCTGAACCCAGCCTATGTGTGTGGTGGCTTGTCTGATGTAGCACCAGATCTGGACTCCAGCATCATAGTAAGTGCCTCTGAGCATGTGCACATGTATACACCTCCTCTTGGGTACTCTTTCCTCCAGTGTCTGATTGCCAGGGCCCAAGAAAACCCTGTGTTTCTCTGCATCTTGTGTGTGTGTGTGTGTGTGTGTGTGTGTGTGTGTGTGTGTGTGAGAGAGAGAGAGAGAGAGAGAGAGAGAGAGAGAGAGAGAGAGGTATGGGATAACGGGATATATGTTATAGGGGTGGGCACATTCACCACAGTGTATGAGTGTGTGTGCTTATGTAGGCACATACAGAAGCCAGACAAGGAAATGAAGTACCTTTCTATATTGTTCTCCCCTTTAGTCCCTGTGGTTGCAGGCACACATACCCATTCCTGGATTTCTATAAGGGTTCGTGGGATTTGAACTCAGGTCTTCACACTTGTTATGCACAGGCAGGCCCCAAGGCTGAGCCTTCGAAGCAAGCCTCTATGACATCATCCTGGACCATGGACTCTCGCCTCTCTTGCTGTCTCATGTGTATGTTTCATTACTGAGTGACTCATAGGTACTTAGCTCACAGTGTACTTGTTTCTCCATGGGATTAGAAGCTCCCTAAGGGCAAGGCTTACCCATCTAGCCTATGACAGCCTTGTAGGCCCCATGCCCAGTGTCACCTACACCCAGTCCCTCTCTAGCCAGAAATCCCTTCCTGTTTGGCTAGACTGACCCCATGGAGATGGGAGTGCCATGACCGGGGGCACAGTGAATGAGATGGCCCCTTCCAATAGTTTGCTAGAGCTGAAGAAGCAGATGTTGTACCGGGATGATGCAGCAACCAAGACCTATGCTCTTGTAATTCTGGAGGCTGAAGTCCAAGAGCAGAGTGTAAGCAGGCTTGCTTTGACTCTCCTGGGCTGCCTCATGGCTGGCTCCTTCTTGTTTTCTTCTATAGGGAGTCTGGATTCAAGTTCCCTCTTTTGATGAAGAGCCCAGTTCTTGGGTTAATATACCCCCCAAGAGTCTCAGTAAGTATTACGACCCCAATGATATCAATAAACTTTACACACTTCTTTAAGGGGCCTGTTCCCCAGTACAGGGGCATTCTGAAGCCGCAGGGATTCTTACTTCAATATATAATTTGAAATTCATTAATTCAGCCTACAGTACATCTCAGCTTCCCTCTTTACTTCTATTCCCATGGTCACCCATGGTCACCCACACACTAAATTAGACTCATTAAAGAGCAGGTTGGGAATATCCAAAATGCCAAGTCAAAGTGTCCAGTGGCTGGTCCCAGGGTCCCCAGAGAGAGCCTGTAGCAAATACTGTCTGCTTTGATAATATTCTACGTGTCCACACTCATCACTGTCACCCATGGCTGACCAGGAGAAGGCTGGAAGGCACAGGACACAAGTGTTTTAAGGAAGCCATGTCCTTCACTGGCCAAGGAGGCCAGGCCAGTTCTCAGGTTTCACCAGAAGGCAGGCCTCTGGAGTTGCTTAGCAACTCCCATGCCAGATGTTCCTAGCCACCCACAGAGCTTCTGAAAGCTTCTCTTCATGCAGCCTTGGCTCTTCCAGGAAAGGGAGGAAAATACCAAACAACTGATTGTCTTCTTCTAGTCACAAATTTGATAAAGGAAGAAACCATCCCTCTACTACTAGGACTCAGGGACTGGTGCCCACCCCAACCCCACAGCTTTTCCCCTCTGCACAGTGCAATTGAAATCCACCTCAAGACTATCCACTATGAGAACTTGAAGACCTTCCATAGCTTACCACGTCTGCAAAATCAAGGTCACCCTCCATCCACAGCAAGGTAATCAAAACCCTCTACCTATGTCCCAGATTTAGGTCCCTTTGTCAAAACCAGATGACTTAGGTTCAAATCCTATCTGTGAAATGTTCTAGCCATGTGACTTTGGACAGTTTAACTAACTTGCACATGAGTTAGGGTTTGGGTGAAAATGCCCTGCTCCCACAAAAATATGTTTAAAAAATTGGTTCTTAATCGGTAGCTCTGTTAAAAGAAGGTATGGAACTTTGGAGAGGTGGAGACCAGCTGGAGGAAATATGCCTCTGTTTATAGTCTGGCTCCACTTCCTGTCCTATTTCTGTTCGCTGGTACCCAGAGATGTGAGTAAACACCATAGGAATTCTCCCACCACTGTGACTTCACCATCGTAAGGAATCCTCCAACTCTTATGTTACGTCTTATTAGGTAATTGCTCATAACGACAAGAAAAGTTAGTAATATGCCATGCTCCAGTGTTATAACCCATAAAATATTAACAACAATAGTATTTCCTTTATAGCATTGTTACACAGATCAAATCCGTTGATGTGTGTGACGCATACAGAATAGTCTCTAGACTAGATTACATTGCATATAGACCTTGGTAAACTTAATCACACAGAGGCCCCATCCTACAGCACATCCCGCAGGAGGTGACAAGCTCTCCTAAGGACCCACAGGGACAAGGCATCATTCCTGTCAGAAACAGGCCTTGAAGGGCAAGGAGGCACTTCCCATTGAAGTGGGGGTGGGGCGGTGGAGGAACCAGTCATGGGCACAGGATGATTGGAGCTTGGAAGAGTGTGGTGTGTCTGGGCCGGTCCAGATAAGTATTGCTGGAACTGGATGTGAGAAGTGGACCTCAGGAGGTGGGGTTGATAGAAGAGGGAGACCAAACTTTAGAGAAATTGGAAGCTCAGCTGGGTGCCTAGTGAAAGGCACCACACCTTGCCTGTTCCCTGCTGAGCATGGGATGTGGGAGTGCCTTCCGAGGGGAGTAGTTCGATGGGATGAGGAAGGCCTGAGGCCTTTGCTGTGGAAGGTGAAGGGAGGATTTTCAAGTCTGTGAGAAGACACCAGAGCATGAACCAGTAAGCCCCTGGGAGACCTGCTGACGGCCCAGCTGTAGGAAAGTGTGCACAGGTGCCAAGGATGGGGAAATGGAACCAGGGAAGGAGGGGAGCAGAGAAGGCACCAGGCCAAGGATTTGTATCATCATCCAGGATGTAATGGGCTGAGTAGAAAAACTTCTAGAAGGGCTAAGATAGTATTAGAGGTTATCTTTTAGAAAGAACTCTGGTGGGTTCCCTACCAGCAGAGACAAGAGTATTGCTGGAAGAGGTAGGGTAGGGGATCCTTGATAAGACATCATCCATGACAATGGAAAGGACAAGCCAGACACAATAGAAAAAGAAAAAAAATAAAGACAGGAAAAGGACAGCATGAGGGGGAGGTATGATGGCCTGTGGACTACCTGAGTTGATGGTTGAGAGTTGAGACCTGCTGCCTCTGAAGGCAGGCCACCTACAGCTTAGCTCTGCAGCTAGGCTGGCAAGAATCCTGCTACCTGTCCCAGTGCCTCGCCCGGATCCTGCCTCCAGCTGGGACGTTCCACAGCGCATTAGACTTCGGGCTACATTCCTGGAGCCTGCGCAGAACTGACTGTGGGCAAGGTCTTCCCTCAAAAAAACCAAGAAAGTTTTTTTTCAGTAAAGACAGCTATGCTTTGATCGGTGATTCATCTCAATGTTTTTATTTCTCTCCCATCTAGTCTCCTAGCCCCAGTTTGCCTCCCAGGGGACCCGGTCTTTTGGCACACTGGAATGGCGGACCCCAACAGATGGTGTCTGAAAGACGGGGCTGTTCAGGAAGAAGGCACGTAACTCTGCTTGCTAAAAGAGACAGAATTTGATTACCTGGCCACTGGGAGACGAAAGAGTCTCTGGGATAAGGTGTATCAGAGGAGGAGGAGGGCTCTGGCTTAGAGGCAGCAGCATGATGTTGGGAACCTCATCAGGGATGACAAGGAGGAAAGCCAAAGCAGGAGGGCTACCCCCTAGTAGCTTTGCTCCTCTGCCAAAGGCTCAGCCCCTGGCAGGAAGCCCCTCACAGCTTTACCTTCTAGAAGTTTGTTTGTTCCTTCATTTTTATTTCCATGGTACTGGGGATTGACCCCGGGTCCTTGTGCATGTTAGGTAAGCATTCTACCACCAAGCTACTTTCCCTAGCCTTGAATTTCTGGAGTCTAGTAAACACTCGGTCTTCAGATCCAACACTAGTGATGGTTTCCTGTTATCCCATCTAGTGTTAGTCCCATCTAGTGGAACAGCCACACTTCTGTAAAGGTTTCTTCCATTAAAGTCTCTTCATCATAAAGATGGAGGAAGGAAGGATAGATGGAAGGTAGGTAGATGGGACAGATAAAGTCACAATGGAAATGGAAACAAGGCAGTCAAAGAGCCAGGAAAAGAACCAGGAGTCAAGGGAGAAATGAACTACATATCCAGTGGACATCGCCTTTAGTTTAAAGGTTTAGTTTTGGGTTTAGCACTGGAAGGTCAATGATGACCACAGTGAGAGTAGTTTCATATGAGAGGGAATCTGTTAGTAGAGGTCAAGGAATGAGGCAGACATAGGGAAGTGAGATGCTTGTTTGATTCCTTTATTTCCTGTGACTTGGGAGCCACAGACATCTCTCCTCTGGGCCTACCAAAGCCCCCAAGGCACCTGTCACAAGAACATCTGAGCTGTCTCTTGGTTTTAATAAGGAGCCCAGCTATTTCTGCCCAGCTACCTTGGGTGTCACTACCTAGATCTGTCACTCTGGGGTGAGTCAGTTCAGCCTTGACCACACAGCACACACAGCACCAGCCAAGGAGGCATCACCCACACAGAGAAGAGCTATTTATAACCAGCCACAGAGCTGAGCGCTTCCGGAGCTGTGCTGGCTCGGTACTCCTGTCGACTCGGTCAGTCTCACAACAACCTGAGAGGCTATGCATTTCTGATCTCTGTTTCTAAAACAGGAACCTGGAAAAGATGGGTGCCTGAAATAATTTGATAGCTTCAGATCCAAATATCTCTTCTTGGCAAAGTCATGAGGGAAGGAGGCAGGAAGGAGAAAGTAGCTAACACTTCTGCTAGGTGTTGTGATAGGTTTCAAGGACAGCAGTATTCTCTTATGGGGTACTGACAGGAACAGCACAAAGGAGCTCTATTTTATGGATGGCCCTTCTAAACTCCAAAGGACCACGGTCTTCCCAAATTAATGGCAGAGCACAAGGCTATATGATTTAAACTCAAGCATCCCTGTGACAGGCAAGTCCTCTCTTTCTCTCGTCTATTGAATCTCCTTGATAATTCACAACTCAAACGAAGGCTTGGACAGATTAGAATATCCTGATTAAGGCTAATCTATAAGTGTGACCTCTGAGGGTCCAGAGGGACAAGTACTTTGGAATGAAGAAGGGAGGTCTTGTGATGGTCCAATCCCCAGGCTCGGGGGCTGAGTTCTGTGCTTTATATGGAGAGAAAAGTGGGGACCAATGATGCTGCCACCTACTCTTTGTCTTCCCTGCTTCATTCAGTCCTGAGCTGGTTTCCAACGCACCCAGAGAATGGCTGGGCTTCTTAGAAATATGAGTCAGTCCCAGAGCATGGAAAAGAAGCTGTTTGTCTTGTTTTCTGGGCCCAAGTAGAGGTCGCCCTTGCGCAGCCCTGCAGGTTTCTCAGGTTTAGAGACGTTGGGACTTGTCTACTCTCCCTGGTCAGTGATTATTATATTGATCATCTATGTGGAGCCATCACTCCAGGCTCAGCTTGCAGAGACAATGGATGGCTCTGTTTCGGATCCTCGGGTGCACCCAGTGGTGATTTAAATTCGCTTGGCCCAGGGAGTGGCACTATTAAAAGTTGCCATGTTGGAGTAGGTGTGGCCTTGTTGGAGGAAGTGTGTCCCTGTGGGGGTGGTGTTGGAGACCTTTCTCCATGTAGGAGTCTGTTTCTCTTGTTTGCCTTTGGAACAAGATGTAAAATTCTCAGCTTCTCCAGCACCATGCCTGCCTGGACACTGCCATGCTTCCTGCCATGATCGTAATGGACTGAACCTCTGAACCTGTAAGCAAGTCTCAATTAACTGTTATCCTCTCTAAGAGTTGCCTTTATCATGGTGTCTGTTCACAGCAGTAAAATTCTAACTAAAACAAACCCTATCTCTCACCTGTGGTGACAGTAGTCCATACCTTAGTGTCTTTGACACTGGCATATACAACTCCCTTTCCTAACCAAATACCATGAGTGGCCTGTTCCTAGGAAAGGAATGGGAGTGGTATTTATTTTACTACAAGGACTATCTAGACAGTCACTCCAGTGAGAATCTGAAGACACCCAAGTACTTTCTGTCAGCCACCATACACGCAACTGGAGCAATGGAAACAGAACACTGAGTCAGATGAATGTGGGTTCCAATTCTGGTACCACTAGATTGCTATGTAACTTGGAAGGCTGTCACCTGCCTGGCCTCATATATGAAATAGATTGCTTCCTCCAAGGTCAAACACAGACATGATAAGGTCTTCAAGGATTGTGCAAACACTGAAGACAGTTGTGTGTGAGAAGATGCTCCACTCTGTGTTTAGCTCCTGTATCCCACTTCTCTGTTACCTTTTCCATGTGTGAGGTCACAGACCTCACACACACAGGCTTAGCATCTGCAGGATCCCTAACGCCCATATTCATGTGGAATTGGATCTTTCTAGATTCTGCCATTAGCCTTTTACTGCTCTCAAGCATGGGACAGATTCAGCACACTCTTTCCCAGATAAAAACACCTCTAAGAAAAAACATCACCCAGCTCGAGTCTCATAATCGCTGTGTGGGCTCTGTAGCTGGACCTCACTTGCTCAGCAAGGAGCTGGCAGGGTCTAGCCTGCACTCAAGTTCTAATCCTAATCTCCATCTGTGTCACATTCTGGTCCATCATGGAATCCTTTCAAGGGCTGTTGGTTTCCAGAAAGAAGGCTTGGCTGGCTCCCATGTTTTCACAGAGGTTCTTTGGGGTCTCTCAGATATTGGCAGCCACCGAGGGACACCTCTTGAGACCCCACTGGACATTTGTCATGGAGTCCCCCAGGTGCTTTAATCCAGCATATCTGTACTTCCAATGGGGAAAGTCTGTACTAAGGACCCCTGCCCCACTCTCTCCCCCAGAAGTAGTAAGGTGACACCCAGATGTGATCAATTGGATCACAGAGCCACTGGAGGCCAGGTGACTTTCCTCCACCAGCCTTCATGGGCCACTGAGCTACAGTGTGGACTCCATTGTTTTCCCTGAAGAAACCACTGGTCATTGTACTCAGGGACATTTACTGTCCCTTCCCTGGACCTTAGAAACCAGAGATATAAGCTGGGCATTGGTGGTGCATGCCTTTAATCCCAACACTTGGGAGGCAGAGGCAGGTAGATTTCTGAGTTCGAGGCCAGCCTGGTCTACAAAGTGAGTTCCAGGACAGCAGGGCTATACAGAGAAACCCTGTCTCAAAACAAAACAAACGAAAAGAAAAAAGAAACCAGAGACATAATGGCTTTTATACGTTTTTATATTCGATCACACATTCAATTTGACCAGCATTAAACCCCTCTAACAAAGGAACCATCAGAGGAGCCCCCCTGACAGGCAGGTGCCTTGGAACCAACCCAGGTGCAGTAACCAGAATTTCCCAGAGTGCTTCCAGGCAAATCCCCTGCAAAGAAGGACCATTCTGATGTGGAATCAGGGCTAGGAAGCACCAAGTCTCAAGTTAATCAGTAGAAATTAATACTCAGCACCTACTTAGTACCAAAGAGAATCACCACACTTGACCCCTACAGAAGCCAGAAATCTGAGTGTTGGGTTTTTCTTGGGGTGGGGGGTGGGAGGTGGGGCGGCAGACGGATAAGGAGGTAGGGAAAGACTATGTTCCTGATCTCCACAGTTGTTGTGAGGTGGAATGCAGGGTTTAAATCTGCTCTTTCCTACATTTAAGCCCAGTCAGCTGTTCCCAGGCCCCTGTCTTCTGAGTCTATGACATGAAACCTTCTGTGCTCATAGACTCTTAGGATTGCAGAACAAGTCAGACCCTGCCTCATCTACATGCTGATGTAAATAGAGGTGGCTGGTAACTTGGCTAACACAGTACTCTATGACCAAGACCCCAAGAGCTGGGAGAGTCCATGGTGACATGATAAGGGCCCAAGAAGGACCAGGGAAGATATCTGAGAGAGGAGATGTGACCTTTGAACTCAGTCTTGAATGATACTAAGACATTTCCATCTCCCATATTACCATCGGTATATTCAGACTACATGCCTACATCATGCCATGTGCTGTGTTTGATCTGAGAGATGAGAAGGTAAAAACTACATCATCCACTCTCCAGGATGCCCCGTTTCTAATATGCTAACTTCTAGGACTTCTCATCCCCCTCTGGATCTGCAACAGACCCTCTTCTCCCTCCTCCCCCCCACTCCGTTTCCCACACATAAGTTTCTTAGGATACTATCAGATAGTTCAGAGAGCCCTCAAAGCAGGACTTTCAAAGTCACCTAGGAAATGGGGATATTACAGGGTGAGCTAAGGAAAGAGAGTCACCTGCACCACACCCAGACTGTGAGTCACAACACCCAGACCCCTGAGAAAGGGGAGTGATAAGAGCCACTTCCCTGGGAAGTCAGGGAGGGAGATGAGATAAAGGAGAAAGTGCTTTGAGCTCCTCCAAAGGAAGAAGCCACAGCAGACCCAGGGTGTTATTAACAGCATCATTATGCCTCAATTAAAGGGACACGCATCTGACTACATGACGAATCATTACCTTGTGTGGCAGCCCACACATGGTTGTATTTTAGTGTAATTTCATTTTTATTATTAACTGATAAGACCGTAAAATACTCACAAATCATTCCAACATGGAACTACTCCCCTTCTGGCTGTGTGGGGTCTCTTCCTTCCCACAGGGCCAGGAGAAGGGCTATGCAAGGGCCAACAGGTTAGGCTCTCCTCAGTACCAGTCCTGGGTCCTTGTTGCAAAGATTTAGAACTACATCTTGACCTCCGACTCCATTCTCCAAACCACCCTTCTCCTTGACCCTTCCCACTTTCCTTCCTTTACTTATCCCCTTCCCCCCACCTCATCTGCCCTCCAGTAAATAAGTTCTGGAGGAGTTAAATGCACACGCAGGGAAGAGAGAATAGTTAGATCCAACCCTCAACTTTACGCAGGTAAGTGAGGGTCATTCATTCCTTCATTGGTCTAGCTCTGAGGACTTACTCCGTACTGAAGACACAGAACAGTGACACAAACGACACACATGTATGTACAAATGAACCACACACTTGTAGGTAAAAAAGTCACCCTAAGCAACCACAAGAGCCTGGCTCATCAGAACTTCCCATCTACCTAGAGTCTCAAGCCAATTTTTAGAAATTCTGTCCAAATAAATTTTAGGGAAAAAAAATCTCCCTTTCCCATAAATGGATGAGCTAAAAAGCTCATGCACACATAGAGCTTTGGGGGTCCCCCTCCTGGAGAAAGCCAGTCTGAGAAGGAAGGAAACATGGGGAAGAAGAGAACAGTACCTGAGACCCCTGGATCCAGCCGGAACTGAAGCCACCTGCTGTACCTTAGACCTGAGGTGGTCTCCTGCTGTACCTTAGACCTGAGGTGGTCTCCACCAGCTTATGTGTTTGACTGCTTGGTACCCAGCTGCTGGGGCTGTTTTAGGAAGTTGCAGAAGGAGGTAGAGCCTTGATGGAAGAAGCAGACCATTTGGGGGTGGGCCCAAGCCCCCTTCTTGTCCACTCGAGTCCTCCTAACTTTGAAAGCACCATGACCAGCTGCCCCCTTATTCCCATATTCCCATCGCCACGCCTCACCCACCAAGATGGGCTAAATTGCTTCTAAAACCATGAGCCAAGATAAACCTTTCCTTCCTGTAGTTGTTCCTCCTCGGGTATCTTCTGACTGCAACAAGCACAGTAACTAATATTTGTCATGGACTTGCCCCTCACAGTTGTGAGATGCAGTGGGTTCCTCTTTATACCTTTATTTGTCTTTCTGACACTTGAAACCAAGACAACTCTGACTCATCTTGGTCTGAACACTTCATTTCCCACTTGAGCTCCCTAGAATCCAGCAATAAGTGATTGGCTGGACCACGAAGCAGGTCTTCTTGATATGTGTCTTCCAGCATCACTGAGAGTGGAGGATGAAGAACTTCCTCCAGTCTAGGACCTTGGATTTTTCCCTGTTCTACCTTGAAACACAGTTTCCCTCAAATTCCCACCTTCTTAAAAGCTCCACTTATCATTTCCTCTTTTTCCTACCATTTGTACCATTAGTTACTTGATATTCAACTTGAAATCAACAGTCACTTGATGTAAATATATTTACATCAAAATTAGCCTTCATACCATTCACACGGAAATATTGTACCATTTGACATGACATGCAATTAAAACATCTGCCACATTAGTTCAATTAAGGCTAGATGCCATTACACCAGTTTTGTCCTCGTACCCCTTTGATGAAAGGGAGATTAGTGTATCAAGGCTATGATAGCATCAAAGAACCAGTACCTTGCCTAACGCTCCCTTGGGGAGCAGACTAGCACAGCAGTGTGCCAGGTACTGGTGGGTATTCCCAGCGCAGGCCTCTGCAACTAGTTTTTCTGTGGACAGTCAGGACAAATCTCATAGAGAAAGACTTAACAGTCACAAATATCCCATTTGGAAATTGTCTAGCATGAGATAGAAAACCTGCCCTCTGCCTGAGATAATCGAGGCTCCACTGTGCGATTGCCCAAGACTGGTATCCAGATGAGATGCATCTTTACGGAGTACCTTCTGTTCCCCCTCTGACATCCTTCACTTTTTCCTCCATAAATCAGTCACATGAAAGCTCTACTCAGATTCTATTTGTATTGTGAAGGAAGGCGGGGGAGGGGAGGCGGGGAGAGGGAGAGGGAGAGGGAGAGGGAGAGGGAGAGGGATCTAGGCCCAGTGTGGCAGGGAAATGTTGGTACCATGGGGCATGGGGAGAAAGCTATGTT
Source organism: Mus minutoides (assembly GCA_902729485.2). NCBI lineage: Eukaryota > Metazoa > Chordata > Mammalia > Rodentia > Muridae > Mus > Mus minutoides. The sequence continues at coordinate 435,222 of LR750102.1, read as the reverse complement.
TTTAACCACACCCCTCAGTATACACAGATTGTGGGGTCCCTTAATTAGCTCCAAATTTGATACTACTCACCTTTCAGATAAAGAGACTAATGTTTCACAAGGTCACACATGCAGGAATGAGGAACTGAACCCAGATCTACTCAACCCACAGCAGTCTCATTCTCCTTCCCGCATGAGAAGACATATCTTGCAGAGGTTTGATGTGGCACAGGCAAATGGCCTGTTATGGGCTCAGAAAGGAGTTCTAGCCCAGCCTTCACTTTTAAGCATTGCCAACTGAAATGGTTGATTTCCTTGGGCCTCAGTTTCTGATTCCAAAGAGCAGGAAGAAATCCTGTCTCTACACCTCCTGACTGGAGTCTTGAGGTACTCTGTGCCTGTTTCTCTGGTGGGTCCAGCTTTGTTTCTGCACATCGGCTTCATTGGTGATCATGCTAGGTTTAGAGGACATGAGTGCAGGTGAACGGTGAGCATGTTCTGTTTGTCGACGCTTACAGGGCCACAGCGAAGGCACTGGCTGAGCTGAATGAGATGATCCTGTCATCTCAGCACTGCAGTGAGCCCCCCAAGCCCCCAAAGTTGGGAAGTGATGGTTTCACAGTAATACATGTGCTGGAAAACCTGTCCTCTGGACAACAATCTTATCTTTCAGGCTTCCCAGGATCCCCAGTGTGGCTAATGAGAGAAGACCTTGAACAAAGGGTCGGAAAGAGGAGAGACCTCAGAAACAGAAAAAAGGAAAGAGAAAAGGAGGAAGCCTTCTCATCAGGGTTCCAGCATTGCCTGGTAAGGATGTCCTGGACCACAGTTCACATCCAGGAGACTGTCAACTTCTACTCATGCCCCACCCGCAACGAGGTCCCCTACCCTCCAGCCCACCTACCTTCAGCCAGAAGCAGGGTCACAACACTAGTGACTGCACTAAGAAGAGCTAGAATCAGCCTGCAAGAATTTTTTTTCTCCTTCACATCCTATAATCAAGCTTCCCTGCCCTAAATACTTCACACATGGCCACATCTTCACACTACCTGCAACCTACCTCAATAGCATCTCTTACTTGGAGATTTGGCTAAGTCCGAAATGCTCTCCCACTTGCTCAAGCTTCAAAATGTTAGCTCCCAAAGTGGTGGTCCTGTACCGAACGAACACATACTTTTAGAAAATGAAGCTCAACTCACAGAAATACTTGGCTAAGAACGGGCCCTTGAAGGTTATACCCAGTCCCAGGCTATTGTCACACTCTGCTTCCTGTCAGCTGTAATGTCAACAGTCTGCAACACTCACTTCCACTGTCACCTTTGGATGGACAATCCATATCTTCCCACCACAACGGACAGAAACCCTCTGAAACTGTGAGCCAAAATCAACCTTTCATTTCTTGGATTGCTCTGTGGGCTGTCACAGCAACTTGAGAGTAACCGATACAGAACGCTTTTTGGTGTTCAAAATCCTTATCATGACAGGAGCAGTTCCATGTGACCTCTGCTTGGCCTAAGCCAAGCCACTCTCCATCTTTCAACTTTGTCTCCCTTGTTCATTCTGCCTTTCCCCCCACTACTTCCACCCTGGCCTTCCTATGCTCCAGGACTTCTTGGCTGTTTTCAGCCCCAGAAGCCCATTCTTAGAATATGTCTTGCCACTGCACTGCCTTGTGTGTCCTTCCCAGGCTGATCACCACTCTTATCCTTTGCGGTCAAGGGCTGGATCCTTGCCCACTCTCCTTTTTGCCCTTCATTTACAATATTCCATGACACTCAGTGCTTTGCCAGGTGATTATTTTCTCATTTTGTTCATTGTCTGTTTCTGAACAGATTTACCTACATGTCTTACCCACAACTCTGTCCTCAAAGTCTGGACCATGCCTGGCCAAAATCAGAACCTATAGATTAAATGAATGAATGAATGAATGAATGAATGAATGAATGAATGGGAAATGCAACATGGACAGGCCCTATACTGCATGTTCACTGTGTCCATCCTGAACAGTCTCCTCTCTTCTTCTGTACAGGACTCCACTCAGTCCTGCTGGCTCCAAGATGGCTTCCCAGGTGCCTATAATACCACATGACTCTTCACTTCGTGGAAGTAGCCTGTGTTCAGTTCTTGTAGCCTGGTTGCAGCCTGTGTTCAGACTCTACAGTCACCCACATAACCCTGTTTGTGTGTGTGTGTGTGTGTGTGTGTGTGTGTGTGTGTGTGTGTGTGTGTCATAGCTCCTCAAGGTCTGGCACTACTTTACACTGAAATGGGAACCAGAGAGGGGAGAGAAAGGGGTCACACGCCCAAAAAAATGATCTCAGCCATCAAAGGGATTGACTCACAGCAGAAGGTTTGGGACATAGAATAGTATCAAACAAATGTAGCTTGAGTTCTTTTCCTTTTGTACCTTTATTGAACACTACCTATATGTAAGGCTCTGGGTTAAGTAGCACAAGAAAGGAAAAATAGCCATAAGCCCCAATCCCTGCCAGCTAAGCATTTATGGTCTGGTTACAACATCAGTCTGAATCATAAGCAATCACCATATAAGACTATCAGTTAAGTGCTCAAGAGAGCCCCACCTCCAGAATTCCATTTCTTTCTATTGAACAATTCCAAGATCTGGCCCCATGCCACGAAGCGCCTGGTGTTCCCTTTCTCTCGCCAGGCAATATTCTGTTTTACAGTGTACCATCCACACTAAGGCTCCTCTTTCCATCTTCCTATTGAATCTTCTCCGTGTGTGTGTGTGTGTGTGTGTGTGTGTGTGTGTGTGTGTGTTACAGTGAACTTGCCCCAGACAAAGTACATGTTGCTAAAGCCACTCCTGAGTGATCTTCAGAATACACTGTCCCCACACCTGGAAACTGTTTATGAGGCTTGAACTCACTAGCCTGCCCTATCAAACCTGCCCAATTGGGCAATGCAGTCAAACAGCCTGGGAGAGGATCAATGCTGGGAGTCCAAGGGTCCCAGTGAGAAAGAGCTCGGCAGAAAAGCTTCAGGAGCCCTTACTGATAAAGGCTAAGTCCTGAAGGCACACACACACACACATACACACACACACACACACACACACATACACATACACACTCACACACAGAGAGAGATAGAGACAGAGAGAGAAACAGAGAGAGTCAGAGAGAGAGAGAGAGAGAGAGAGAGAGAGAGATGTCCCAGATACCACAAGAAAGCAGATGAGTTGGGAAAGATGCTCATTTGGACTGAGACCCAGGAGTTGCCGAAGTTTCTCAAATTCCACCACCCCCACCTTGAGTTGCCAAGATGATGAAATAATGCAGATTTTGAATTATCTCTACAGATGAAGTGAGAATCCCAGAACTCCTGCCCCCCCCCCGACCCAGCCCACCTCTGGTGGCTACTAAAGACTACAGGTTGGTCTTGTCACGGCCCCATGAGCATGTTAGGGATCAGAGTGCGGGCCCCCAGAAAGCACAGCATGATGAATGTCGGCTTGGAGAGGAGTTACTTCACCTATTAGCTGGCAATGGAAGTGCCAGGTGGAAACAGAGTGTTGAAATGCAGAGGAGCTGCATCCCCACCCCGAGGCATGATGAAACAGTTGGAAGAAGTCTTCACAGGCACTTGGCACACGTATGAGAGAACAGAGGGGGTTGGGACCAGGCTGGGGATTCTCAACTTTAACAACCAGACTTGACCATGAGCACGCTCTGGGAGACGACACAGAAGGAGGGGGTCCCCAGGGGTCAGCACATCTGCATAGGGGGAAGCCTAGCCAAGGTACAGTGTGCCAGGCAGACTCAACTCCTAGCGGCCTCGCAGAGTCTCAACTTTGTGTTTGGTTGTTCCGATGAGCCATGGGGGTGGGCGGGGGGGGGGGGGGCAGAGGCTGCAAATGAGCTAAAACATCATAGCTAGAAAGGTAGGAAGAGAGATATGGCTACAGAATGAAGTGGGAGCGACGAAGAAATTGAAAGGGGAAAGAAAGAAAAATGGTAGAAGTGGGGTTGACGAAGAAAAAGAAGGATGGAAAGAGGAAGAAGAGAGAGGAAGAGAGGATAAAACATTGGCTGCATCTATAAGGCTGCTGTTTCTGAGAGCCAGAGTTCTCAGAAATTTCATACTCTGACTCGCAGAATAATGTACATATAAACGTGTGCAAGCACATGTGCCCATGCAGATGTGTGGGAACGGAATATAGATGTGATTGCTTGCTGTGCTGTTCTAGTATGTGAGCATGTGTATGTTGGCATGATATGTGTGTGTGTGTGTACATGTGTGTGTGCATGTGATTGTGGGTGTGCTTTTGTGCATGAACATGTTTGTATGCTGTGTTTTATGGGTGCCCATATATGCATGCCTGCATCTGTGCCTAAGCATCCTAGGCTAAGACTTAGAAGAGTTGGAATGATATAGGGACCACCATGGGACAGCTTTGTGACCTTCGGTAAGTCATGTCTCCAGGCTGGCTCTCAGTTTTCTTGCATGTTCTTTACAGAACAATGCTTACCACATAAAGGTCATTCAGTTAATATTTACTAAGTACTACTACTTTAAAGTAACACTATCTGTTTAAGGTTAAGGAGATTTTTAAAAATGAAAATTATATGCAATACTAGCAATACTACTTTCTTTGTTCATGACACATAATAGAAGCTCAATAATTATTATTATAATAATTATTGGATTTGTCCCTTTAGGGCAGAACTAAGAACTTAAACCAATTCTTTTTTTTTTTTTAGATTTATTTTATTTATTATATGTAAGTACACTGTAGCTGTCCTCAGACACTCCAGAAGAGGGAGCCAGATCTCGTTACGGATGGTTGTGAGCCACCATGTGGTTGCTGGGATTTGAACTTATCACCTTTGGAAGAGCAGTCGGGGTGCTCTTACCCGCTGAGCCATCTCACCAGCCCCCTTAAACCAATTCTTGAGTCCATCTCAGGGGTTTCTGGGTTCCCATTAAGGTATATATTAACCAGACTGCTTTCAAATACTGCCTGCTTTCAGGCAAACTTTGACAACCATACATTTGCAAAATTTAAAAGCACATTTGAATTTAAACAACTTGAAGATCCGAAGTCAGCTTTGCTTTCCGCAACTTGGAATGGGGGTGGGTGGGTGGATGGAGGGCAGGAAGTTTGCTAGTGACCTGAGGTCCTGACCTCCTGTCTGGGTGTCACACATGTAGTTCACAATCATACACGGTAGGAATTGTTATCAGCACGCAGTGGAAGTGGCTGGGGCCCAGAGAGATTGAGTAAGCCATCCACAGCCACAATGCTCACGACAGGCCGGCAGAGCTAATTCCAAATCCATCGAATGGTATTCAAAGCTGGGAAGGTAAAAACCCACTTCACCTGGGCAGGTAGAGTGAGGGCTAAGCTCACAAACATCTCAAAATCTCGGACAAGTCAGCCGCAGTTGAGTATTGCCAGATGGAGCCAGGGCCATGTGGCAATCAGAAAACTAGTCAGGTGGCACTGGGACAGTGCCTCTGAGGTATTTCACAAACATGGGGAACAAACACATTTGGTGTCGCAATTCTGGCCACCCGGAGCTGCCGCGTTGGCTGTTTTTTTTTTTTTTTTTTTTTTTTTTGAACGGCCAGTACACACGGAGTTTGAAGGCTGATAGCACCACTGGTCAGCAGAGACCAGAGGCCCATCTCTGAGCCTGTAGAGCCCTGGAGAAAGAACACAGCCCTTTCTGACAGCCCAGTCCCCTCCCAGCCACAGCCAGAGAGACCGGAGGTAGCCAAGAGTTACACTTCAAACCCCTCAGTGAGTCACTTCAGCTCTTCCATTTGTCATCTTTTCCCATTGCGTCGCTCCGCGGAATCATGACCCCGGCTCCCGGCCTTCTGACTAGACCCCAGGCATGCCTGCTCTTCGCAGCAGCCACCTCCACGTCCAGGAAGCACCATCTCCTCCCCTCCGATGAGCCATTCATCTGTAATCCTCCAAACAAAAGCTAATGAAGCCTGCATCTCCTCGGAATTTCACAATGCCCTCTGGGGTGATTAGCCTCCCTGGTACCAAGTGCTCCGTAAACTCGGAGCCCAACTGCAGTCACATTCCACTTATTTTCCTAATTAATCTCCCCCAAGCACCTGCCTGCATGGACGCAGTAAGCTCAGAATGCAACCAGCAAATTATTCCGAAGCCCTGTGGAAAGCCAAATAAAAGCCAAACCGAATCCCACCTCCACCCCGCCTACCCTCCCCCTTGCAGGCACCAGGCCAGAAGGGACTGGTGTGCCACAAGATTTACAGCTGCCTTGAGTTTTCTCTACCATTCTGTCATGGATTCCCATTGACATAGAGCATCACTGCTGACACAGCATAGTTTCTTTGATACAGGGCTCCAAAGTCAAATTCCTGACTGCAGCCAGTATTCCCCCCCTCCTCACACATTGAGCCCTGAAAGAGCTAGTCTCCCTGATTCTTTTTCTCAGCTTTTCCCAGGATCCAAGAGGATGTCAGGAGCTCTGAGACTGAATGAATCGATTTCACCTCTCACAGATGGTTTCCCCCCTGTCCTCGGACCACGGTGGGGAGCATCTCTGAGGAATTTCTAGATAAGGACACACTGTGATTTCCAGTGGAGAAGGGGAGCATTTGTTCCATGGCTGCCCTTCTCGGGATACTCATGTTGTCCTAACTGAATTGTGGCACAGCCAGTAGGCAACTCCTAGACTAAAAAGACTAAGTGTGCACATCTCGTCTGTAGCGAGGACCTCCTAAGAGAGTGCCTGCAGCGCTTGTAGTGAACTTCAAGGCTAGGAAACTGCTTGGAGGCATAGCCCGAGGAAAGCAACCCTGACTGGGGGGGCCTACTATTTGTTTAACACCAGTGGTCCTGGCTAATCCCAACAATGGCGAAAGTGAGCATACTGCACTCTACTAAGGAACCGAAGCTCTGAACTCTGAACTTCAGAAGGATACTCAACTCTGTGATAGTGATCAAAGTCTTTCTCCAGCCCCAAGAGTCACCACTACAGGTGAGGTCAAACTAAAGAATCGTCTAAGCTCCTTATAGGGACAAAAGAGTCACAAAAGGCACCTGCAAGCTTGCTGAGAGGAGGTGCTCTGGTCACACTAGTAAACAGTGAGACAGACACTAGCTCTAATCTGTGTCTAGACCTGGAACGGACCAGCGGCACAAATGAGCTCACAGCGAGGACCAATCCGGTGTGAAAATAGAAAAATCTACAACAAAGGTAGAGAGAGAGTGAGAAGAAAGTGCTCGTTTTCCACCTGAAGCAGCTTGGGAAATCTTCCTAGAGAAGGGAGCTTTTTAACTGGGTCTTTGAATTTGAATGTGCCTAATAATTACTTCAACCTGCTCACTATGGCTGCCCCCTGCTATATACACCAGGCGCCACATAAACTCTTCTTGGTTAATATTACCTCATTTAATTGTTCAATATGTAGGCAGACGCTGCTGCTATTTCCAGAATACAGATGAGGACTGAACTAACATCATGTCAGCCAGTAGCTGTTGAAGTGAGGCTCCAATCTCTGTACCCCCCTCCCTCAGCTGCTTCAGGCTGAGAGCAGACCTGCTGCCTCTGAAGGAAGCTACATTCTCCAGCTAAGGCTGGCTTCCTTTGTTTGTGCTAACTGCGCTTCTCCGGGATCCTGCTACCTGTCTTCCGTGCCTCACCCACATCCCGCTTCCAGCTGAGACATTCCACAGTGCACGAGATTTCGGGCTACATCCTGGCGTCTGCCAACTGAATCCAGGCGCCTGCACAGTACTGACTGTGGGCAGGGTCTACCCTCTTATAACCAAGAAAGATTTCTAACTAAAGTCAGAGATGCTTTGAACGGAGAGACTCTGTCTTAGCGTCCATTTTTCTCTCCCACCTAGTCTCTCTTTGCAGCCCCAGTTCGTCTCCCAGGGAACCCGGTTCATTTCTTGGGTACGCCGCGGATGGCGAACCCCAACAAATCTCATTGGGATCCGATGCTCATCTGTCTAAAGGGAGATAAACTGGGGACAGAGAACAAGGAGCACTCTTCCCCAGTGTTCATGTGGGAGCAGGGAGTGAAGCCACAAATCAGGGAAGGAGGACAAAGCCTATATCACCACTTGGCAGAGAGTCTCTCCGCCCACAGCAAATAACAAACTGGAAGCAACTTTGGCCGTTTGTTGCTTTCAGAAGAGCAGCTAAAGGAAGAAACAACTGAGGTGTTTGCCCCATCGCTCCTCCAGAGCAAATATGACAAGGGGAGAAATGAGCAAAGAACTCGTTTTCCCAGAAACAGTAGCCACCATTTGCATAAAGGATGTGCTAGCCTCCAGATAGGACGGGCCCATTTGAGTGCTCTATAAAGGGCTGCTGAAAACTTAAGCTACTGGCCACATGTGACTCACGCATCCGGTATTAAAACAATGATTTAAAAAGGACAGATGCCTCTGTCCTTTTAAACACCTCCAATTTGTACAACTCTATAGACACCGACTATTATTTTCTCTCCTTAACAGAAACCAGAGTAATTAACTGTTTGTTTTTTTTTTTTTCATAGAAGAATATGGTTAGAAAACGAAAGGGCTGAAGGACAAGGATGCAGACTGAGGTGGTCTGACTCTAACGTGATGCAACTTGCCACTATCTCTTCTCTTGCATAAAGAAGACATTGTTGTCCATAGAAGCCAAACAAAGGGATGGAGGTCCAGCAAGACGCTGTGAATCATCCCATAATTTAGGTGGAAAATCTGCATTTTTTTGCCCAACAATCATCTCCTCAATCATGGGGCAACAGCACCCCTGCTTGGTCCTGCCACCCACCGGTGGTGTTCTCTGCAGAGGTCATCTCAATCCTCTACTGCTTTGTGGCATCACCTGGAAGACAAGGCAATCACAGCTAAGCAATGCCCTGGTCAAAACCAGGACATCACCACAGATTTAGCATTAGCATCCTGTGGTTTCCACTACCTGGCAAGTAAACCAATCTTGCTGGTAGGCAAACCACAACCAAACCTCAGCAGCTATCCTCATGCAAATGAGGATACTTTGAGGATCCTGCTGGCACCTTTGTGGTAGTCGCTCATATAGTCAGTCACCAACAGCCTCTCCGGTCTCTGTGCACATATCCGTTCCTTACCTCACAAGGGGGGCTCTTTTTTCTCTCCCTTTGAATCTTAAGACCTACTTTGCCCAAATAAATGTGGCAGAAACAATGTTCTAGAATGTCTGAGCCGGCTCCAGGAGGTTGGGCAGCTCTCTCCCCATCTTAGAATCCATCCCTCAAGCTGTGGAGAAGCTTGGATTACACTCTAATGATGGGAGGGTACCTGGGGAAACTGAGTCTGAAGATAAACAGACATCTTGGATATGTCTACCCCAGGTGACCTCTAGCTGAGGGCAGCTAACCAACTAGCTGTGACTACCCCACACACATAAAAAAAAAAGAAATATTTAGAAGAGCACTAGATCTTGTTTGAAGCTGCTATATTTTAAGTGATTTGTTATTCAGTCTTAAAAAAAAACAGTATGAAAGTTTTTTTCAGTACGAAAAATTTCTCGGTTGCTTACTGGTGTCAGTGTGCAGTGGATCACAGAACCTGAGTGTGCTCACACCTTCATGACTGATGGGCAGTTTCTGACCTAAGGCAAGGGGCAATAGTGTGGCTTCATTCATTGAGTGTGAGTGCCTTTCTGTGACAGGAATATGCTGGAGCCAAGGATCTTGTAATTTAAAAATGGCCAATGCCTGTAAGAGACCATGTTTGGGAAGAAAGGTCCAATCCTAGGAGAGAGAGAGAGAGAGAGAGAGAGAGAGAGAGAGAGAGACTTTTACCCACTTTGTGTATTGAAGATTTTCATTCTAATCACACAGAAGTACAAAAGAATTAACTAGAGCCCCGAGAAACTATGTGTTACTGTGGTCCAAGCAACATGCTTTCTCTTTCTTTCCAAAAAGAGCAGCAAGTGTTCTTAACTGTTGAGCATTTGCATGTTTACATGTACGTGCCCATATGCTGCTCGTGCAGCATATGTGCACGTGATGACAACCTTAGATGTTATTCTTCATATACTAGATGCCTCTTGTCTGTTACTTTTTTTGTGCACATAGACACACTACAGCCCAGGTGTGGTGGCCAGGGACCTTTCCCTGCTTCTACTATGTGGGTTCTAAGGGATTGAACTCAGTTCCTCATGCTGGAAAGGCTGACACTTAGCCTTTTTGGAAATAATATTAATTTATTCCCTCAGTTTTCCGTAATCCTGGAGTCAAAGTCAGAGATGAAGGTGCTAGCTGCTTTGGTTTCTTCTAAGCCATCTATCGATACTTGGCTTGCAAATAGCTACCTTCTCCCTTGTTGTCTCACATGGCCTTTTTTCTGTGTGCCTGAACTCCCCAGTGTGCACAGGATAACAAGCATCATCCTCTTCATAAAGATGGAGATTCTGAGGCTCAGAAAGAGCCCAGCCTTAGTCCAACACTTATCAAACTCACTGATGTGACTTTGAACAAGATACCAGCAATGTGTCCTTCACTTTTCTTACTTACAAAATTAGTTTGCTAATAATCCCACATTATTACATTGTTTTTGTGGTTGTTGAAAGAAAGAGAGAGACAGAGACAGAGACAGAGACAGAGACAGACAGAGAGAGAGAAAGTTGGGTTGGAGAAAGGGCTCACCAATTAAGAACACTTGATTCTCTTCTTGGATTCAATTCCCAGCACTCACGTAGAGGCCCACAACCATCTCTAATTCCAGTTCCAGGGGATCTGATGCCCTCTTCTGGCCTCTGCCAATACCAGGCAGGCATGTGGTACACAGACACATATGCAGGCAAAAAACATTGACACACATTGAATAATATATTTTTTAAAAAAATAAGTGAGTTAATATTTGTAAACCATAGTAGTTCACAGCGCCTATTTTTAAGTCATTTTATCTTCTGTTAAGTGCATTTTTTAAATGAAACAAAGTCAAAAGCTTGATGAGCTAGAGCCCACAGGACCGGTGACCAGCTTGGAGCTGAGTCCTGGCCAAGTGCAAAGACTACAGCCCTCCACTCTGCCTCTCAGCAAGGTCTGTGTTTCCATTTCCTGTAAGGGAGCTAAGTCGTCTGTGAGCCCCCTCAGGACACACTTTCCACTGAGATGTCCTTGCTCATTCCCTCAAGTATTGAATGGGAACGGACTCACCAGTTTTTCTATAATCGCCATTAGTCCCATATCTAGACATCACTGAAACACTTTTTAATGAGGAGCCTTAAGGGAAAAAGTGAAGAAAAATGTATTTGTCTTTTTCTCTTTACCTGTGGTGGCTGTTCTTGATTGTCAACTTGACTACATCTGGAATTAACCAAAAACCTAAATGGTTAGACACACCTGTAAGTTATTTTTTAAATTTTACTTATTTGAGGTTTTTTTTGGGGGGGGGGCGGGCGGGTTGGGTTTGGTTTTTGGTTGGTTGGTTGGTTGGTTGGTTGGTTGGTTTATATTGGCTTGATTTGGTTTGGGGTGGCGCGGCTTGTTGAGACAAGGTTTCTCTGTATAGCCCTGGCTGTCCTGCAACTTAGTCTGTAAAGCAGGCTGGCCTCAAACTCAGAGATCTGCCTGCCTCTGCCCACCAAGGGATGGATTCAAAGGTGTACACCACCACTGCCTGGCTGGTTTTATTGCTTATTTGATTGATTGATTGATTGATTGATTGATTGATTTTTAACAAGTAATTAGAAGTAGGGAAGACCTACTTCTAATCCAGATCTTTGAGGTAGGAAGATTTGCCTTTAATCCAGATCTTTTGAGGTGGGAAGATCAATCTTTAATCTGTGCCACACCTTCTGCTGGCAGCCTATATAAAAGCCATGGAAGAAGGAAGCTTGCTTTGCCTTATGCTCTTGCTCTCCTTGGTAAGTCCATCCCTTCACTGGCAATGGATACAACTTCTTTGGGATTCCATGTATACCGAAGCCACCTAGTGAACTGAATAATTATTGGATTCTTGGACTCTCCATTGGTAGACAGCCATTGCTGGAATAGCTGAACCATAACCTGTAAGCTATTTTAGTAAGTCCCCTTCATACATATGTGTATAGATATGTATACTCATATTCATATTTGTGTATATATTCATATATGTAATAGATATTCTATAAGTTCTATTTCTCTAGAGAACCCTGACCAATTCTTTACCCTTCTGGGTCTCCTTGGATCACATGTAGGGTGAGGACTTAAGAAATGACTCAAAAAGCATGTTTACTCTTCAAGTGTGTTAAATAGGAATCAAAGGGTTAAATCTAGCCAGACACTACCTGGGATGGTGAATTCTTCACATATAGTCTCCTTCCTATGCTCTGGCCAGCCTAGTTCCATTTCAGAAATGCTCAGCGGGTAACACTCTGTCCCTCCAAGGAAGATATATCCAGGCTCTGCAGTTGGCATGGTCCCTCCATCACAGTGGAAAGCCAGGGTGATGGGAAGATCGCAGTTCTCATCTGCAGTCTGGCTTCTGTCCACATCCCAACAATGACACAACTCGCTTCTCCAAAGAGCACTATCCAATCTCCACCGAGATCTGTTGGATGGGCAGCCCAGTTTCCATCCCAGCCAAGCACAGGCAGCTGTGGGTGGGGGCGTGGACACCGCTCTCATCCACCCCGGGATCTGGGAAGATGGTGCTCAGCTCCTCACCCGCCAGAAACCCAGCCAAGCATAACAGGGCTGCTGCTGAGGCCTTGAGGAACCAAATGGAAAAGAGCCCAAGCTGGGGCTACAAACGCCAAGGTCATCAGAGAAGCATGCTCATCTACCCCTGCTGATGGAATGGTCCCAACGGGAAAGATTTAACTTGTTTTAGGAACTAGTCAGAGCCTGGATTGGGCGCACTGCCAGCGTATTACGAGAACAATCTCTGGGAAATGGAGAATGGAGTTCTTTGCCAAGCAGACGGAATCTCTGGAGCTTGACATCCAGTGGCCCCTGATACTCAGCCAGCCCCTCATTACTTGGGACCTCCCTAATCAGTGCAGCACCCGACAAGCTGGGTGTTGATTCTTATTCGCCGTACATTCAGAGTTCCTATAGTGCAGAAGTTACAGAAAGGGCTTAAGGAGCCGCCTCTGCCCTCCAGGCCTTTGTCTGGAGCCCACGGATAATTACAATACAATACCATAGATGCTGCAATGTTATACAGCTCATCCCCAGAACCCAGAAAGAGGAGCACCTACCTAGCCCTGTCTGATCAACCCAGAAGAGACATGGGTCTGGCCTGGAGGGGTGACCCTGATCAAATAACACTGACGAAATGTCTTCTAGGTCCTGAGTGAAGATCAAGACTGGCCAGGGACAAAGTGAAGGTGTGAAGGTCTCAGTGGGGTCTTCCAACTGCCCCTGCCCCTGCCCCTGCCCCTGCCCCTGCCCCTGCCCCTGCCCCTGCCCCTGCCCCTGCCCAAGGGAGAGTCTCCCCTGAGGAGATCATTTACTACTCAGTTTAGCATCCTGTCTTTGTGAGCCGACCCAGATATATTTCCAGAGGCCCTGGGAATCTCCTAGAGCCAGACAGTACATGGCAGCTTAACCCCAAGAAGGGAACCAATGTCCCCTGGGCTCATACCCTGAGCAGTCAGTCACACCTGTGAAAGAAAATGGAAGACAAGCTACCTAGGTTCTAAAGTGGTCATGTGTGAATTTCCAAATAAAACCAAGGAAAGAATTAGGAATGAAGAGAGCTCTTGCCTCCTCGAAGGTGCCAGTGGCAAATTCACAGACCAATCTCTATGCGAACAGCTGTTCCCACAGAGAATCTGCCAACCCCCGAGGCTCCCACTTCCTGTGACTTCTTCACAGGGCCTTGCATGATCCTAGGGTCAAGAATGAGCTCAAATAAGCCTTCACAAAAGGAACTTGGACTTTTTCAAAGAGCTGTCTCACTTTGCCATTGAGAAAGGGTCTCCTGGATGGGCTGAGGCAGCCACCTCACCTACAGGGCTCACCTACAGACCAGGAGGCTATCACATGGCACTGTCCTAGAAGTCATGAAAGGAGGAGGAGGAAGAGATGGGCAGGGGATGGGCAAATGGGAGAGGGAAGAAAAATTGGAAGACAGTAGAGAAAAATGGAAGAAGAAAAGGAAGGAGGAAGGAAGGGAAGGGGAAGGCAGAAAACTTACATTTCTTTGAGTAGACACAAAATCCCATGAGACATTTTGTTGACCCTATTTAAAAAAAAAAAAAAAAAAAAAACCTGGGACTATGAGAAATAAAGGAAATCACTGAAGGTCAAAACCCTAGTAAACAGAGATTTGATCCAAACTCCAAGGCCTCGGAATCTTGTGCTTTTTCTAGACAGCTCAGATAAAAATAACTTCCCTGTATCAAGCATGTGCCCCATGCCAAGTCCCGAGAAGGCGCTTTACAAATGCAGTTTCTCCAAGCACAGCAGGCCCTGCTCAGCTGCCTCTGCAGAGCAGGAGGAATAGACAGGGCCTCCCCAGGCTCTTGGCACCCTGATGGCAAGAGTTTTAAAATGATGGGAGGGATACGTCTAGTAATCATGGTGACCAGCAGGTACGTGCTACACTGGTAGAGACCCACTTCCCAGTAGCTAGCTACACCTGTGAACAAACACTGTGGGTAAGGCTTGGCCCAAGCTCCCCTACCTTCTGCTGTCTGCCCATCAAGGGGTCGCCAACCTACCCAGGGCCTTGCAGAAGCTGACCACACAAATATGGTATGGGATTCAAATGCAGGCCATGAATCTAGAGATTCGTTTTCTTTATGATGCTAAAACTCTGCCAAGGGAAAGATTGCCCTGTGCCTGGAGACTCCCTCCACCTGCCTCACTTTTCTGAGGTCAGGAATACCATTTCTTTGGATGTCTCAATGCTTTTTAACAGATTTTAGAGCCAATGAACAGAACTAAGCTGATGTCAGGCATGACCATTGTGCGGGTTATTTGGTGGATTTATTTGACCGTTTCTGTCATTTTGAAATCAGCAGTTCGATGATTTTTTTTTTAACCACATTCATTTGTTGTTCAGCTGTCAACCCCATTCATCTCCGGATCTTTGTTGTCATTCCAAACTGAAGCTCTGTAGCCATTAAACAATAATTCTATGGCCTTCTTACCCACAGCAACCACTGCTTTGTTTGCGTAACCTGGATTACCCTACATTTTCTACAAGACGAATTAGCAGCACTTACCCTTTTAGATCTGCCTTATTTTACTTAGCATAATGCCCTCATGGCTCATCCATGTTGTACTTGTGTTTAAATTTTCTACCTTTTAAAGGCTGAGTTCTGTTCCACTACATAGATAAACCAACTCTTGTTCATCTGTTCACCCTTTGATAGTGCTTGATATAATTTCTTAAATTTATTTTGGCTTTACACGTGTGTGTGTTTTCCCTACATGTTCATATGTGCACTATATGTATGCTTGGTGCACACAGAGATCAGAAAGGGATGTCAGATCCCATGGAACTGGAGTTATGGATAGTGGTGAACAACTATGTAGGTACTGGGACCCCAACCCAGGCTTCTGCAAGAGCAACAAGGTTCTTACCTACTGAGTCATACTTGATTTCATTTTAAAGATCACTACAATCCAAAAGCCTAGAAAATCTTTATCCAGCCTATGTGCATGTGTGAGGGATGGAGTGCTCACTACCCTCTTTATTCTGAAGCACCTTATGACAGAGACTATAACCCTGTATCTATTATTATTATTATTATTATTATTATTATTATTATTATTATTATTTTGAGACAGGGTCCCTCTATGTATCCCTTCCCACCCTGGAACTTGGTATGTAAATCAGGTTGACCTCAAACTCACCAAGATCCACCTGCCATTGCCTTCCACGTGCTGGGATTTAAAGGCATATACCACCAAGCTCAGCCCTTAACCCCTATCTTCATCTAACTTGCTGAAGGAACATCTCATTGGGTGCCATGAGAAACATTCAGTCGTTAACTTTGGAAACACAAGAATACCCCCAATTGTGGGATTCAGAGTAACCCGTGAACCCCCAGGGCAATGGGCTAGCCAGGAACTCAGCAAGGGCAAGTGCCTTGCCTAGCATAGGACCTGGTGGGCAGACAGAGAACGCTAACCTCTCCCCAAGGAAGCATTGGGTCATCGGCCTGGCCTTTCACACCACCAAAGTGTGGGGTTAGGCAAGGGCTAGCAGTGTGAGGGGTCAAACCACAGCAAATTCTCCTCCTTCTGAAGTGACCCAGTGGGGAAAATGTCAGGCATGCTCCTTACATGGCCCCAGTCAGTTACCCATACATTGATTTGCCACCACTTTTCCACGTTTTGGGGTTCACCTCAAGGAGGTGGAGATGAGACTCCTGTCCTGGAGGAGTGAAGCCTCATGGGAACTCAACAACTTCCATGTCTGAGAAGAACCTTGGTTTTCCCAGCCTCGTGCTTTTCTTCTGAAATCAATTTGTTGAGGCTGACTTCCCGCCTGGCTTTCCCACAATCTCCTTTCTCAGAGAAGGTGGAGATACTTATTATCTACGTGATCAGTGAGTTCAGGAGCAAACCAGACAAGCCCTTCCCGCAGCCTCTCTTTAGGAATCGCCTCGGGCTGTGTCTGTAGGATTGTGTTTGTGAGGAAGAACTCCGGACTTGCCTAATGGTGCCATTGCTGGGGTGGACAAGCCTGTTTTACTCCAGGGAGCAGCCTTTAAGGAACTCATTGTGTGATCATGGACTTCTGGCACATTCTTCAACCCACCTCCATGTTATAAATCCCCATGGCTCTGTTTGTCCCATGCTGAAGAGAAGGAATGTTTATTACTTTGAGCCTCTTAGAATAACTATTGCTTACAGTCGCTACAAACCCCCTTAAATCCCAGCATTGTAAGTCTGTAAAAGCTTTACATTTCTATTCACAAAATCCAGGGATGGTGTTCCTGCCGGTGAGGTTCTGTGGTTAAGGACCTCAACTTGTCTGGCTTCCTAGTCATGCCAGAGACAGACATTCCTACCATGGTGAATGCCTTATAAACCTACTGCAGGGTGCTTTTCAGAACAGACCAGGAAGTGTTACAGATCACTTCCACCCACTCTGCACTCAGAAGAGTCCACAATACCCACCGGGTACTGCAGAAGAGGCTATAGACCATAGTTTACTCCTGTGCCCCAGAGACAAGAAGAGAGCTAAACATTGATGAACCTGAGTGTGTTCTACCAGAGCCTCTCAGGGTCTGATGCTTTCAGTGTGAAGGTAAAGATTTAAAGATCCAAAGTACAGGACTAGGTTACTCAAAATGCACAGTCATTTAGCAACAGAGCTGGGAGGAGAATCGGGAGTCACAGGAACTAAAGAACAGAGGAAGGATGGGGGTGGAGCTGGAGAGGTGAGCAGGCCTTAGGGGCAGGCAACCACCCTATCTCCAGAAAAAAAGACAAACAAGAGTTGACCGGATGGAGATGTCAGTAACCAAATCTCCCATCAGACCCTTGGATGAGAGCAGCAGTTCCCACACTGTCACCCTCCAGAGCCCTTTCATAATTTTCCCCTTTGGACCTCGTGTTTTGAAAGATTGCGTGTAACAAACAAACTGTACTTATTGGGTAATAACAAATACATTTCCCCACTTACTCATCAAGGGTGTGTGTGTGTGTGTGTGTGTGTGTGTGTGTGTGTGTGTGTGTGTTAGCCACAACTGGATGTGCTCACTTTGAACCCCATGACTACCATGGATTTGATTTCTTAACCATATTCCAGCCATGTCTGTGATGTCACCAAGAGCCAATCAAATCTTCTGACCCACACAAGACACACTGCTTCCATGATTTAGTTCCAGGCAAAACAAAGAAACTAAGAGATCGGCTAGTCTAAATTGTCCCAACATGGGATGAAATGACAATTTTAAAGAGTCCAAAAAAAATACTCCTAGGCCCACAGCCTAATATAGAATCGTAGAGAATACAAGAGTCCTTGGTTCTAGACCAGCTCCAAGATTCCCTTTAAAGTTCCTGCACACTGCACTCTTCCTGTGGGGCCACCAGCATATAACATTTGCTATCCCAGTCTTTCAACTCCCTCCCCACTGGTCCCTCTGGATGTGAAATGTCACCCACAGACTTGTGTTTTGAACACAGCCTCCAGCAGGTGGCACTATTTTGAGAAGTTATGGACTCTTTAAGACATAGTTCCTTGGTGATGAATGGTGACTTCTGGGGTAAACTTTGTAGGCCCAGCCCCATTTCTAGTTCTGCTCGAGGATGCCTGGTTCTCCAAAATGTGAACAAGCCATGCCACAAGCAGCCACCACCACAGACTGAGCCACTCCAAGATCCATGCCATAAAGCACTGTGAGCCAAGATACACCTTCCCTCTCTTAAAAACATACCATCAGAAATTTTGCCACAGTGAGAAGAAAGTAATATACCAACAGATAATGCCAAGCTGTGTGTTTGATTGGTTGGTTGGTTGGTTGGTTGGTTGGTTGGTTGGTTGGTTGGGTGGTTGGTTGGATGGTTGGTTGGCTGGTTGGTTGGTTGGTTGGTTGGTTGGTTGGTTGGTTGGTTGGTTGGGTTGGGTGGGTTGGTTGTTTGGTTGGCTGGTTGGTTGGTTGGTTGGTTGGTTGGATGGGTTTGTTGGATGGGTTGGATTGGGTGGGTTTGGGGGGGTGGTTTAGGGAATGGGGAGTTTCTTTTCATTAAATAAGAAGTTTCTCAAAGACAGGGGCCATGTCTCTGTATTCCTATCATCTATATGGTACCAAATAGTCAATAATTGTCACAAAAAATTAAAATCTATATATGAGTATGATGGACTCTACCTTCTGCTTACAGGTCAGGCTGGCAAACAGAAGGAAAGGAAATAGCTCACTTGAACTTGATGGTATCAGAAAGGCAGCCAAAGATGGAATATATAGAGGAGCTTTTCCTCTCCTGAACCAAATATTCTGTGTTTGCCACTGACATCTGTGGTTTAGAAGTTTTCTTGTCACTGCCGGGAGTGGTGGTGCACGCCTTTAATCCCAGCACTTGGGAGGCAGAGGCAGGCGGATTTCTGAGTT
Organism: Mus minutoides; assembly: GCA_902729485.2. Classification (NCBI taxonomy): domain Eukaryota; kingdom Metazoa; phylum Chordata; class Mammalia; order Rodentia; family Muridae; genus Mus; species Mus minutoides. The sequence goes on along the minus strand of LR750102.1, from coordinate 416,251 downwards.
CGAGGCCAGCCTGGTCTACAAAGTGAGTTCCAGGACAGTCAGGGCTATACAGAGAAACCCTTGTCTCGAAAAAAACAAAAACAACAACAACAAAAAGTTTTCTTGTCATTTTTTTGTTTTGTTTTGTTTTGTTTTGGTTTTGGTTTTGTTTTGTTTTGTTTTTGTTTTGTTTTGTATTTTGGGGGGGGTTGTTTGTTTGTTTGTTTGTTTTATCCTTTTTGTATAGGCAAGGCCTAACCCAGTGCTTGGTGTACAGTTGGCCCTTGACACATTAACTAGCAGGGACTCCCTTTCCATGTCAGCTTCCTTTTGTAGCCCACTATTCTAACTGTTCGCTCCCTTGCTCCCTTTTTGCCATTGATAACACCAAAAAACCACAGCTTACACATGGAACTGACACAAATCCTCAGAAGTGTCCTGCATATAGAACAATTAATTACAGGCATGCCTGAAATCAGTCACCCAAGAGCTTATAAAGCTCCTAATTTGGAGTTAAAAATCACTTTTTATCAATGTATTAGTTACCGTTTTTAATTGTTGTGATAAAATACCATGGACAAGGCAACTTATAAAAAGAAGTGTTTACAGGAGCCTGGTACAGCTGTCCCCTGAGGGGCTCTGCCATAGCCTGACCAATACAGATTCAGGTGCACACAGCCAAACATTAGATTGAGCATGGAGTCCCCAATGGAGGAGTTAGGGGAAGGACTGAAGGAGCTGAAGGGCTTTGCAACCCCATAAGAAGAACAACAATATCAACCAACCAGACCCCTTAGAGCTCCCAGGGACTAAAGCACCAACCAAAGAGTACACATGGGGGAACCCATGGCTCCAGCTGCATATGTAACAGAGGAAGGACTTGTCAGGCATCAGTGGGAAGGGAGCCCCTTGGTCCTGTGGAGGCTTGATGACCCAGCATAGGGGAATGCTAAGGTGCTGAGGCAGGAGTGGGTGGGTGGGGAACACCCTCTTAGAGGCATGGGGAGAGGGAGAGGATAAGGGGGTTGTAGAGGGGAAACTGGGAAGGAGGATAACATTTGAAATGTAAATAAATAAATTAACCAATAAAAAAATTTTCAAAACGAAGTGTTTACTTGTGCTTATGGTTCCAGACAGCATAGTATCAGGAAGAGGGTTCTAGAACATTCAAATCCCAAGTGTGAAGCAGAGAGCTCTAACCGAGAATAGCACATGGCTTTTGAAACCTCAGAGCCTGCCTCCAGTGTCTTATTTCCACCAGCAAAACTGTATCTCCTAAGCATTCCCAAATAGTGCCACCGACTGGTCACCAAGTGTTCACATACCTGAGCCTGTAGAGACCATTTTTATTCAAACCACCACAACCAATACATCCCAAATTTGTGTAATGGTTTTATCCTGTATAGTTGGTGTTCATAGTCTGCCTTGATCAGTGAAGACTTTGAATGAGGAGCAGCATGAACTGGTGGCCCTTCTCCTCTTTTTTTTTTTAGCCCTGATACCCACATTTCTAGAAGTCAGGGCCTTCTCCTGCTTCCCTGTTCCCTTAGTTCCCCAGAACCATCCAGAACACAGCAGGGCCATGCAGAATGTTCTCACCCTCTACCCTGCTCTTGTTCCTCAGGTGACTTATTCCACACTACAGATGCTTGCCTGTAGGTGTGAATAGTTCATTCCCCACTTTTTCAGTAGACAGTCCACGGGCACCATGTCTGTTACCATGTATCCCCAGCATACAGATCAGGATGCAGGACATGTTCATTTTCAAACCAGGGACCACATGGGTGAATGTTTGATTGACTGCTCTACTCGCTAAAAGGCAGTTTAGAGTGTTGTCTCCTGCCCACTTTGCCCCACGGAAAATCATGGTATGCTGGAGAAATGAAGACACTGAAGTTATTACATGGTCATAATGGTGACTTTGTTGTGTGACATGGGTTAAGTCACATAACCTTGAAATGACACACGCTCTTCATATGAACAGATGAATGAGGTGGGGAATAGATCAGCTTTGCAAACTGTAGTCTTCTGTGCTCTGGGGAGCCACATTAACCCTTGAAGTGTCCCTGATCGAATTGGGAAGGCAAATAGTTATCAATGTAGCATTCTCTCTATCAAGAAGCTCTGCTTTCAACTGAGAAAGCTTTATTCTGGAATTCCAGCACTTAGGCTTCTAACCATAGGGTACACAGCAATACCATGACATACAATATGGCCCAAATTAAGATGAGGAGACATGGTGACACACACCTCCGATCTCAGCACTCTGGAGGCCAAGGCAGGCAGATCTCCAGTTTAAGGCTAGCCTAACCTACAACCTCAAGACTTTACTTCAACACCAAAACCAAGCAGAACAGAACAGCATGAGTTGCCTCAAATAGAAACATGGGATGGCTAGTTATTAATAGAACAAGTCAATAGGCCGAATGTATTATGAGCGGAGGGTTCTAGACTTCGTGGAAGAGGTGATAATTAAGGTAAGTCATGGAAAATGGGGGGTGGGGGGCAAAGAAGAACCATCATTCCAGGTTCTGATGAAGCAAGGGCAGGATCCTGAGAGGGCTGGGGCCACAGTACATGAACTGTTGAAGGTAGTCAACTTTGCATAGTCAAACTCAGGGTCACAAGTTACTTTTCTTTACCATGTCCCTTGCTTTTGAGTTTTTTCCTGTATGCGCTGCTTCCCTGATGAAAGTTAACTTCCAAGTTTATCCTCCCACAGGTTTGCTCTCCATCTTAACATTACGAGGCTCTGTATGTACATAACAGCTACTTCTCACCATAGCCAACTAGGATCTGATCTTTGGCATCTCTTCCAACATCCATATTCTTTGACAGTGCCCTCTTAACCTCATCTCTGGGTTTGGGACTGTTTTGGTCAATGTAAAGGGCGTGGCATGACTAACTCAAGAACTAGGAAAACTGCTTTCAGAGTGAGGTACTTAGCAGTCGCTAGTGGGCAGCCCAGGCCAGCCTGCTGGAGAACTACATATATGTTCCAGTCTAGCTACTCAACAATAACTAACCAACCACTGACCCTAGAAAGAGCCCAACCAAAACCAAAACCATCCAAGGAGAACTTAGACCATAGAACCTTGAACTGAGTAACTATTGCCAGACCAAAGTCTTAGGGCTGGGGGAAAGGGGGAATAACAGAAATTATATTAACTCTGTAGCTCCTGAATAAAGAGATTTCTTTAATTTAAAAAAATATGAAGGCCCTACAGCATAATGGACCAACTATGTACAAAAGGTCACTCTTCTGGGGGATGGAGGTTGTTGGTCTTTCAAGACAGAGTGTTTCTTTGCAGCCCTGGCTGTCCTCACACCCAACTCCATAGATCAGGCTGGCCTCAAACTCAGAGATCCACCTGCCTCTCCTTCCAGGTGCTGGGATTAAAGGTAGGTGCCACTACTTCCTGGCCAAAGGGTGGCTTTGTAAGTGAAATGAATATAAAAATCATGGGATGGCTGAGGACAGCAGACTCTTCTCACCACAATCTTATGAAGAGTTTAGAACTTCTGACCACAAGACCCCATCTGAAGCTCACCGAGGCACGACACTGTTGAACTTCCAAAACATCTTGTAGTGACCAATTATGTTTCGTTCAACATTTATGTATCTTTACAACAAGGCTATTGCTTACATTTTTTTCCCACAAGCCTTTTCGTGGGGGCAGTCATGAGGCATAAGACAGGAACAGTTCCTGTATTGGTTACATTTATGTGACTACGCACCAGAATTCTGACAGAAACAAGAAAACATGAGTAATTCCAGCTCATGGTTTCAGGGGACTCTGCCTGTGATCACTTGGCCTCCTGCACTGTGGCAGAACATCATGACAGCAGAAGTATGTGAGGCCTGCTCATGTCACGGCAGGTGAGAGGCAGAGAGCAACAGGAAATGGTCTCCCTCCACCTACCTATTACCAGCCAGCGTTTCCAAAACCTACCGAAACACCATCATCAGCTGGCACCAAGTCCTGAAAGCACAAAGTAGTCAGGGGGCACTCCAGATGCAAAGCCTAATACCCTCCTACCTGAAATGCATCCCTAAAAGGGTCTCACAGTCACACACATCAATCACCTCATTGGCCCCACAGCATCCTTGAAGGTGAGTGTGGTTAACACGGCTTACAACTGAGGTCATGAGCCACAGAGAAGTGAACCGACTTCCGTAAAGGCATAGCCCACCGTTCTAGGTCCCTGTGTTCAGCATCCAGCTCTCTGCTCTGCACTGCCCTTGCTCTGACAGACCTACAGCCAAGGCGTTAGAGGAACTTGCGCTGATGCTGATCGGTGGCGCTCGCCTTACTCCATCCTCTGATGCAAAACCTGAATAGTACCTACCAGCTTGCACTCATGTAGCATTTGATGACTGCTGGTACTGCTAGAGCTGCTCAGGGGCATTTAAGCCTTGCCACAGCCTGTGATTAACTGTCTCCATATTATTAATGAGGCAAAGCCCATAACGATTAAGTCAGACGACCACCACCACAAGTAAATAGGTATAAAAACCAGAGTTTCAGACATGGGTGTGGTAGGTTGCACAGTTGATATTAGCAAGCCAGAAAGTGACACTTTACCAAGGCCACTACCCTGAAACCTCCATCCTTGTTTGAATAAGATGAGGGCCTTTAATGCTACAGACAGAAGAGTTTCGGAAAACTGGAGCAAGTGATCACCAGTGTGTGTGTGTGTGTGTGTGTGTGTGTGTGTGTGTGTGTGTGTGTGTGTGTATCAGTAAGCCCCAGGCCACATTTAGACTATTCTGCTTAGAGCAAAGCATACTTTGAAATAAAATGGAGTTTGCTTTGTATTGTTTAACTACTACTGAGCATGGGGCTTCTGGGGAGTGTGGTTGATATACCCAGTGACACTCCTTTTGACCGTGGATAATAACTGCAAAGAACTTCTTTAAAGGTGGGACCCCGTGTCCACTTCCGCCTCTGCTGACGATAGTGTTTCGGTAGGTTTTGGAAACGCTGTGGGTGTGTTACATGTATGCAAGTGTATGCAGTCCAGTGCACTGAACATCTGGTCAGGCACAGAAAGGAGCCAGCCAGGCTAGGCTTAGCACACGCAAACACATGTGAACCACAGAAGATGGAGGGTGACTGTTATCAGGGTGACACAGCCCAGCGGCTACTGGCTACTGACCTGAAACCAATTAGACTTCAGAAGTGCCCCCTGACTAGTGTCCAGTGTTCCTCTAACGCCTTGGCTGTAGGTCTGTCAGAGCAAGGGCAGTGCAGAGCAGAGAGCTGGATGCTGAACACAGGGACCTAGAATGGTGGGCTATGCCTTTACGGAAGTCGGTTCACTTCTCTGTGGCTCGTGACCTCAGTTGTAAGCTGTGTTAACCACACTCACCTTCAAGGATGCTGTGGGGCCAATGAGGTGATTGATGTGTGTGACTGTGAGACCCTTTTAGGGATGCATTTCAGGTAGGAGGTTATTAGGCTTTGAATCTGAAATGCCCCCTGACTAGTTTGTGCTTTCAGGACTTGGTGCCCAGCTGACGATGGTGTTTCGGTAGGTTTTGGAAATGCTGTGGGTGTGTTACGTGTATGCGAGTGTATGCAGATTCATATATGTGTAGATACACATGTGTGCAGGTGAACGTGTACCTGCCCAAGGTTGATACTGACTTCCTGTCACTCTTCATCTTCTACACTGAAGCAAAGGTTCTCACTAAACCTAGTGTTTGCTATTTCAGCTGGTCTAGCTGGCCACCTTGCTCTGAGGATCACATCTCTACCTCCCACATGCTGCGAGTACAGGTGGGCCACCATGCCCACCTGGCTTTTAATGGATCCTGGGCAGTCTTAACACTTATGCATCAAGTGACCCACTGACCCATCTCCCCAACCCCTAATTCTTGGCATTTCTTAAAACTCCAGGAGATGCAGCCCCCAGCTTTCACGTGCATTCAGGTGTACCAATAATCTAATTGGTTTCAGGTCAGTAGCCAGTAGCCGCTGGGCTGTGTCACCCTGATAACAGTCACCCTCCATCTTCTGCGGTTCACGTGTGTTTGTGTGTGCTAAGCCTAGCCTGGCTGGCTCCTTTCTGTGCCTGACCAGATGTTCAGTGCACTGGAGTGTGTGGCCTGGATTTTCTGCATCACCCTGACTCACTTAGCAAGGTGGAGACCTTTTCCTGCACCCTTGAGTCACCCAGGCAACTCTGAAGGTTCCCAGGACTCACCTGAGCCCAGTAAGGTGACAATCTCTGGAAGTAGGTCTGGGGTGTGAAATTCACCAGATCTCTAAGTATTCAGAGCTGACCAAAGTTCAGCATGCCTGTCCGTCATCAGGAGAAGAATCACAACACAACCAACTGGTCAGGTCAGAGCCGAGGGTCTGGATTTCCCACCAGCTCCAAGGAGAAGCAATGCTTAATCTCCAGGGACCACACAAAAAGCAATAATGGACCGAATATAGGTCCTCCGAGCCTGTGCTCTTGCAGCCTGAAAAGTTCCCTATACAGTTGGCTAACACATGTAGCTAGGAAACTTAAAGAGGGATGAGGTCACATAGAGTCAGGAACACCTACCTCTCCACCCCTTTATTCCCACCACCACCCCCCACCTCCTGCCATCGGAGGAAAAACTCTTCCATCTATCCAAGTGACATCTACTGCTTACTCCAGGAGGAGACACAAGGGTGACATCCCAAAACAAAGTCAGCCCTTGCAGGACCCATTTCTGGATGCAAGGGTCTCTTCAGGGCAGCCATCCTCTGTGGAAAGGGCTTTTGTGAGGGGCAGCAGCAAAGACAGCATCAGGCTCAGCCCCAGAACAAGCAGGAACTAATAAAGAGAAGGAGTCCCAACAGAGACTGCAGCTCGGTGCTAGGACAGCCTCCCTCTCCGAAGAGGGTACCCCACAGTGCCTGAGTCAGAGGGCTGTGAGCTCAGCCCCAGGCTGGCGGGCCGGGAGGGTGAGTCAGAGGGTGTGGAGAGAAGTGAACTTCTTCCCTGGCCAAATATGGGCTCTGTTCTGCTCTGTCTTGCCATCCTCACTGCCAGAGGCTGAAAGCTACATCTGCTCCACAGGACAGTGAGGTCCCTGACAAAAATGGAAACTATTCCTCCCTCCCGTCACCCCCTCCCCTCCCAGGCCAGTGGGTGGCATTTTGCTGAACATTATCCAAGCACCTTACATTCCCAGCCTCTTCTCAGCCCGGCTTGTTATTGATAGTGTAAAACAGAGAAGCAACCATAGCATGCTTTGAGTCTACGTTTTTTTCTCATGACGGAGTCCTACTCCGCAGGATGGGAGGCAAGAGGAAAGAGAGTCCTCTGCCCCAAACACAACACGAAGAACATAATAGATCTGATCAACTCTTCAGTTCCTTAAATGAAGAAAGCAAGAGAGAGAGAGAGAGAGAGAGAGAGAGAGAGAGAGAGAGAGAGAGAGGTGTCCTCTGCCAACAGACTTAATTCCTTGAGGAAATATCTTACATAGCATACTTTATATGCCAGACACTGCTCTAAAATCTCAAATTAGCTCACTTACCATGAGACTTCCCTCATCTATCGTCACCAGCAACCCCTGAGGACAGTGCTGCTACTAGGAGACCCATTTTACAGGTGAGGAGCCTGAGACTCAGTAGGTAACTACTCGAGTCATGCAGGCAGCATATGAGGCTTAGCCTTCCAGTCTCCAAACTACAATCTCACACTCAGTGAGAATTTGATTCATTTCTGTATCTCCAATCTCCCTCATAGTGTCTGGTGCATGCTGGACAATATTATCCATGGACCATGTAGAGTAATTAATAAGTCTGTGTTTCCCAAGTAGACAGTGGATCCTGTAGCGGTGAGTTTTTAGCTACACTACTTTGTGCACCCAGCAGGTCGTGTGCTTCCAGCCACCTGCCCAGGAGCTCTTTGGATTCAAGAATGGAAGACACACACACACACACACACACACACACACAAATTAGCTTATTTTTAATATGCTGTCTAGCTTAATGGCTGGGCATTCTAATCTTCCCACGGCTAGCATACTTTCCCTCCAGTATTCCTGGCTCAGTACCTTCTAAATCTACCTTTTAACTTTGCTGCCCTGTTACCTTCTGTGAGGCCCATTGGTCTCTGCTGCCCAAGACGCTTCTGGGCACCCCTGTCAGGGGCCGCTTTCCCTTTCCTCCTACGTTTCAGATGATCTTCCCTCTGCAGCTCTAAACCTCTTCCACCTCCCACTGCATCATGGAGATCCTCCATCTCCTCCCCCACAGCAACTCTAAGGGCCCTGCCCTGTCTCCCCTTGCCCAACCATTAGCCAGTGGCATCTTTATTGCTCGATCAAAAACCAACTGGGGACAAGGACCCTTAGATAAGGACCTACAGATTTCCAATTGGATCAAAGCATTAGAACCAACCCGACAGATTTTACATTGGTTTATCAACGCCTCACAAATGTATTGCGCCCTATGCACTTACTGGTGAGTCTTAAGTTATCCAACTTTCTAAATCAACTTCCCAAATTGTCATCTTGGGCCAGCAAGATGGCCCAGCAGATAAAGGCATTTGCCACACAAACCTGCTGACCTGAATTCAACCCTGGGAGCCCTTGTAAAGACAAACAGTCGTAAACTATCTCCACAAAGTTTTCCTCTACCCTCCACATGCATGTTGTGACACATGCAACCCTCAACACACACACACACACACACACACACACACACACACACACACACACACTCATTGAATTTTCCTCCCTTTTCCCTGCCCCCTTCTCACAGGGTGACTGGATCACCCTGTGTGACTGGTGCCTTTTAAGTTAGCTCTTCAGGACCAAGGATGTAGTCCTGTGATAGAGAACTTACCAGGGCTATATAAAGTCTGCCTTCTTGACACTACAAGAAAAAAAGATATAGTTTTACTCCTGCTCCCACCTCTCCCACACAGCCAAGCTGGGGCTCTCTCTTCTGTCTTCTTGCTTTGTAGTATTTGCAAGGCAGGTGGCAGGTGAAGGGCCTGGCAGAAAAGTCTTGGTTACAGAATATGGGGCAAGTCCATTCAGAGCTTAAAGGAAAGAAACAGAACAGACCCCATGTAAACCCTGCACATTCAAGCTCTATAGCCTTGGTCCACATGTACACAATCTCCAAGTCTCAGATAGCGGGAGGACAGTGTCCATCCAGGAGAGCTGTAGCCAGGACTCAGTGAGGAAGCCCAGGCAGTAACTTGTGCAGCCCTGCCACATAGGATGCACTCAGTAAGTACAGCCAGACTGCGATCAGTTCCAAATGATGGCATGCACACACTTCTGTGTGATTCACAACATTAATCTGATTTTTCATCTCCAAAAAAAAAAAAAAACCATGAGTAGTACTGGCACAAGTTAATAATCACTGGTGTTGCAACAGGCCTGGGCTGCTCAGTCCACCACCCCATTGTGCTTCTTTTCTATTCCTCTCAGTCTTTGAAATAGTTTTTAAATTACTATATATGATACAGTATATACATATATACATGTAATGTATATATGTATATGATATAACATATTATATATGTATGATACATACATCATAATATACATATACTATATATTATATAGTATTGTTTTTTACATTACAAACTTTAAGCTTTCGATAAGCTTCAGTTCCTTGTCTAACTTCTCTCTGCTTATTTGGTCATTCTTCCTGGTATCCTCTAAGGGCTTCCATGGCAAGCCAGATCATAGAGCAGACACATGCGCATGGTAAATTACACGAAAACTTCACCTATACAGCAGATGCAGAGAGGGCATCCAAAACCAGTAGAGAGGCAGAAGCAGGACGTAGTTCGAGATCAAGGCTGAGTGTGTGTATGATATTAAATCCATATACCCATCCCCGAGTCCTCCCAGCCACGCCCACCCCTGGTGGCAGCAGGAAAAGGGAGAATGACTGTGGACGCCAGTGCTTCACGCAGCTAGGCAAGCACTCTGTTGTAGAAGTTCTTCTTTTTTTCTTCTTCTTCTTTCTTTCTTGTTTTCTTTAACACTTTATTTTCAGACAGGGGTGACCGAGTTGTCCAGACTGGCCTTGAATTTGTGGTCCTCTTGGAAACTAGGATGAGAGGCCTGAGCCAAAAAAGAGCCTCGAAAGTACGGAAAGTTCAAGGCACATTACCAAGTGTGACAGTTCAGCATCCCAGGCTGTCGAAGGCTGGAGTTCGACAGCATCCTGTTGGCTGCCTCGCCAGGAAAATGTAGCAATGGAGACAGGAAATGTTCCTGCTGGGGTTACAGACAGCTCTCAAAAAAACAAAACAAAACAAAACAAAAAAACAAAAAAACTTCAGAAAATGAGAAAGAAATAATATTGCACTTTACATGACTAGCAACTATGGGGGCAGGGGTAAAATATTACCTGCTTATCTAAAATCGGTTGAAATAAACTGTTTAAGCTAATGCTTTAAGCCAGGTGTGGGGACTCATGCTTCTCATTGCTAACACTGTAGAGGTATAGCGGGAGACAGTCTCAAATTTGAGGCCAGCCTGAGCTGTAGAGTGAATGCAAAGGGCAGCCTGGGCTACAGAGAGGCCCTGTGTCAACTTGTCTGTATATGTATATGTATATGTATATGTATATGTATATGTATATGTGTATGTGTATGTGTATGTGTATGTGTATGTGTATGTGTATGTGTATGTGTATGTGTATGTGTATGTGTATGTGTATGTGTATGTGTATGTGTATGTGCGTGAATATGTGTATATGTGTGTATATGTGTGTATATGTGTGTGTATGTGTGTATATGTGTGTATATGTGTGTATGTGTGTGTATATGTGTTTATATGTGTGTGTGTGAGAGAGAGACAGACAGACAGAGAGAGACAGAGAGATAAAGAGAGAGAGAAAGAGAGAGATTTGGATTAGGGGGTCAATAAATTATAAACCACAGATTAAATCCATGAGCAGAGTTTTATAGCCACACAGCCAGGCTTGTCCATTTAATATTCTGGTCGCTTTTGCACTGCCTAAGAGACTATAAAAGAGACTTTATGGACAAATGCCCATGAAACAGAAGCTGGGTATGGTGACACAGACCTATAATCTCAGCACTCAAGAGACTGGGGTAGCATGGTGGGTCAATCATGTTCCAGGACACCGCGCCACATCTGAGCATCACGAGTCGGACCTGGTGAGTTGTTTAAAAAGAGGTTCTCATGTTAACAGAGCAACTGCTCTGACTGAGCCACCTCCTCCGACACGTGTTCTGCAATCTTTGAAAGGGCGTTACACAAAAATAAAGACCCCATACCAAATAGCTCAGAAATATTTTTCAATAAACAATACATTCTCAGGTGGGCGGCCTCTTCATCGCCCGTGGAAACGATCGGAACTAGTGCACGATGGGAAACTTTCTGAAGTCCTTTATTCTTGCTCACAAAAGAAGAGCTTATTACTAACTCTCAGGCTTGGCAGAGCTGTGTGCGTACAAGAAATCCAGCTCTCTTTTCTCCAGCATGCTACAGACACATTAAGTTATCTTTTCCTGTTACTGACACAGAACCCGCTCTCACCAAGCATCTGAACTCCAGTTGACGCAGTGTCGGAGATCGGCTTTTGCAGCCCTGGGCCAATGGGCTCGTTTTTCCCTTCGACCTTGATGAGACTTCTCTGCCTTTGTTTGCGCTGGGCTTTGAGGGCTTCCCGAATTTCTCCCGTACAAGTCCACAAACGCTCTTTTATTGCACGGGGCTTGGCTCATCACCTGCTATTGACTAAGCTGAGGAAACACTGCTCTCATTCTCGGAGTCCTGAAACATTTCATTCTTCATTGTTCTTTGAAAGATTTCACTTTCAAAATATGTGCACTTTCATCACGATCTGCTGGGAACTGCCTCGGTCGTGGTAGGGGCCTCTGCTGCCACAGAACCTTAGGGGTCTGCTTCTTTAAATAATTAAATTCTATTAGTATTCTTTTATGTGGCTAGATGGTGCCTGGCCCGCAGTAAATCCTTACTGTGTTTTAGTGGGATGCACAAATTAAGAATATCCTTTTATTGTTTACCCTGTTGTCAATCATGTTCCTGAACATTCTTTAGCTTTGCAGATGTCTTGGATTCATATGTGCAACCAGAGACTGGGTATTTTTTTTCTTGAAAACACTAGGTAGTAAATGTAGGCAGAGTCTTACGTCTACTCTGGGATAACTGTAAACTCCCCATCCTTCTGAACCAATGGGTTTTTTTTCCCCTCAACTATAGCCTTTTATCTTATTTTGGACATAATATTTTTACAAATTCTGTAAGAACAACATCCATGTATATAATGTATTGTCATACTCACTCCAGACTCTTCCCCCTAACTACTCTTAGATCCAACCCTCTCTCTCTCTACCAACTTCAAGTCCTATTTAATATCTGTACAACTAAAAATATAATATATAAACATATAATATATAAACATGTAATATATAAACATATAAGATTTATATATAATATAATGTATTGTATATATTAAAATAATATATAAAACACACATATGTGTATATGTATGTGTGTGTATATGTGTGTATATATATACATACATATGCATATGCATATACATATGCATATGCATATGCATATACATACACACACACACACACACACACACACACACACACACACACACACACACATATCTCAGTCGGTAGAGTGCTTGACTAGCATACATGAAGCCTTGGGCAATCCTCAGCATCACATAAAACCACATGTAGATACTGTGGGACAACTCAATGCATAAAGGAACCTGCCCCACCCCCAAGCCTGGCAACTGGAGTTTGATTTACCCACATAAAGAGGGGTGGGGGGAGAGAGAGAGAGAGAGAGAGAGAGAGAGAGAGAGAGAGAGAGGAAGAAGAAGGAGGAGGAGGAGGAAGAGGAGAGGAGAGGAGAGGAGAGGAGAGGAGAGGAGAGGAGAAAGGAGGCTGGCATTTAAAGAATCTGAGAGATAGTGTTGGATTGATCCTGTCTCACCCAGAATGACCTGACTAGCATTCCAAACTCCAATCAAAACTCCAGTCCTAGGACATGCTATTCTGTCCAATAATCAGACAGAATATCATGGAATAGGCTAATAACTGTCATTGTGATGGAAATGAGTGTGTCGTTCTTATTAACATATTCCTATGTATTCAAAGATGAGCTTAAGATTGATTTTGTTTTGAATCGTGTATTGGAGCAGTGCTCATGCAAGTGTGGGTATGCCTGGGGGACAGAGGCATTGAGTTCCCTTGGAGCTGGAGTTACAAGTACTTGTGAACCACTAGCTATGGATACTAGGAACTGAATTCAGTCCTCTGCCAGATCAATAAGCACTCTTAACTACCTTGTGATTCCTTTAGCCCTCAAAGACTATTTAAAAAATAATAATAATCTGATGGCTCTACAGTCTCCCCCACACAGTTCCTCGTCTGTTTGGTCAAGGTCATCTCCTGTGGAAACCTGCCTATAATGAGATGGTGTGTCCACCACACACATACAATCAAACATCACCCTTGCTGGGCACAAGGGTTAATTACAAAACCTCACTTTGAATATGGTGACATTCAAGTCTGAAAAGGCTTGAATCATTGTACCTCTGGTTTCCCAAGCCACCCCGAGGGAATGGCCTCAGCAGATTATCTTTGGCACTGGAAGAACAGAAATCAGTGTAAGGGGGTGTTTATTTCCACAGAGCAATCACCTTCAGTGGGCCTGTGGTGACTGGCCTGTTTATAGGCCCTTGAGTTCCTGGGAACCCAGAGTGACATCAGGCTGTATTTCCAGAAGTTGACCAGAGGAGTCACCTTTCCAACCCTGACACTTGCCCAGGCTCTTTCTGGGCCCTGGACTCCTCTTTTACACTCCTGAAGCCTGACCACCTCCTCGCTGCTCCTGAGATAGTCTGTGTGCTCCCCTGTCATCATCAATGTCTGTCACCCTGTCCTCCTACCTCTCCTGACTGGGGCAGGGGGACACCATTCATTCTGCTGGTGCCCCTCCGTTCATGCTCCACATGTATCCATGTGCTGCTCTGTCCTTGCTCTTGCATGTTCTGTCTTCCTTCCCATAGTACTACCTTGGTTAAAACATCTTTCTGTATGAACAGGTCAAAGCTTGAGCTTCAGAGCGCATCTGCCTGGGTTTAAATCTTGCCTCTTCCTTTTAACAGCTCTTTGAAGGAGAAGGAGAGGAGGAGGAGGAGGAGGAGGAGGAGGACAAGGAAGAAAAGGAGGAGGAAGAGGAGGAGGAGGAAGAGGAGGAGGAAGAGGAGGACGAGGAGGAGGAGGACGAGGAGGAGGAGGTAGTATTTCTCTATAAGCTCCCATGCTTGAGCACTTGGTCCCCAACTGGTATGGTTAGTGGTTCTGTTTGAGGAGAGTGCAGGGTGTCACAGAACACTCTGGACATGAGGCCCAGTTGGAAGTCTTAGGCCACTAAGGGAGGTCGTCAAAGGCTGCACTCACTTCTGCTTCAGCCCGGGCTCTCTGCTTCCTGCTTGGTGTCATGTGAAAAGCAGTCACAGAAAGCTCCTACCACCATGGACTGACCCAATGCAGCCACCAGGCCTGTACCCTGTGAAACTACAAACCAAAATAAACCTGTCCTCTATTAAAATGCCTGTGTCAGGCACTTGGTCACAGGGACAAGGCAAGCTATCCAGCCTTCATTGTGTGTGAAGCAATGTGTAATCCTTCATTGTGGTGAGCAAAGGCCTCTTAGAGCAACGCCCAGAGCACAGCAAATTCTGATTTGAATAGTGTGGAATCAACTCTTTTCTGGTCCACCCTTTCACTGGGATGAGCTTGTGACTGCAGAGGTTGTGTATTTACCATTTCTTAGCCCAGAAACATGCACAGTGAATCCTTAACAAACATTTCCTAAGCAAATGAGTGAATGCAGGTAGCACTAGAGGCTTCCCATACCTGCTGAACCCCTGACTCCAGGGCCCAGTGACTCAGTTTATTTGCTCAGAGATATTCAACAGGTAGGAAGACTTGCTTGAAATCCCCAGTGCTGAGCTGTGCCCCAAACATAGTTGCTCATCTCGCTAGAGTTGGGCAACTCCAGATGGCCTAATAGTGCAGGGACACACTGTTGATTACTGTTGACCTGCCTGTATGGCTCTGAACCCTTTGGAAGAGCTCAGCATCTCACACTCCGCCAGAACTTTAGCAGATGCTCTCAGCAGCCAGCCCTTACACCACCACCACCCTAGCTGTGTCCCCTGGCCTAGAGCTAGCTATTGCTACAATCCAGATCCACCACTATTTCAGTGCTCAACTAGGCAACTCTAGGCCACCACACCTGTTTATTCCTGGATGGAGATATTTTCTCTCTACTCTGAACTCCCATTGCCCTTTATCTCCTCTGGGTACTTGTCATCTTGGAGTTTCGTTATCTGTGCAGTAGATAACAACGCCTGCTTCAAATGGAAGCTGTGAGAAGAGTCTTGCTTTCATGAACACTTTCGTATTTATTACCTCCAAGTTCCCAGAAGCCTGGGATCTTCTACTCTGTGACCCTGTTCTCCATATAGCACCTGATTCGTAAGCTTTCAGTCTATGTGTACACAGTGGATCAATCAAAGTGACAACCAAGAAGAAATTCAATGGAGCTATGTATGTCCTACTGAGATAATACAAAAAAAGGTATTATTTGAGGTTTTTTTTTTCTTTGTCTTTTCATTCTCCTTATGTTTTCCTCCTCACCTCTTTTTTATTCTATTCTCAAACTAGAAATAACCAAGCCAACCACCTGTGTCCCAGATAATGAATCTCCAGTCACCCAGGATCTTCAGAGTTTCGTTTCATTAACCGAAGAACATGGACTTGGCTGTACAAACACATGCATATGTTTTCACACCCTGGGAGTGGTTGGCAGAAGGGAGTGGGCGTTCGTGTGTCCCCACATGTCACATGGGCATGGGTTGCAATCAGTCACCTCCTTCAGTGTCTTGCCCCATCCCAGGAGCTTCTCTCCCTGACAGCCACATGTCACCACCTGTACCCAAGGTCAGCAAAACGGATTGTTACCTACTCTTCAACAAACAAAAGACCTCTCTTCCCACAAAAGTCTGTAGAAACCTGTAGGGAAGTGTCGAGAATTTCATGTTATGGTGAGCATGGATAGGAGTCACTGCCTGATTTCTTAATAGCTGTGGACATAGGGGCATGCCTACTTTGGAGATTCGGTCTTATTCATGGAGACCTGTCGCTTTCACAAAACATCTGTCCAGTCTCCACCCTTCTTTTACTTGCCCATGCCCTGGTTGAAAAATGCAAACCCAGATTCTGTATAAGGCGGTGCTGGCCAGGAGTTGCCCCATCTACCTTATCAGCCTAACTCACCTACCCAATCCAGGCCTGTCCCTTGTACAGTCAAGGGTGAGGCTCAGCCCAGATGGTTGCAACGTGTTTGGGTGAAACGAGCTGACTTGCCCAGCACCTGAGGTTGAGCCAAGCCAGGCCACAGGGAGAAGCCCAGAGCAGGTGTTTTGGGGAACAGGATGCTGAGATGAGAACATGGGAGGTTTAGGAGGCCTGGTTGTCCCAGGCAAAGGTCTCATCTTAAGGAAGACTGTGGCCAGCTCCAGTTCAGAACCTCACCCATCTCTCTTCCCCAATGCCCTTCCAACAGAGAGCAAGCTATTCAGAAGCTAGACATCAAGTTGATGGTCCTGGATACTCCGGTACCAGAAGTCATCCATCTGAGATGTCAGCCATTGTTAGACCTACCAATATTTCATGCACACCTAAGAGAGAGAAAAAAATGATAGTTATCAAGGTAGGATGTCATGATAGATCTTTGACAATTAAAATGGATGTGTTCTACTTACCGAAAGCTTTTTAAGATTTGATAAGGATGTACCCATGGAAAGGAAAATATAAATGAGGTACATTGCTAACAACATCCTAAAACTTGCTGCACAGTTATGAGGACCTGAGTTGAAAACCCACATAAGTTGGGTGTGGTGGCATGAGTCTGTAACTGCAGTGTTAGGACAGTCTGAAGCACACAGATGTTGGCCCATTCAGAATCTGACTCCTCGGGCTCCTCCTAGTCTAGGCCTGCTGGAGACCAGGGATGGCCATAAGGAGGAGGGTGCTCTTCTTCATCAGGGAGAGCCACACTGTCATCTCAAGAGTTCTTCTAATCAGCTGATGCCACTCTCATGACTGACATGCAAACAGTGAACTGTATCACTAATGGTTCCTTCCTTCTTTAGTGTGATAAACTGTAGAATCCTGATGATTGCTAGTAGGTAATGAGCAGTTAGGACTTCGCAGCTACATAGTCACCTTACAAGTGCTTCTCTCTCTCCCTCTCTCTCTCTCTCTCTCTCTCTCTCTCTCTCTCTCTCTCTGTGTGTGTGTGTGTGTGTGTGTGTGTGTGTGTGTGTGTGTGACATGTAATGATATGTACTAACCTCATGGCCTTAGTGTGTACCAGCTACTTGTGAAATGCTCTAACACACCTCATCCTCCCAGCAGACCTGGAAGGTGACTGATGTTGCCATTGTTGTCCTGCATGTGAAGAGGGGACTACAAGGTTATTACAATAATACTACAAACTGAGATCTGAGTTTAGAAGTCCAACTCTCAGGTCTATAATTATCCATCTCATTCTATTTGCTTTCCATGAACCTACTAGAAAAGGAAGAGAAACGAGGCCTAGTTTGTGTTCAACGATACACAAGGTAAAGGTTCGAGGTCATCTATCTCATCTGTCCCAAAAGCTCATGTTAAGCATTAGCTTTCCAAACTAGGTATTTGGATCTTATTCTGTAGTTCAACATCCCATGCAGCATATAAAAAAAATTAAATATCTTTCTTTCTTCTTGTAGATGAAGATAATACATGATGGCTGTGGCCGGATGGTCTCATTTCTCTTTATTTGAGCATTGAATAACTGTTTCTAAAATATTCTTGATGGGTGAGGTCCTACCAAGGATCTTGCACGGTAGCAGAAAAGCAGACTGCATACAAGTGATTTTAACTATTACCAAGAAGGATAAATACTACTAACAGCTCAAATCACCTCAACTATCCTGCTGGGAGATGGTTCCAGAAGCGGAGCAACATACCTTAGGAGGAAGGTCTCTGCTAAGCCACTTGATGGGCAGACACAGAACCTTGAAGAGTGGGGATTAATTCAAATGTAATGTCTCCGCAGTCTCATTTTGAAGCTCTCTCTAAATTGGTCACCCTGGTAAAGCCCTTGTGAAATGACTGTTAGTGGATTGGGAGAAAGGCATTGAGTTGTATCAGCCATCGGAGTACATGGGCAGGCAGGAAGATGCAGGAGAACGCAGCTGAGATGGGCAGACAAGGATGTCTGCTACATTAGCATAAATGCCAACACTTGGCTGCCTGCTGACCCCCATGACTGCCCATGTTCTGACCTCCAAGGATTTCCTGTCTGAGTCCTTATTGAACTCTGTGAACTTTGAGTGATACCAGACCCACAATCTGTGCTGGGTAATTGTTTTTCTATTGAGTGACTTGTGGGTGACCTCAGCTCCCTGTGATACCTCCCACGGGTGAGTTTCTATGTTAACGTTCCCTGCTTTAACGGCAAGATAACTCACTGATCAATAAAGAAGCCACGGCTGAACTGGATGTGGCAGTACCGACCTGTCATCCTGCCAGCAGGGTGTGGTAGTTGAAATATCTGGAGTTCAAGGCCATCCCCAACATCCTAGTGAATCTAAAGACAGCCTGTCTCAAGCAGTCAACCGATATTTTAAAATAATAATAATAATAATAATAATAATAATAATAATAATAAATAATAGATCTTTGCAAAGAATCGCTAGGGCTAGAGAGGTGGTTCAGCTGCTAAAGGCTAGCCTTCCAATCCAAACATCAAGAGTCCCTGGAAGACAACCACCTCTTTCCATGGCTTAGAGATTTGGGGGGAAGACTTCCAGTGAAATCAACAGACCAGAGTGGAAGCCTAGGAGACATTGACCCAAACGCCTCTTCAGATGGGACTCAGGGTTTAGTCTATAGATGAAAAGGGACACCTTGGGTATGTTTCAGATGGTGTCACTCTCCCTAGGTGTGCTGGCCCTCCGAAAAGAGCTCCTGCAGCAAAGACGAGCCTGCCCTCTACATCATCAACCAAGCACCTCCAGGTTAACCTTTCGGAATCCACTTCTACCACAGCTACACGCGCTTTACTGATAGATTGAAGGTGGGTTTTTCTCCTGAAAACCCTCTAGGGCTTCTGTTGTCTTCCGTGGCTGGGCTGGTGACATCCTAGGGATGGTCACGTGTCCTCAGTTCTTGAGCCACTCTTCCCATCTACTCTCTCCTCTTCCTTTCCAATCTTCTAACCCTGTCCCCAGCTCTACAGGTCCATGGCTATTGGTTAGATGTAGCGATACATAGCTGGAATCCCAGATCTAGGGAGGCTCGGGTTCTGAGTTAGAGACCAGCATGAGTACATGATGAAACTCTGTCCCCATGTCCCCTAGCCCTTGTTAGTCTATACAAAACAACCTCCTCACTCATCTGTCTATGACATCATGTGAGCAGTGCTGCAGTTTTCAAAGTCTACATGTCACATGTCCTTCCATCACATGCTGTGGGCCAGGTAAGGTTGGAACTAATCACTATCACCTCAATCAATCCTCCTCACAACCCTGTAAGGCTGATAAGGACACTGAAGCTCTGATTCGGGAAACTGAGAAGAAATGGCTTTGGCTCTCAGTTCAATACTCATTTCTGGAATGCTTGTACAAGGCCAATGTAGCGTGGATTCGACTTAAAAGGAAACTCTGCTACACACACACACACACACACACACACACACACACACACAAAGCAAAGCCTTGCAGCACTGAATGTTGAGAAGTTCTTCCAGGTGTCTGATCTAAATTCCTTCAGCTGTAACTCAAGCCCATTCCTACCTCCCCACCCCCACCCCCACCCCCATCCTCAGATAAGTACAAAAACAACAGTTGCAGATGAGATCGCCAAGCTTCGGTTGCCTCATAAGCCTGAGATAAGCCCCACGGAACAGGCTTCGTATCTCCCTTAGCTTTGCCTCCACCCAATATGTCACTGCTCAACCCCTGCCCAGAGCTAGCATAGGCCAATCGCTTCGGGGGGAGGGGGGGACAAAGGAGGAAGGGAGGAAGGATGGAGAAAACTGAGAGCTGGCAGCTTCTCTCAGCTGTTCACTTTTTGGGAGGTGGCCACAGGTGACATCTTGTGGGAAGCTGTGTTACCTCATCAGAGAGGCTCCCCCAGTTAGGAAAGAGTAATGGCAGGTCCTGTGCATGCCTGGGTCCTGTGAAGTTCTCAGATACTCCTACGAGGTGCATACCACAGAGAACTCCTCTTCTGGAGTTCCAAAAGGAAGAAAAGGACCACTCCACCCATCCAGAGTGCTTGGGAGATACCCAGGCCTGGTCCTATGGATCACAGAACGGGCTCGGGGAAATGCCTGATGACTAATGCACTGGAAAAAATGAATGCAAGGGTGAGAGAGCAGGAACATGAATTAGCGTGTGATTAAGTCGACCAAGGTTAGTGAGTGAGTAGAACAGAAGGACAAACTGAACCCCGGGTAAACACCTAAGTGCGTTAGTGGATGGATGTGAGAGGTAAGAGTTACGAAATGATTAAATGACTATGTAACTGGCGTGTAAAAAGAGTGTGAGCCGACTAAATGAGAGGATGCTGAATGGGTAGACAGGTAGGGATGAGGTGGATTTGGAGGCTTAGAAGAATGAATGAATTATAGGTGAAGGAGACCAAAAGAGACATCCTGAAGTCAACCTCTAGCCTTCACATGTTCCCTCACAGACAAACACACACACACACACACACACACACACACACACACACACACACACAGAGGAATTCTCATGAGCATTTGCTGAATGAATAAACGATAGAAAGATAGCCTCCCCCATTACACAGCATTAAAAATCTTTATTTGATTGGCATCCTTGGAATCAGACAGGCCTAATTTTAAGTGCCCTATGCAGTTACTAAGACTTATCTTCTAGAAAAGCCTTTTCTATCCTCTTTAAAATGGGGGCATCCTTGGCTACATCAGAGTCCTGCAGTAGAGAATCAAAGGAGACTGAAGAACCTTTTGGCAAGCATCTAGCATTCAGAAGACAATAAAAGAAATCCTCCTTTCAGACCCCCAATACAGCCCTTCCACTGCTCGCCCAAGCCCACCAGCCCCAGTGGCCTTTGACGCTCTGTCTTGTATGAGGTCACAGTCTTTTAGGGAACAGATACAAGTGGCAGCAACTCTACTAGGAAGTAGGGTGATGAAAGCATTGGGGTAAACTGTGCACATTGCAACATCTCAGCAGCTTTGGGTCTAGAATGGCAGCGACTTCTGTTTCAATTTGAGTGCAGAAGGAGGAACAAGAGATTCGTTCTAGGGAAAAATCAAAGGAGCCTTTAAAAAAAGAAATCAGTGGAATGTGGGTGTGTTGGCCTATCAACTGAGGAAGTGTACACAGAAAGGTGACCTTAGAAAAGATATGGGGGAAAGTTGGATGGACCGTTTGGAAGGTTGAAGCTCTTAATTCAGGAAAGAGAAGAGTATGTGGCAGACCAGAGAGCCACAGTCTGGAACAGATGTGCTTTGAGCATGTGGCTTAAATAAACCTTTCGGTGAGTCAGAGACCCCAGCCAGGAGCCTGCATGCCACTGTGGCCTCTATTGTCTTTGTGGCTACTTTGTTATCATCGTGATCAAATACTGAACAGAAGCAACTCAAACAAGGAATCATTTCTTCTGCTTCAGCCTTTCAGAGGTGTTAGTGCGAAGCAGTGAGGGAGGCGTGAAGGGGATGGTTCAGCGACAGTAGCAGGGGCTGAGGTAACTGTTCACATGGATCACATCCGGAAACAGAGCTAGAGCAGAACCAGGAATGGATATAGCTTAGCCTTCAAGGCCCACCCCTAGACAGTTACTTCTGTCAGCAAGGTTCTCTGTCCTGAAGCTCCCACAACTTCCCAAAAGAGCGTGGCCAGCTAGGGAGGAGATGCTCAAACATGAGATCCTGTGGGGAGCATTTCAAACGATGATACTATAATATAACACTATAGTGCCATAGGTGAAGTGGATGCTACCACCACAGGCACCACCACAGCCACCACCACAGCCACCACCACAGCCACCACCACAGCCAGGAACAGCTCCTGATTTCCTTGCAGCATCAGCTTCTTCAAATACACAGCCTGAGGGTAATACAGTATGGCCAAGGAACATGCCTGGTGAGAAAACAGCCTCTACTGCTTGGTGGAAAGGGAGGGGTCCAGCCTCCCACCAGTCATAAGCTAGGAACATCCTCCAAGCATAAGAAGGCATTTCCAGTACTGAGTGGTTCCAAAGGTTTATATGTAATTTAAAAACGGGGAAACAAACAAACCAGTGAGTGAGCTTAAGAAAAATCAGTTGGCCTAGTTTCCTATCTGTGACTATGACCAACAGTGACAAAAATCAACTTTAAAAATTTGGGGTCGATTTTGATTCACGGTTCCAGGTTCTAGCCCATCATCATAGAGAAGTCAAGGCAGGAGCCTGAAGCAGCTAGTCACAGTCAACGTCTGCTTAGTACTCAGCTAGCCTTCTCTATCCCTATACAGTCCGGGGTCCCAAATTGGGGAGGGGTGCCTCCCACTTTAGAGCTGAAACTTCTCACATCAAGAAAGGCAATCAAGACAAGCTCCCCCTGCCCCCATAGACATGCCCACAGGCCAATCTGGTCTAGACCTCCCCTCACTGAGATTCCCCTTCCAGGCAACTCAGGCTGACAATCAAACTAACCAAGTGATGTCACTGACTGAGCTCACAATGAAACAAAGGGAACAAAAAGAGAAGGGAACTTGAAAGGCTGTGCAAAGACAGAACTGGAAAGAAAGTGTAGAACACCCGACAGGGTGTGTCGACCCTGGATGTCACAATAGTTTGGGAAGGAACCACAGATACCAAACACCTTGACGGCAGCATCTGGGCTGAACCGATGAGTTGAGAAGAGCGGCTGCAAAGTGAGAGCAGAGTGTAGGGCTCCCTAAGAAAGGTTCGAGAATGGCAGGAGACAGCTGTGACAGGGTTCCCAGGGTTCGGAGACTGACCACAGAGCATGGAGAAGTGATCTCAGGCATCAGAGATTTGTAGAGGCATTATCTAAACCAACATAGACTGGGTTCTGCACCACCACCACCCTCAAAAAAAAAAAGAGGGTAGGAAGTGGGTATGTGTTCAATAATGACAGAGCCTTATCTGATCTTAGTGTGAAGCTGGGATCAAGGAGGAAGAAAGGAAAATGGGAGGTGATAATGTTAGAGTCACTACAACACGCTTCTCACTTCAAAGACAGTATTAGAGGGAAGACACCCCCACCCCCAAAAGATGAGCCCTGTCTGCTCTCCTGGAAGAAGAAAAACATAAGGGGAAATGTATAAAGGAAAGGTACCTACTTTTGCACCAATTCCCTATTGTAGGAATTATAGTAAATACAATGCTTTACAATATCATAAACTTTTGATATTGATGCTCTGGAGGCCGGAAATCCAAAACTCAAAATTTAGAAAAGGTTGCCTTTCCTCTGGAGTCTTGGAAAACTCGTGGTCTGCCTTTTCCAGTTGTAGAAACCACCTATTCTTCTTGGCTCATAAACCCCTCCTCTCGTCATTAACTGGGCCCCCACTATGCTCCATTCGTTGTCTCTGTCACCGAGCCTCTCCTCGTTCTCTTACTCCTCAGACTTTCAAAGACTCACGTAATGACATCAATCTCCTGGCTTTGGCTTTGGGGCGTGTACGGTAATATACTTTCAGGTTGGGGGATTAGGGCACAGGCAGCTTTCAGGAAAGAAGCTTCAGACGGGATCATCAGTTTCTTTGTTTAAGGGAAATAAAAACTGAAGGAAAGGGGTTGGGGATTTAGCTCAGTGGTAGAGCGCTTGCCTAGCAAGCACGAGGCCCTGGGTTCGGTCCTCAGCTCTGGAAAAAAAAAAAAACTGAAGGAAAGGAGAAAAAGTCAGGAACTGATGGACCTGTTCTGTGGATGATCACCTATGAGAAAGCCGATCGTGCCCTGGGTTCTTATCACACACCAGGGTTTTAGATTCTCATATAATCTAATTTTCTTTTTACTCAGTGTCCCCAAATCTTAGGCCTGAGCCTGAGTTTCTTAAATTTCTCCCATTTTGTGATCCCTGAGAAATCTGTATGTGATCACATGCAGGTAGGTATATAGAACAGGCATACAAACCAAACCATCACTGATCACAAAGAGACGTCTCTTCAAACAATTCTTTGGTGCACATATAATGTTACCATTGATTAAAGATAGGAGAAATTTGCATATTCGTGAGGTGAGTGTGCTTATTTCATATACAGAGTTAGATCTTGTTCAGTATTTGATTCTACAGGACAAAGAAGAATCCCCTGCTCTTTTCATGGAAGTTTCACTGAAGTTAACTGATAGTTTGATATTTTTAACTATCAATGCAAAGAACACCATTTCATGTAAATACATAGCTCAAAATGGCAGAAGTATTTAAAGGCTTTTTAATGAGACTGATGAAAATTCTGTTCTAATCCCAAGCTGGAATTCACTTAATAACGTTTCATGAGACTCAAATCAGCACATCAAACAATAATTTTTTAGTTCAAATAATCTTACAATACAAATGCAAATAAATATGATGCTTAGATACTGAAGGATGATGGTGGAAGCAATCTTCATTTTTTTTCACAGTTAAATCATTATTTTATCAGAAAAGCAGAAAGCTTCCTATGGACAGTTTCAAAAAAAAAAAAAAAAAGCTGTGATTCCTAACGTATCATAGTCTAAAATCTGAGCCAAGATATTTAAGTCGGGGACAGCACACACTGGAAAGAGCAAACCATGTGTTCAGAACTAAAGCTCACTGAGGTCGCATCCTAGAACTCGAGCAAGCACGGCAGGGCTCGCTAGGGTTCATCACATATTTTAAGTTTGGCTGTTGCAGGCTCAGAAGCCTTTTACTGTTGCTAACTTTCCCACAGTCCACATGCAGTTACATGACCCCTAACTAGGGAGCAACATGAAGTTTAAGTCCTTGGATCAGGGAACATTTGAGGAACTGGAAGGACTCCAGCGCCTTCCCGAATCTACACAAGGATTCCTGGAGTTGGGGACAGACCACGTGCTCTGTTCCTGTGGTAAGGACCCTGGTATCCTCAATCTATTCCGTATCTCTCACCGCTTCTCACTGTGTCCGTATCACCGTTGTCTAAACTCAGTAGATAGCACAGATACCGAGACACACACCTTTTATAAAGAGACGAGATACAAGAGGAAATAACTTCTATGTAAAAGGCTGACACCAGGTTTCCTCATCGGCTTTCCCCACGGGGAGCCCTCTCCATTGGTGACCTCCACCTCCGCTACCTTTCCACACTCCCTGCCCCACCTGGAAATTGCGCTTTTCTAGACAAGGTCTTCAGGTGCAAAGTTTAGCTCCTGATGAGTTATTCTGTGGGAACTGAAGTCTGAGTCAAGTGCCAGGAATAACTGGGAATTCCCAAGAAGGCACGGACAGAAAATTGGGATGCAGAGAAGGCAGAATTCCTAATGGGACTGCTTTCTCTTTATAAAGATTTGTATCTTTGTATAACTTAGGAAACACACACTGCTGGTGTGATACTATCTCAGTTATTCATCCAGGTACCAGTGTATACAGGCACACTTTTCTTGAGTACCTAATGTATGCTAGTCCCTGCTCAGGACGTGAGGAAACAAAGGACACATAGCATTTAGCATCACTGGAGATACTCAACATTCAGCCATGAACACACTCTCTACACTAGATCACAGCATCCCACCAACAAGGCAGGTACTCTTGCTGTACATATTTGTCAGGTGTGGAAAATCAAGGCTGGAAAGAGATGTGTTTTTTCCACACAATGCTATCCCATGTGGAATAAAGTCCCAGAGATGTTTAAAACAGGAAAAGAGGATATCAGAGCCAGATGATTTATTATTATTATTATTATTATTATTATTATTATTATTATTATTATTATTATCTGTTAAAATATGCCTTTTGCCATCTAGACTTTGAACATCAACCAAAACCTATTAACTTTTATAAGCAGTGTTAGGGCTAGATCTGCTGGACCCCAGTGTGTATGCTTGAGCCATACACACTTTTCTAATTGCTTCTCTAACATCCAGCCAAAATGGGGTCACAGTGGCAGATGCATATAATTCGTGGTGCTGACACACAAAAAAAGATTTCTGTGGATGTGAGGCCAGGTGGGGCTCATAAGACCTTGCCTCAAGAAAAAAAAAAAAGAGTATTCAGAAAATAGACCACTTCAGACATCAGCCCCAGAAAAGGACTTAAAGTTACAGAGAGAGGGAGGGAAGTTGGCGACTAGAAGAGGTAGAACCTGAATCAGATGCCACGCCATCAGCTGACTTGGAACCGTGGTTTCTGCCAAATGCTCTTAGTCATGTGGAGACCTGTCTCCACGAGAGACGACTGTAAATGTGAAACCATGTTTGAAAGGCTACACAGGCTGCTGTGTGTCACCAGGTGCTTATGTGTATCCATGGCCTCAGAGAAAGATGACAGGGAGGGGACAAAGAGGAAGGGCAAGCAGAAAATGAAGTTTCACTGTGGTTAATGACGTCAGGAACTATAAATAGTGACACCCCTGCTCCCACAGTATGACTTCAGTGAAAGTACTGGTGCAGTTATTTGAAAATGTGGAGCCATGTTGTTTTCTGAAAATTGATGGTCTTTTGACTTCACTTTTATAAGGGAGTTCTAGCAATGCGTTTCTGGTGTCTCTTGTAATTCTACTTAAATACTAATTTGTATCATGAATATTGAGTATAACAGGATTTGCAATATAAAAATAACTAATACAGTGCATTAACATATTCATCATTATTGTCATCAAAATGACCATGTTTTATCCCTAGAACTAACCTTGAGAGAACTTGTCCCCAAGATGGTCTTGGGTGGTCCTCCCTACATTATTCCTTTATATTTCTCTTCCTTGAACACAGATCAAGTAACTTCTAACAAATGGAATGTGGTAAATGGTGTAGGCTACCGTGTCTGAGATCAGAGATTTAAAGATGTTGACTTCCATCTTGTTCTTGCTCCTTCTCTTAGCCTTTAGCACTCCTGCACTCCTAATACCCTCTGCCATTTTGGGAGCAGGCCTCCGGAAAGGTATTGATTAAGGCCTCTGCTCACGTGCAACTAAGAACCAGGCCTCTCCATCCATGAGCCCAAAAGGAACAGAATCATTCCAACATGAGAAGAGTTAGGAGCAAATCCTTCCTCGTTGGTGATTACAGTCCACATACTGTGCCTTTAAGAAGTCTTGAGATATACTCACCTGCCCAGCTCCAGGATTCCTGCCCCATGGAACCTGTGAGTTAATGAATGTGTTTTGGGTCAGGACCTAACTCTTAGAGTAGTTCGTGTTTGCACATACTTCAGTAGCTTACAGCCTTGGTGAACAATGGCTTTACTGAGGAACATATGTAGAAGACAGCACCCCAACCCAAGTTTGCCAAGCCTGCTATTAGACAGAGAGACATTTGGTCTTCGTCTCAATTTCTAGCAGAAAGCTCTCCAAACTCTTAAAATTTCCTGAACAATAAAGGGGACGGGATCCTCTGTTGTTCTTTTTTTTAAAGATTTATTTGTTTATTATATGTAAGAATTCTGTAGTTGTCTTCAGATACCCGAGAAGAGGGTGTCAGATCTCATTACAGATGGTTGTGAGCCACCATGTGGTTGCTGGGATTTGAACTCAGGATCTCAGTGCTCTTAACTGCTGAGCCATCTCTCCAGCCCTCCTCTGTTGTTCTAATGAAGGGCTTCTGGATGATGGCCTGTTCCTAAGGGTGGGGTTGTGAGGGGGACAGGTCTGCAAAGCTTGGAACTTTTGATACCACCTCCAGCCTCTGGGGAAGAAAGGGAGATTAGAGACTGAATTAACCACCCAAGTCCAACAATGTCATCAAGTACGTCTACACAGTCCACGTTTCATGCGGACCCCTGAGGACCTGGGGTTTGTCCAGCATGGCAGTATGTGCCTGTAATCCCATCACTTAGGGGCTAAGGTAGGAAGATTGTGAGTTCCAAGCCAGACTGGGTTGTATATAGCAAGACCTTATGGAGAGCAGAGGTGGATTTGGAGCACTTCTAGGTTCACTCATAGCAATTTTGTGGGTGACAGAAGCTTCCCTACTGAGGCCCCTCTCCTGGGTACCTTTTGGTTTTGGTCTATGCATCATTTGTATCCTTTCTAATCAGACAGCAGTCATATGTCAGGTATTTCCTGGAATCTTAGGAGCTTCCCTAGTAAATTATCCAAGCAGGTAGGGTTGTGGGAACCCTCCAGCTTCTGTGGTTATGTAGGGACAGAGTACAAACAGCCTGGTGACCTTCTGTTTGGAATTATCATCTAGGACTGGGACTGTCCCTCAAGCCTGTGACATCTAACCCTAACTCTGGATCTAATTCAGCTGTAGGACAGCCACCCACACACCATTGGTGTCAAGAAACTTGGAGACTTAGTTTGTGCAAGGAAAACCCCACACATTTGGGTGTCCAAAGTGAAGTAAGTAAAAACATCTCAGTGGCCCTCACAAGAATGAAGGCTCAGGAGGAGATAAGAAAATCACTTCCTAGAATTAGCCAACTCCCAAGGCCACGGGGAGCATGAGGAAACAGAAGGCTGACAAGTGTGTGACCTTTAGGAAATTTCCCATGAGTCATCCCAGAACCTGTAGGCTTTAGAGTCTTCTCCAACCGCAGGGCTTAGAAGCTACCCACAACTCCCCCAGAGCATTTTCCTGAGATGAGGAGAGAGGAGAGGCCCCAGACACCAAACCAGGGTCTGTTCCCCTTTCCTTGGAACCCCATCTTCAACCTGATCCTCACCACCCTGAGAGCTGGTGAGCATGGCCTAAGTCTTGCTCAGCTTTCTGAGGATTTTGGAAGCCATGCAGGTCACTGGAAGATCAGACAGTTAGAAGCAGTGCTGTTTCCTGCCCAAGGTGATCCAACGTTCTCATAACACCAGCTTTGCATTCATCCAAAGAGTTAAGGAGCAGAGTGAAGGAATGAACTTAAAAAGCAAAATCCCAGAAAATGGACACCAAGCCTAATACTGTAGACTGGAGCACTGATAGACTTGATGGTGGGAATGGGGGAGAGAGGGGAAGAGGTCAACCTTGGATATCACTCCTCAGTTATATCCACTATGGGTTTTGTGGGGCAGAATCTCTCCCTGGCCTGGCGTTCACTAAGCAGGCTAGGCTGGCTCACCAGCAATCCCTATGCTGGGATGACAATGCCAACCAGGCATGTTTTTAGATGGGTTTCTAGAAATCAAACTCAGGTCCTTGTGCATACATGGTGACCTACTCTCCATCCTCCTGGCATGGAGATGTGTTTGTGTTCTTCAGTTTGCTGGGCTCACAGTCACTGCTCCTTCTACAATCAGCTTTTTACAAACAGAACAGATGGGTAAATGGCAGGCAGGCTATTCTACTGAGCAGAATACACAAAGGTATTTGAAAGCTGTAAAAGATATTCCATACTAAGAAAACCGTACAGCCTAATGCTCATTCTCCTTACCCTGGGCTTGAGAGTGTTCCTGGTGCCTTGGAAATAAGTCATAGTGTCGAATGGGCGCTTTCCTATCCCCTGAACGTTGAAGGGGTAGGAGGATGGCATTGAATCTTAAGTATCACAGTCTCTGTGTAAGAACACCACAGCTTCAGACAGAGGAGGTGGGATGTTGCTGCTTCATAGAGACAGAGTTTCTATATGAAATGATGAACAAGCTCTGGAGATGGATAGAGGTGATGGTTGCACACTGATATAAAATATGCTTAATGCCACCAAACTGCTTCCAAATGGTTAAATGATTATATATAATGTATTGTTAAAATTGAGAGAGAGAGAGAGAGAAAGAGAGAAAGAGAGAGAGAGAGAGAACACATAGCAAAGACAAAGTCTACCACAAGTTCTCTCTGAAGCTGGTGGGAAGGCTCCAACGCTGTGTCCTCTGAGGGTTCTTTGAGACATTCTGAGACCCTGAAACTAGAGAGTAGGTCTGCCTTTCCTTGGGAAGACTGACCAGGGTTGCTACCGTTCACCCCTCATCATTTCACAGCACAGTGAACAAACCTGCAGTCTCCCAGAGCAGGCAGGATAGGATTTCCAAGATGACAGCTCAGGCAATATCAGAGCTCAGGGGACAACTAAGGGCCATCTATCCCAACCTCCTCATTTGAGAGAGGAGCTGAGTGTGAAAGAAGGAAGAACTGACCGACACATCTGTCAGTAGACACAAGAGTCAGAGGCAGACAAGGAGTAGG
Source organism: Mus minutoides (assembly GCA_902729485.2). Classification (NCBI taxonomy): domain Eukaryota; kingdom Metazoa; phylum Chordata; class Mammalia; order Rodentia; family Muridae; genus Mus; species Mus minutoides. Next base: position 385,915 of record LR750102.1, on the reverse strand, counting down.
AAGGACAAAAGTGTGAGTCTAGCTCTCACACTGGTGTGCTTCGTGAACACGGATCTAACTACACCTACCTGGCCTTCAGATTGGTCATCACTAACAGGAGGGGGAGGACGACATCAAGGTATTTTGTCCAAGGTATTTTGTCCAAGGTATTTTGAGGAGGCTGTGGGGCGCGACATCTTGGGTAGCATGCCAAGAGTCTAGTTCCTGGTGGTTGTTCTCACCATCCAAGCCCAGTAAACTTTGGAGGAGACACTGCTCCTCCTACAACCTGGCCTGACTCTTCACAGGCAGAAGCGACAGATAGGCAGACTGGCCTTGCTATTCTTGAGATGAAAGGATGCTCAGATGGTCCAAAGACAGCTTCCATTTCCTACAATAAACCGGAAGACATGCTGTTTACCATGCCCACATTTTCTCCTTCCCCACTACACTCCCATTGTTGTTTCTTGTACCCAGGAAGAAGAAACACAGGGTTAAGGCACAGAGGCTTCTAAGAGCATCTATGTACATCACCTGCTCCATCTTCCATCCAGATGCATGAATGGGGGAATGACTTTCATATTATAACTGAGGGAACTGAGTCAGAAGGTTGAAGAACTGGACCAAACCCAGAAAGTGTGGACCCTAGTGAGCTGCAACTCAGATGCAGGGTCCTTAGAACAACAACAACAAGATTGAGCTGGGCGTGGTGGTGCACACCTTTAATCTCAGCACTTGGGAGACAGAGGCAGGCGAATTTCTGAGTTCGAGGCCAGCATGGTCTACAAAATGAGTTCCAGGACAGCCAGGGCTATACAGAGAAACCCTGTCTCGATAAAAACCAAAGAAGAAGGAAGAGGAGGAGGAGGAGGAGGAGGAGGAAGAGGAGGAGGAGGAGGAAGAGGAGGAGGAGGAGGAGGAAAAGAAGAAGGAGGGGGAGGAAGAGGAGGAGGAGGAGGAGGAGGAGGAGGAGGAGGAAGAAGAAGAAGAAGAAGAAGAAGAAGAAGAAGAAGAAGAAGAAGAAGAAGAAGAAGAAGAAGAAGAAGAAGAAGAAGAAGAAGAAGAAGAAGACGATGACAACGACTGGACTGGGGAGGGGGTGTTATAGAGATGGCTCAGTGGTTAAGACTACTGGTTGCTCTTCCAGAGGACCCAGGTTTGATTAACAATACTCATACTGTGGCTCACAACCATCTGTAACTCCAGTACCAAGTGACTCGATGCCCTCTTTCTGCCTCTGAGGGCACCAGGGCATACACATGGTGCACAGACACACATGCAGGAAAAACACTAGGACATATAAAAATACTTTTAAACACACACACACACACACACACACACACACACACACACACACAGGACTGGACTTGGGGTCTTGAAAAAAGTCCCATGGATCCTGACAACATATCATCTCTTGGATTCTATTGTCTCACATCAAGATGTCATTCATAGTGTCACCATAGTAGGTAGGTAGTAGTTGGAGGAATCCTCATGGATTTCTCTCATGAAGGCACCTAGCAGGCATACTTAGGAAATAAATATTATCTTTCCTTGCATGGGGATAGCCTCAGATCTTCTCTATGGCCCCACCTGCAGCCTAGCTCCTGCCCTTTTGGACAACACAGGCCTGTGTGGTATTGTCATCCACATTACATCACCAGAGCTCACCAGTGACATAAACCCTCCATTCTGATCCAGCCCAGCATAACCCATGCCTGCTGACACATCCTTACTGAGATTCAAAGCCAGAGCTTTGTGATAATGCTGCCTTGTTGGAGGCAAAACTATCTGTCTCTATGTCTATGTCCCTGTCTCTCCCTCTCCCTCTCCCTCTCCCTCTCCCTCTCCCTCTCCCCCACTCACCTTAAAGACCCAGAGACAGTGACATGAGCCAGAGCCTGGGTGTAGACATTCAAGGTACAAGAAGCAGCCCCAGCCCATCCAGGATGTCCCATCTGAGGCTTGAGACTACAGGATATGGGTTCAGTGTCATGGCAACATAGGACAAAGAACTGCCTGTTAAAAACCATCTGTGATCAGAACCAAAAGAGGCTGGACGACAAAGTCAGCCTGAGTTCACAGGATTGGGTCTTCCTCATACGCCCATTCAGAAATAATCTTGGAGCACTATGTGCCAAAGCTGTTGTCTGGAGACTCTGGCGAATAAGACTGAGTCAGAAGCTCCGGCTTCAAAGAGCTATGTGTTCTAGTGCAGTGGTTCTCAGCCTTCCTAATGCTGCGACTCTTCAATACAGTTCCTCATGCTGTGGTGACTCCCAACCATAAAATTATTTTATTGCTACTTAATAATTGTAATGTTTGCTACTGTTGTAAATCATAATATAAATATGTGTGGTATTTCGGTGGTCTTAGGTGACCCTTGTGAAAGGGTCGTCTGAGGGGGTCTCGACCCACATGTTGAGAATCATTGCTCCAGTGGCTTGCACAGTTTTACAGCCAAGTAAATTCATCAAAAGAAGCATGCTTCAGATTGTGAAAAGCTTTCTGCAGGAAACAAAAGGGCTGAAGCAAGGCAGCGATTTCTAATTCAGTGGGGTGCTGCAGAGGTACCATTAAGCTGAGATCCACAGAATGATATGGAGGTAACCATGCAAAGAGCAGGGATGGAATGTTCTAGAAAAGGCTCACTCATGCGAAGTCTAAAGGGCGGCTAAAGAGGCCAGCTGGCACACTTGGAACATATGGTGTAAAGAAGGATGAAGGTTGAGAAATTTCTAGGTACTAGAACAAGCAGTACTCTCTCTCTCTCTCTCTCTGTGTGTGTGTGTGTGTGTGTGTGTGTGTGTGTGTGTGTACATGCACACACACATGCATGCACATGCCTCAAAAGTCAACCTCACCTCAGAGGTCAACCTCACCTTCAGTTTCATTCCTCAGGCCGCATCCATAAAAAGAAATTGTAAATACCCTGGGGACCTGTCCCCACTGCCTGAGGGACAAAGACAACCCACACAATTCCTGCTCAAGGGACAAGGAGGTGACTCAGAACTTACCAAGGCCAATATGCTTCTGCTTTGTAAAAGCAGGTCATGCCCACGATGCCACTGTGTGACTCGAGCCAGACAGGAGCTGGAATGCAGGACACTGTGAGAGGCCACAGCTCTCAGCATCCACTGACTGTGGGTCCTCCTCCTCCTCCTCCTCTTCCTCCTTCCCCTCCGCCGCCTCCTCCTCCTCCTCCTCCTTCTTCACATGAAGGCCACTTTTTCCTCAGATGAGGAAGACTTCCTAGAATTCCACAGGCAGAGCAGCCGAAGGCACCGTGCTCTAAAATGGGCTATTTGGGGATTTATATAAACTCAATAAAACCTCTTAATCCATACAGAATTCATCTTGAGACCTCCAGTAGATGCCTGAAACTTCAAACCTTGCCAAACCCTGCAGTGCTGGTTTTTTTCCCCGTATACTTGTTTCTAACAAGGTGAATTCATAAATTTAACACATAAAGAAATCTAATAATAATATAAAACAAGTGAAGCAGTGTACTGCAGGCAGGTTGGACATAGTGGAAGATGGTCCTGGAGCCATTAGGAGTCATCTGGCCCATCTCCTCACTGCATAAAGCAACATTCAAGTCTAGAGGAGAAAAAAAAATGACTTATTTTAGAAAGGCTTTTGACTGCAACTAACAGAACGCAATCAATGCTTGTCTCATAAAAGAAATCTATAGGTAGTTGTTGGCTGTGCAGATGCAGCCGCCTGACCTGTGGGACCAGTCTGCCTCTCTGCTCTGACTGCTTCATCTGGAGGGTCTATAGGCCTTGCCAGAGAGCCTCTGAATCTAGGTAAAGCAGGAATGACTGCTCTTGGGACAAGTTCTACTCCCAAGCTAATTAGGTGGCTGTTGGCATGGTTTGGGGCATCTTGAACTATGGGCTGAAAGCCTCAGTAACTTTGTGGCTATTGACTAGAAGCGACTGCCAGTACTTTGCCACGTGGGCTTCTCTAAGAGGCAACTTAACAAAATGGATAACTGCTTCATCAAATTAAGCAAGGAAGCAAGCAAAAAGGCATAAATGAGTACCAGAATATATATACATATATACATATACACACACACACACACACACATATATATATATATATATATATATATATATATATATATATATATATATATATATATACATACACACACACACACACACACACACACACACATATATATGGAATTGAGGCAGGGTTTCTCTGTGTATTCCTGGCTATCCTGAAACTCACTAAGTAGACCAGGCTGACCTCAAACTCAGAGATTCTCTTGCCTCTGCCTCTTGAGTGCTAGGATTAGAGGTGTGCACCACCATGCCTCTGTGTGTGTGTGTGTGTGTGTGTGTGTGTGTGTGTGTGTGTGTACAAAAAAGTTCCTTATGGTTTGCTACCAGCAATGTATTTCTGTATTTTACGTTTAATTAAAATCAGTTTTTAAAATAGTTACAATCTAGCAACTGACTTCATAGCTCACTAATAGTTAACATTCTCCAGTTTGAAAACTACGAGCATGGACACCAAGCTATTTGACCTTATGCTATGGTTCCCTCAAGCTGAGCAAGTACTTTTGAGCAAGTCACTCGCTAGTGTCTCTCAGTTTATAGCCTGGATACAGATCTTAATCCCAGCTGTTGGATTACACAGGTGTGGGACTGAATGCATATGTGCCCATACCTGGCACATAAGAGTATCCAGGAAATGGCCGGTACTGCATGAGATACCAAGATGACACAACATGTACATCCCTTCCTGCTATTGGTTGACAGCAGTAAGGCACCGCCTCCTGGCAGAGGAGCCCAGACAGCAGAGTAGGTGCAAAGCTGCCTGCCTGAAAATAGACATTGTGAATCGAGTACTAATCCGGCCCTGGGGGAGCTTAGATTCCAGAGATGAGTAACAAACCCAGTTAGTGCTCAAAGGGGTGGGGCCCCAGTTATTATACAAAGGGGTGGAGTAAAGAAAACGGTGCTCAGAGATGAGAGGTGAATCTTCCAAGTGGAGAGACCAAATACCCTCAGGATCCATGTCTACATGTTCAACAAGGAAGCCCCAGGCCCAGTACACCCTTGACCTGAAGATGGGCCTTACAAATAGACATGGGAAAATCAGGGAATGCATCTGTACTGGCTAGTTTTGTGTCAACTTGACACAGCTGGAGTTATCACAGAGAAATGAGCTTCAGTTGAGGAAATGTCTCCATGAGATCCAGCTGTAAGGCATTTTTCAATTAGTGATCAAGGGGGAAAGGCCCCTTGTGGGTGGGACCATCTCTGGGCTGGCAGTCTTGGGTTCTATAAGAGAGCAGGCTGAGCAAGCCAGGGGAAGCAAACCAGTAAAGAACATCCCTCCATGGCTTCTGCATCAGCTCCTGCTTTCTGACCTACTTGAGTTCCAGTCCTGACTTCCTTTGGTGATGAACAGCTCCCCAACTTGCTTCTTGGTCATGATGTTTGTGCAGGAATAGAAACCCTGACTAAGACAGCATCTAACGCCCAAGGAGAGTCCAGGGATATAGCGGCTGGCAGACAAGTGATGCAGGAACAGAACCCCATAGAAATCTCTACAGAGACCCCAAGACAGAGTTTCACTAAATGAAATCCAGACCCAGGAGAAGCAGAACCAACTGTCTCATCACCTCTTTAGTCCTGTATGTGCCCAGGAAATCAGGAATAGGAATCCAGTTGTTGAGACATGGATTCTGATCTTGGCTAGTTCTTTTCCCTCAAGCCTATCCAATGGACTGGACAAGACAGTTTGCAAACTGATTTCCAGTCCTGTAAGTCCTCTGTTCTATGTACTCCTTTTCTTCCCTCTCACCCTTCTGATTGCCCCAGAGTGGCCCATTATCCACTGCTCTTGTTAATTTTTTCTGAATGTTTGGCCCAGAAACAGAGTCCACAAAAAGCTGAGTTTGAAGTGTTACTACTACTACTGTGAAATGGATGGCTTCAACACTCCGTGATATAAACAACCTCCCCCTTTATTTTATTCCTGGTTTTGTGGGCCAAGAATTCAGAGCTAAAAATCCTTGCTCCAGGGAGGGGCATGCCTCATGAAGATGGACTGTATTCATCTGAATGCCGATGAATGACTGGGCTTCCCAGATGCATCCAATCTCAATCCGGGATGCTAAGGCTGGCTCTGGTGAGGCGGTCAGAGAAACCTTTACAGTATGGCTGCCTTGAGGCTGTCAGCCTTCTCACCCACCATTCGGAGTGATGGAAGAGAACCATGCAGGAGTTCTGTGGGCTTTTGAGAGACTAGAGCCTCAAAGAGCCAAGCCTCTGCTGTCTCCTATGAACCCGACTCACAGAGGCCAGCTCAGATTCAAAGGAAGGGAACACTGGCCTTACCTATCATTGAAAGGTGAGCCAAAGAATGTACAGAGTTATCCCAAAATGATCCTACCCTTCCCATGAACCCCCTCCCACAGTGCCCTTGGCACAACTGTGATGCATATACCTGTAGATGCCTCTTCTGACCAGATCGAGCCTTATTTATCTCTGTCTCTTTGCAATCATAACTCGTTGTCCTGTGTCCCACTTCCCTAAACCCCAAGTCTATGCAAGATCCCAAGATCTCTCACAGATTGAGCCTAGTAAGGCAATTTCAGATGTTGTGAGGGAAGAAAAGAAGGTTCAGACATATCTATTGTCCAAAGCTTGATGAATTCTGATGGTCACTGAGGTCCTAAATTTGGAGTTTCTAACCAAACCAAAAATATCTCTGGATCAATAGGACTAGACAGAGGGAATATATATCTGAGATGATGGTTTCTAAATTATCTCTAATTTTACCCCAGAACGGTCTGGTAGAATCCCTACCTGCAGATGAGCTGAGCCTAAGGAGATGGCTTGCATCTACTGTCTCTGAATTATCACATATTGTACCCCACCTGTTACCTGATATTGGTGGATGCACTTACAAAGCCATGTCAGAGGAAACTAGTTAGTGCTAGAATGAAGCCCTATTTCCTGCCTCATTCCAGATTACCATGGCATGGCACAGAAGGAATATAAAACAACTCTTCAGCATCCTAATCACTTCTTTTCTTTCTGGAATATTCTATCCTCATCTCTCCATTCAGTGGTACCTTCACTTCATTTAGACCCTTATTCTGATGTCATTGTCTTTCTCCTAGTGACCAGTGAAATGCAAGCCTTCCCAGCCACCCTCTCTCTTCTCTAACCACTAGGCTCTCTATTACCCTTCCATGATATATTTGTATAATTTCTACCCATGGATATTCTCTATTTATTAACCTTTTTACCCTTCTTCCAGGTATGTGACTATAGACTCGCTGAAAGCAAGAGCTTCTCCTATTGTAGCTGCACTTCCAGGGTCAGAGTTAGAGCTGGCTTCCAATAAATACTTTGGAATGGCCAAATCACTCAACAATCAACTTTATTGGACAATATCCAAATAAAGATCACAGTAAAAGAAAAAAGAGATTAGCAAAAGAGAAGGGGAAATACAGAACAGAATGAGATGGGGTGAGAAGGGCGGGGTGGCTGTTGAAGTTGAAAGCCAAAAAGAAGACTTCAGCTCCAATCAATGGTTGGAGCAGTGGCTCTTCAACGCTCTTTGTACAATCAACCCACCCTGGGAAGCTCTTAAATCATGCAGTATTCAGTGTAAAAATTAAGACCTGGTTCTTCCTCTCAGCTCCAGACTCCCAGAAATAAGACTCATACTTAAAATGTAATTACAGATACCTTGGCCATATAAGTAGGCTCTTCTCTGACTAGATTATAACTCAAAACAAGGCATTTATTTTAACCTAAATTCTGCCACATGGCTGGTTACCTGTGCTCAGATACCATGTGTCTATCTTGTCCTGTCTTCCCTAGTGAAACTTTCATGCTCTATCCCAGAATCCTTTCTGCTTCCCAGATGTCCCACCTTCTTTTTCCTGCCTAAGCCACCGGCCATTAGATTTATTATTGACAGGTACCACATCCATACAGACATAAGCTATTCCCTCTACAGCACAAGCCCGCCCACTAGCCTTCAGAGTCATGATCTTGAGATGAGACCCAAGTGCTGCTGTCATTTTCTGAATGTTTTTGATGCGATTTGAGTTTGTGCCCATGAGTGAGAAATACTGACTTGCTAGTACATTCACTCAACAAAAATTAAGTTCACCTCAAGTCATGCTGTGGGGCTTATGCCTAGGAGCGACAACAACCAGAATCTAGGACACTACATAGAACACCAATAAAAGAAGACAGTCACCAACAGCAGGATCTATATCCAAAAAAGAAGAAAAAAAGAAAAATCTCGAAATTTAAGCGTATTGCCCTGACAAAACGTGTGAGTAGAACTCTCATCTCTGTGTCTTTATGCACCATGAGTTTGCACTAACTGTGGGCTGCATCCAACATTTTTTGTAGCATAAAGATTGGTCACTCTGAAGTTGTTTTATCTCTGAAGGGAAATGAGCAGCGGATACCTAAGAACTTCCTTTTCCTCCAAGTCAGATCGACCCAGTGCCTTTTTCCAGCTGACCACAGCAAATCCTGACTCTTTCCACCTCTCTGAAGCCCATTTTATCTCTTGAAAGATAAAACTGATAATGATCACTTCATCTGTCCTCCACCTCCCCCCGCCCTGCCCCGAGCTCTGACTGGTAAGATGACAGACACTGTGATAACCTTTGTTAGGTAGCAGTAGGCTACACTTGTTTTTTATCTTCTAAAGAGCTGGAGTGGATTGAGCTAGGAGCTGGGGCCCCCAACGAATAAAGGAAAGGGCCTGGTATCATTAGGATGTAATATGATGACATCAAAGTAGGCCCAATAGACTTCAGAGAGGTGGGAAGAGGCAAGATTTGCTGTTAACTGGTCAGAATTCAGAATGTCCCAGGCTTTGTGAACCACTTTCAGTTTTGCAACGATCATCCCATCCATCAAGTCTATGAAGAAGGCACTGTTACCCCTATTCAAAGATGAAGAAATTCAGGCACATATCAACTAAAAGGCATATCTACAAACACACAGCTAATAAGCCAAAACACCTGGCTATCCACCCTGGTCTCTTAGTGAGGAGTTCTATGAAACCCTCTACTGGGGGTCTTGTGGATCTTCCCTCACTCCTGTGACAATCTCCGTTCACACCGTCCCCTTGCCTCACCCTGAGTGCTGGAATTACGGAAGTCTGTCAGGGTGTCTGCCTTCTGCTTGTGTTCTTCATAGTGTGCTCGGCTGGCAGATACGGTTTCCTGATTTTACAGAAGAGAAAGCAGGGCTCAGCTGTCTACAGACTCACTCCAAGACACCATATGGGATGTGAGCTTCAAGCTAACTTCAAAGTTTGGTGGTTCCTAGCCACTTTCCTATCTGCCTTGCTACTTGGGAACGCATGAGGGTTCTCTCCTACCAAATAGGTATCAGAAATATCTCTCTTGGGCTATCCAGATGAGGAGATGCCTCTGGGATTTGCAGGTTCAGAGCCTATGTCTCTTCACTTGAAAAGGCACCCTATCTCTCCTTCAGTCCTGGCAAGTAGCTTTTGCACATTGAGTAACAGGTCTCCAGCTAAAGCTCAGATGAGTGATGCAGGCCCTTCCATCTCTGAAAGACCCAGAGACCTAGGTCCCTGCACTCTCAACTGCCAGACCTTGGGGACCACACCCATATACTCTGGAACTCGAACCCTCGTTCTCCTCCCACGGCCTGGGGTACAGGCACTGCTGATTCATTTTAAGAAACTTCACTTTCCACAGCAGCATAAGGAAGGACTGTCCCCTGCTAGAGCCACGTGTGTTTGCTATGATTCATCCTGTTGCCTGCAACCTTCTCAAAAAAAAAAAAAGCCCTTACGCAACCAGGAGCCTCTGAGAGCCACACAGTACAGGGGCTTCCCCTCTTAGTCACCCTCTGGGCCTAGGTCCACTTCCACGCAGCCACGAGAACTTGGAGGGACAAGCATATGCCCCAAAGAGGAACTGAGCACATTAGCAAACTGGGTGAAGGCCACCCCTCAGGGTCAGAGGATGAGATGAGGCAAGACAGCAGCTGTGCTGATCCTGTAGAGCGAAATGTGCACGGTCAACAAAAGTTTCCAGCACACTCGGGGGTGGGGGTGGGGGGGCTGCCCTGTCCCCTCTGGCCCCAGGCACTCTGGGATGAGAGAAAATGACAAGGATGCAGCCTTGCTGTGCAAATGGAAATGCGATGTGCTGTGCGGGTGGGCCCTAAAGCTGATCTGTGAGCCCAGGCAGAAGCCTATGGAGATGGCCCTATCTGGTGTGATCCTCTCTGTGGGAGCATCACATACACACATGCACGCATGCACGCACTCATGCACACATGCACTCACGCACTAGCATCTGTGCTTCTTAGAGTCTCGATGCCGCTGTTTGCGCTGGTGGGTCTCGGTTGTCGATTTGTTTTACAACAGATAGAGAGGCTTGAGATTAAATTGCCCAAACAACCCTTTGCCTACAATAACAGTGAACCCAGAAAGAAAGGACACACACACACACCTAGGTCTCAAAATAACTAGGGACAAGGTTGAGCCTGACCATGACCGTGGCCTGAAAAGTTGGAATGACTACCTCACATTACTTCCAGCTAAGTCAACCTCTCCCTCCCTTCTCTCTCCCCGTCTCCCTCTCTACAATTCTACCCACTTTGCTCTACCTCTGAGCTCTCTTCCACCTCAAGGCCTTCGTACCATCATGTCTGCCTTAACACCAGGTTCATGACACTCTCTGCTGTAATGTCAGCTTCTTGGCTACCTTTGTCGGACTCTCTTCTGCATGGGTGGCCCTTCTGAGTTCCTTCATCCTCTCACTTGGCTTCTATAATTCCTGCTGGAGCAATCTCACTTTCGCTCACATCTTTTGTGTCATCCAGTGCCTGCCCCCTGCCCCCTGCCCCCTGCCCCCTGCCCCCTGCCACAGCCCTATAATAGGAGTTCTCAGAGACTCTGACTTGGCCTCAGGCTACCTGCCAGCGCTAGCATAGCACCTGGGACCTAACGACTGCTTCGTCTGTGTTTGTCAGGAGCTTGGGTGAAGTGGTCACACCCATGAGCCACAGCCCACCAAGATGGACACCAGCTGTTGGCCAGTCCCCAACGATACCCATTTCTCTTTAGGGGTCAGTTCATAAACTTCAACAAAAAGAATAGGACCTCAGTTAATTCTCTCTACCAATAGAATCTCTAAAACAGGACCCCTGAGGGGTGCCTTTCCAATGCTGGTGCTACTAACCAAAAATGTGTTCAGATTCCTCTGGGGACCTGACTTCAGGAGGCACTGGCTTCTGTCCTTTTCACTGGTAGCTACCACCTTGTTTTCAACATGTCATGACTTCCATTTGTACATTTGTCTGTCAACTACAAAATGACTCCGCAAATATACTTGATGTGCACAGCTAAGCAGATCTGAGTGTCTCTGTCATTTGTTCTGCATATGAAGCCCCTGGAAATAAGAAAAGCAAGCTGCTGCCCCAGATGGCACAGCTAATGGTGAGACCCAAATGGCCCTCAAAGCCCAGGCTTGGTGAAAGTGGATTTCCAAACATTAGTCCCCAGCCAATGTAGTATCCCCCACCTGGATGCACTGGAAGATGGAAGATTTTACATGTTTGGAGAAACACACAATTCCAGCCTTGGCTTGGTGGAGTTTAGTCCTGAAGAGGTTCTGAACAACCTCATCCCCATTTTGGGTTCACTTCTCCAGAAAGCAGAACAGGAGACAGAGTTTAGGCTTCAGGAAGTTTATTAAGTTGACCTGATAAAGCAGGTGCTGGAAATAAGAAGAAGAAAGATCAGTACTGATGTGGGCTACTACGGTCGGCTTGTGAGCAAGGTGGCTTGTACCTCCTCCAGGACCATGGGTTTCCTTGCACTTCCTTGGCCTTACCGTCACAGAGCTGAGTGGCCCCTGTTCTTAGCCTGAGATAGAAGGCTAGGAATCTGAGCTTTCATGGGCCCATCCACCTACTACCAGTGCCACAAAGTCCAGAGAGGACCGTGAATATGCCCAGAGGCACCAAAAGCATATGCCCAGAAGCATGCTGGAGTGAGTCTTTACCTGCCCTGGTGACAATCTTGAAAGTCGTCCAAGTGTATTTGTTTAAAAGGAAAAGCTGGCCACCCCCACACAGTTATGACCATCAAAGAGACATGATTATATGTCAGCGATTTCTCAGCAACTTCCTATGACTAAGAGCTGGATCAAGAGGCCCTCCACCAGCCATGCACTCATGGGGTTCTTACGTCCCCTTTTCCATGGGTGGCTGGCTTCTCTCAGTCATCTTAAAGCTCTATGAGGCACCAGGTCATCCAGGGTGAACCCATGCTCAGTCTCTTATGAAGTTTCTCTTTTCACAGAGGTCCTTGGGAAATCTACTGACTTTCCCTCTTCCAGTGGGACAACTAACAATGCCAGTGTCTGACACCCCGACTCCTGGTTTTGCGCATCAGGACATTAAGGGGCAACAACTAGCCTAAGGCTCTCCACATTGTAGAGGCATCTAGGGGCGTCTCGTCTTATGGCCTCAAGTTGGAGGGATCAGGATAAGCCACATCAGGCACTTTTGCATAATGGAGAATGCGGGCCACTTGTTCACAAATGAGTGTGTGTTTCCACACGGGGACACAGCAGAACCAGGGAAATAATTAGGATGATGTTCATGTAGGCAGGGCCTTGTGCATATCACATGACTATAAAGCTAACATATTATGGACCCCAGCTCTCCCACTAGGACTGAGTGGGACTTTCGGGAGAATTTCAATCACAAGATTTCTTAAATTACAGGAGAACCTGGCTATGCCCCATTGGCACCTCACCAGCTCAGAATCTCAGAAGAAATCTGTTGACCCCACCTAGGCCTCAAGTTCTTTGTATGTAGAATGGGGATTAGGTGGCACACAAAAACTTGGAGCAAATGTGATACTCTTACCTTCATCCCTCATCAGCTTCTCCTTCATACCCAAGGAACCAAGACATGCACATGTGCAAACACACACACACACACACACACACACACACACACACACACACACATACACACACACACACACACACACACACACACACACAACTATACCACCACTACCATCATCTTAACCATGATCATAGCCACAAATTATAGCTGTACAAAGTTGGGAACAATGTCCCAGCCACCCATCTGGGGTCAGTGCCTAGTGTGGAAGAGGGTCCAACTGGACCAGGCATCTCTGAGGTCAAGCACCGAAACCTGTCTCCAAAAAAAGACCAAAAGTTCCTAGAGCCCTGACACTTCTTTCTCACCCTGGGCTTGAAAGAAGGCAAACAAGGGAGACGAAGGTTACATGGAGCTGCTACTGACTCACAGCATCCGTGGAGGCAGGTCACAAATCATGCTCTCCAGCCTCAACGGGCCCCTCACTAAAACTGGACTAATGATGCCTGCGACTGGCCTCGGCGACATCATAGTAGAGAGCAGTCATTAGGCTGCTGTCATTGTGCCTTAGCTAATAACATGCTGTGCTGGGCGAGGCCAGGAGGACCCTCTGGGGAGCTTTGGGAAAACACATTCTTCGCTGTCTTCAAAGCATCCCTGAGAAGTAGGTGGGAGGTGAGTGTCATGGGAAGAGAGGAAAGCCTCACGAGATAAGCTCCTGTGCAGCAGAGAGTGTGTGAATAAAGGCCACGCAAAGAAGTCTGGGAGAGGCGGCCTATTCTTCACAACTGAGGACCAGCTGAGAGAACAACGTTAGGAGGAAAGATCTGTTTTGTTCATGGTTCCAGGGTGTGACCGGGTTTTCTTGATACCGCCACCAACCACTACCACCACCCACCTACCCTCAGCAAGAACAGCTTCAGGAAAGGTTCGTTTGGGCTCACAGCTCGAAGATGAGTCTACTGTGGTAGAGAGGTCATAGCGGCAGGAACAAGAGGCAGGAGGTACACAGAGTCTGCACTCTGGAAGCACAGAACAGTGCTGCACACATTTAAAGTGTCTTCCCATCTCAATGAACTTCTGCTGAACAAGGCCGGTGGTTGGTCTCCCGGGTGCTTCTAGATCCTGTCGAGCTGATGAAAACACTCACACCCGGTTTCATCTATCACAGTGAGAAAGGCAGGACAGATGACATCATGGTGAAAGGAAGCAAAGTGGGATTCAGAAAGGATCCAGGACACGGTCTAGTTTGCAAAGACACTTCCCGGGTGCCTACTTCCTCCCACCTCTCCCCTCCTCCCATATAGCCATCCAGTATCATTCACCAAGGGGTTAACAAATTCATCGATTAGGTCAGAGCCTTCGCAGTCTAATTGTTTCCGGAAAGTCATCCCAGTCAAGGCCAGAAAGTACTTTACCAACCACCAATACCTTTCTTAAAGCTGCAGGGTTCACAATCAAGATTAAGCATCACATCTGATGACCCAAGAGAGGAAGGTGACAGAAGCTCTGCTTTGGGTGACAGACACACTTGTGTGGAAGCATCTCCTCTGCCAGACAGCCTTGGGACGTTGCCCAGTATGGCGGCTCCTTCATGCAATGGCATCAGTGGGGTGCATCTCTTGGTGTCTGATGAACAAGAAGTTTGTGAAGGCAAATACTGGCACCTAGTAGGTAGGTGTCAATACACCCACTCTTCGAACCACTGTGCTTCCTCCCTAAAGGAAAACTACAACCGTGTTGCTAAGTGCCAGCTTGGTGGGATCTACAATCACTTAGCAGACAGACTTCTGGGCAGAACTGTACAAGACTTTCTAGAGTGGGTTAAGTGACGTAGAACGACCCACCCTACACACGGGTGCCACCATTCCACACCTTGGAGTCCCAGACTAAATGAAAAGGAGAAAGCAAGCTGAGGTCCTGTGCTCAGCTCTTTGTTCCCTGACAGAGGACATGTGACCAGTGCCTCCTCTCCCGCCACCATGCCCTCCCCATCATGGTGGACCTTATCGTAGAACTGCGAGCCAAAATAATTCTTCTGTAGGTTGGTTTTGCAGAGTAGTGTTGTCACAGCAACAGAAGTAAGTACAATAACACATTCAACAACCGCCACCTCAGATCTGCTTGGGACATTCCGGAAAGGTGTTTTGTTGAATCTTCTCGTTGTTCTACTCAACTATTTCATCAGTCTTTGGATTCAGAAACTGGGGTAGTGCTGGTGACTAGGCTTCCACAGTCATGCTGGGGATGCCTGGCCCTAGCTTCCTGCCCAGGGAAAATGGCAATAGAGGGTAGGGGAAAGGGAGAGACTGACATTTACTAAGTACCTACTTGGTCCTCTAAGCCTGTGCATATGCCTCAAATGCATACCTCCCTAATACCTCCCAATAATCTAAGATGTTTCTATTATTTGTCTGAGAAAATGTGGGCCCAGAGAAGTGAAGTGAGCTGCCCAAGGCCACAGAGTTTCTGATGAGAGACCGGAGCCAAGATCCAAACCAAAGACCTAGAATCTTCTAAACACAATCTGGTGCCCAAGGCCAGAAATCTGCTAGAGTTGGCATCCAGTCCTGAGACTATCTTGCCCAATCAATCAGCTTAGGACAGAAGATGCAGGCACTATGGTGAGATCCAGGAAACAGCTTGGGGAAACTGAGATCAAGCAGAGTTTATGCTGAGAACTTCCTCTTCCACTTGGGTAAGGTGCCTGGGGGAAGAAGTGGCCAAGCCCTGGGACATTGACCACAGATACTTGCAGGTCCTTGATTCAGGAGCCTGGAGCCATGAAAGACACTGAGTGTAAACTGGAGACAGTGGTAGCTTCTCCAGTCACACCAGCTGTCTTCAGTCACTTGTCCATCTAGCTAAAGGCTTTCTGATGTCAGACCTGGGAAAACAAGCAAGCACAACATATGGCTACACTTCCCAAAGAATGGAAGACGTTAACCACACACAGTGCAGCTGGAGAAACAAAAGCAAGGAAGTGCCTTGCCAAGGCCGCACTGTGCTTGGTGGTAGAGTCTAGAGAAAATTCAGAGCAAACCCATTGTTGCTGTTTCTGCACAGGGCAGCAATGGACCAAGGGAAGGGGACTTTACCACCAAAGCCAACACATTACAACTGTGGGATGCACTGTCTGAACCAGGACATTTCTAAGAGGCATTCATAACAAAAGGAGGCATTGCTAATTACTTGAAGACAGCACCCAAAAAGACTACCCAGGCAAATCACACGTTCACCTACAGCAGGACCTTGTGATCGGCTGCCAGCCATGAAAAGCAGATGTTAAAGTTCTGCCTCCACTGGGCAGATTCAGCAACTGAGGCTCAGTGGAGAGAATAAAAGCTATAGAGCTCACTGGCAGATGTTAAATCGGGGCACAAGCAGAACTTGGGTCTTGCAAGAAGAAAAGGCACAGACAACTGTTGACTGTCAGGACCACCTGAAAAGGAGTGTGCGGCTGACATCTGTCCTGATCAAGTTCTATCTATGACAAACGAGTAAAAGTGTCCATTTTTGTTGAATCAAGGACCTGCATGTATCTGTGGTCAGTGTCCCAGGCTTGGCCACTTATTCCCCCAGCCAACCAAGTGGAAGAGGAAGTCCTCAACATAAGCTCCGGCTTGATCTCAGTTTCCCCAATTGGGATCCCAGGAAGCAGAACCAAGTATTGCAGTTTCGGTAGAGAGACGGGCGGGAAGGATGCTTTACAGCCAGGAAACGGTGCTGTTCCGTGGCCATAGGGAGATGCGGGGGCCATGGCATGTAGCTTATTCTGAGATACAGTGCAGAGCATGGCTTCTAGGGCAACAGTCTCTGTAAGAGAAACACTGCTTCCTTCCTCATTTTTCTTCTAAGCTAAGCCAAAAGCAGCCAGCAACAGGGCCTGGCAGCCAAGAGGGCACTGAGCGGCAGAGCAGCTTCAGACACGGAGGACTGAAGTCAGTGCTGAGACAGTCAGCAGGAATACAATAAGGTGGTCCAGGCCCTGCCACAACAAGATTGACAGACCACACCCCACCCCACCTACGGGAGGCCGTGCCAGCCTCAGCCTTCAGGATAGCAGGAGCACTGAAGGTCCCTGCAATCCCTCCAAGGCCCTGCCTTCTGGGCCAGCGGTCAGATCTTCGTCCTTACCTTCCAGCCCTCTGCTTTCTAAGAGTTCCTTCCTCTTTCTGTGTTTCCCCCACCCCACCCCCAGCCTGCACCCAGTTATCCCCAGCCCAGAGCTTGGGGTGACTTTCAGGAACCTGTCATTGTGAAAAAACTCTAACCACTCCTACCTTGGGTCTCTAGCTACCTGGAGGGGGAAGAGAAAGGAATAGGTCCTGTGGATCTGTGTAACAAGAGGTCTAGAAAAGACCTTCCCATCAGAAGAGACCATTACAGTCTCCGTCCAGGCCCCCCGGCACCAACACTAACACACACAGATTTCTGAAAGAGTCTGGGGGCAGGGCAGGCACAGGAATACCACCCCACCCCCACCCGCACCCCCACCCCCGAGTGAGAGTCATGTGCTAGCCACAGCTTCTGTTGTTACTTACCTGCAGGACAAGAACTGCGTCAACATCATTATGAAGCCAACGGCAGCTCTTCCAACGGCTCACACTTTAAAAACTGTCTCCATGCCGGGCGTGGTGGCGCACGCCTTTAATCCCAGCACTCAGGAGGCAGAGGCAGGCGGATTTCTGAGTTCGAGGCCAGCCTGGTCTACAGAGTGAGTTCCAGGACAGCCAGGGCTACACAGAGAAACCCTGTCTCAAAAAAAACAAAACAAAACAAAAACAAAAACAAAACCCAACTGTCTGCGTTTAAAATGAGCATGAGAGTACAGCCCTTTTATGTATGATTTAAAAATGAGGTTGAGAGGTGAGGTAAATGGCCCCCAGAGACACCCTGCTGACAATCAACACTGAAAATGGGACCCAGGCAAAGCCAGGAGTGGAAGCCAGTGTTCCCGCTATGTGGCTCCAAGAGACAGTTTTAGGTTCCCCATCACTCTGATGAACTCAGCTCCAGATTAAGGATGTTAAGAGCCTACAAAGCTGAGAGAAACATCCAAAATGGATGTTGGGTGTGGTGTGGGAGGAAGCTGATAAACAATCAGGCTCTGGAGAAGCCAGTAGCAGAAGGGAGATGAAGGGGGGGACCTCTGGAGATGTTTACCATGGGCAGCAGATGGGAGCTTTAGCGGACTTCCCATTTCAAGAGCATGAGGCAGCTCTGAGGAGAAGGGTTGGCAGCAGGCTCCTGGTAAGGAGCAGCAGGCTCCTGATTTGGCTCCATGCCCGCAAACACAGTGTGGGGGTCAGACTGCTGTTGACATCTAGTGAGGGAGATGGCGAAGGCTCCTGAATGCACAACCAATCACAGAGGGAGGTCAGTTTGAAACAAAACATCCCAGGATCACACACACACACACACACACACACACACACACACATCCTGGACCACTGAGGAGCCCTTGTTGGAGCTGTTAGAATGGGAGGTATAGATGCCAGCACCGTGAGCCTGAGAGAAACCAGGACACAGAGGAGGAAGTTGGCTGTGAAAATGGAGAGTGGACCCATGAGAGCTAACTGAGCCCAGGGTGAGTCAGATGTGGGGAACCAGGGAATCTGCGCTCGCCTCCCACCCCTTCCTCTCCCTCACCTCAGCCCTCTCTTTTCTCATCCCACACCAACCTCTCACTTGCAGAACTGCAGTCACCTCTAAGTGGTTTCTCAGCCTCCTCAAACTGGCCTTTCCTCTCCACACTGATGCTGGAGAAACTGTTCTAACATCCCATACTGCTTGGGTTACACTCTCCCTCCAATTCTTCCTCTGCTCCCCAAGCCCCTCAGAATTAACATACACTATATTGATGTACGATCCCACCCTCCCACAAGTCCCAGACATTCCTTGTCTGCTATGATACGTGCTTTTGATTGATTGTAACAAGTACATGTCTCAGTCCTCTGAAGAGGCCTAGCTCCATCTGTAATCTGTGGTTCTCCAAACACAGGACTTTTCTGAACCACTCTCTTTGGCAGTGAACAGGAAACCAGACACCAGCCCTGAAAACATGCAGGGAAGAGACCTTCGGAGGTTTCTTTGCTGTGGAAGGCACTACCTTGCATCTACCACACAGGGCACACCTACAGACTCTGCTCAGCAGCAGCAGCCCTGTCTTCCTAAGAGGACATGGCCCCAGCATGACATCATGGAAGGTTACATGGCAGATAAGAGAGAAAAGATTTGCATAATTGAAATGATTACTGAGTGCCCGTACTGACCAAGCTGGAAGCATCAGGTCTCTGAAGGCCTTCCTGCACAGGACTAGGGTTCTCTACAGCTCATGACCAAACTGACATCTTGCTCGAGTCTTTGATGCAAACCCAGCCCCTTCCTTCCTGGGTTCTGACTCATTCTGGCTTCTTGCCTTCGGGAAACCTTGTCCTTCCCTTAGATAACAATAAAGATGTTACTTCCAGTGGATCCCCAGAGCAGAGGCAGTATCTGCCTTCTCTATACTGGGCCTGAGCTCCATCTGTGCGCTGCCACCCGCCCAGCCTCCACAGGTCTTGTGAGAAAAATCTCTGGTCTGCTGTAAGACTATGAGATTTTTGAGTGGGAGGAGCCTATACCTGTGTACATTGAACCTCCCAGAATTCCAGGGAGCTGACCAGCCTGCAGTTGGAAGCTCTGGCCTTCATGTCACCACAAAGATGGACTGTAAACCTAGAATTAGAAGCTGAAATAAGTCATTTTCTAAGTAGCTTTTTGTCATAACATTTAAACACAAGAGAAAGGAAGTCAGAACAAGGAATTTGGATGGGTGTGGGAAATAGTAATGTTCTGCCTAAACACCAACTATAGCCTTAAACTGAGCAACCGAAACTCCATTTAAAAAGGTGAGACACTGAACACCAATAAAGCAATTACCTGGCAGGCAGGGAGCCCTGAGTTTAATCCCTAACATTGCAAAAATAAAAGAATGAATAATAAATAATGAAAAGACTGACAGTAGCCAGACATACTGTAAATGCCTGAAATTAATGCATCGGGAGGCTGGGGCAGGAGGATCATGGGTTAGAGGCCATCCTGGGCTACATGGTGTGACCTCAGTCATCCCACACTCCCAAAGATAATGTAAATGTCCAGTTTTAGCATTTCTCGGTGTTTAGCCAAGGTGAGTCTATCATGTTGTCATGACATCAGACTTGGTCCCAAAATCGGGACAGGTAAAGCAAAAGCTGGATGTGGAGCTAAGGGCTGGGAAAAAGGGTCCCAAGCTCCTCCCGCTGAAGCCCATTTCATTCCCCCACGGGCCCGGCACTGTCCGAATCCTATGCATGGCTTCAGAAGACCTGAGGAGATGGAAGAGTAGTGTGGTGGAGGTGAGGAACCCCATCCTCTGTCCCATAGTTCCCAAGCCCTCCTCTCAGAGGGACGGATCAGTGACTGGGGGCCTGCTGTTAAGTTACTGCACTTCAGTAGAAATCTGGTCAACAGCTCTTAGCCAAAGCCAGGGAAGGAATCTCTCAGATAAAAGAACAAGCACCAGGAAGGATTGCTCAAAAAGGCATCCGAGGACAAAAGATAATGTAGTGACAAAGCCCCCACCTTCACCACATAGTGGAAGTCCTCAGACAGCAGCTACTCACACCAACAAAAGTCACCGGACTGTGGAATGATGGAAAATAAGGAATTCATGAGTGGAAAGGGGTTTTGCCTCAGTCACTGGTCAAACAGAGAGTCCATGTCCCCTGTGGGGACTTTCACATAGTCACTTCTAGACTAGGGGTCAAAAAAAAAGTGGCTGTCACCTCCCACAAATGGACCTCAAAAAAGACCAACTCAGCTGTTTCCGTGCCCGTTATGAAGAAAAGAAGTATCAGGAAGTGGGGCTTCACAAAACTCAAAAGTTCTTACAATCAGCACGAAAGGAAAGCCCTGCCTCCAGTTCCCCCTTTGAAGCGATTTCACAAACTGAATTCCTTTCCTTTGACCAACTTTCCCAATCTTCACATATTTACCTTGCGGGGGAGGCTGGTGACACACGCTGAGCCCCACTCCCTACAGCTGAGATCACTCTGTGGGACCCTTTCAAACACCCCAGCTTCCAAGAGAGCCTCTAACCTCCCAGCAAAGCAAAGTTCTCACCAGTAAGGTAATAAATACACCACGGTCACCTTCCAAGGAACCATGATGCTCCCAATGTCCAGGTGCAAAATTTGAGGCGCTAATGAGATGGGAGCTTACCCAACATTCGCCATCAGCCTCTAGAACATGAGCACCCAAGCTATTAGTCTTACAGACCCAGAGTTGGCCCACCACATGGGCAGTTTCCAGTCCTGGATCTGCTTTTGAGTGTTAGGTGCGTCTCTGAAGATAGCTGGGTCATCACTATTAGTATTAAGTATTAACTCTCTCTGAAATAAAAATAAGGAATTCCAGTGTGTGTGTGTGTGTGTGTGTGTGTGTGTGTGTGTGTGTGTGTGTGTGTTGCAATACAAATGAGCACACAAGTGTATGTCCGTGTTTATGTGCAGGTCAAAGAACAACCCCAAGTTCTTCCCACCTTGCTTTTGAGAAAAGGCCTCTCACTGGCCTTTAAATCACCAGTAAGCTAAGGCCGACTGTCCAGTAAGCCAGGGAGCAGCCCTTCTCTGCCCCAGCACCGGGGATCTAAGAACATATCAACATACTTGAAGGCTGCAGGTTTTTTAATTAAAAAAAAAAAAAGGTTTTGAGGGATGAAACTTTCAAACCTTACCATCTGGGCTATCACCCCAGCCCTGTTTTATTTTGGTTTATAGACAGAGTTCTGGCTAGCCTGGAGCTTTTGTGTAGTCCACTCTAGCCTTGAAATGTCAGCAGTCCTGCCTCCGCCTCCTTAGGCTCATGCAGCAGCTGTGTCCAGCTAAGACATTTTAACCTTATTAATTCCCTCATAAGGATAGCAAAGTCATTGAACATTGTTGTGTGACAAGACTAGCTGGAGAGACTTGGACATTTCTTCACCCCAGATAGGGAAACCAAAGTCCAACTTGGTGAACCAATGGGTTTTATTGGGGTTATTAAAGGAGTCTGGATGCGGGGTTATTTGCAGCAGCAGAAATGACTCAGACTTCTGTGTCACCAAAGCCCACCCCAGGATGGCAAACAGTCCACAGAAGGTGGGAAGCACAGTGCACAGCCTGCAGGCAGCTCAGCACATTGGAGAGTGTCTCTTCCAAGTGACTCAGTTGATCTAAACCTCTTCCAGGCAGAGGCTGCTTTCTGCTTCTTCCAGGACAGAACTTGGTCTGGTCTCAAATATCTTCTCTGTAGCTTGGCTTGTCTGACAGTGACTCTCTCAACATCTTGACTTGGTAACTCTAGGAAGGGGTGGGGGCGGGGGGGGGGCTTGTGAATCTGGTCAGTTTCAGGGACTTCCTAAAGCTGTTTTGATTGTTTACCTTCCTGCTTAAGGAACCCTGCAGGATAGAATATTCCAATCTATGTGGAAACTGTAACACAACACAAATGTACAAAAGTAATGTCTGTTCATGAAAAATAGTTTTTCAAAATGTAAAATCTAGAGTAGAGATTAATGCTACTTTACCTTTTGCAAATCTTCTGCTATTGGCTTAAGATAAACCAGCTAGATTTTGCTGTCCAATTTTATAATCATTGTGTGGCAGCATATCGTTTGGAATAAAGTTGAAGAGAGCCCTGGGCTCTAACAGTGTTCTCAAAACAGGCTTTAAGAATATCCCTCACACTATATCATATTACCTCATTTCTATGAGTCCAAACTCAAATTCCAAAAGCCCCACTTGCACAAAGTAGATATTTAATATATTTGTTTAGTGAATAAGTGAGCTGGTCCCAAGAAAAGGTGGGGGGGGTGTTCAATTCTTAGGTCTGAATAAAGTTTGGCCTTTGTAAGTATATTTCCATTATGGAAGAATTCCCTGCAGTGAAGAGAGAAAAGAGGGCCACCAATAAAACATTCTCAGACAGGGCTGATGTAGTAAATGATTATGCAGAGTGAGAACATCTGGGATGGTGTATGGGGACCAAAATCCAACCTACATGCCGTAGGTGGCACTGAAGAAGAGAGGCACTGTTATCATTTGAATTGTGTTGCTGGGTGTCTTAGCAGCAACCAAGGACTTAGCCCATATGTGAGTCTCTTAAACTCATATCAGCATGAGAGATAAACAAGTCTCCAATATGTGGAGCCAGGACCACGGGATGCTTCATTCAGGAGAGGCAGCAGGCAAAGCTATAGAGCTGATATCCCGACCCTCTTAGCTCCTCGTACATAACCACAGCCTGTATGAAGCTACGGCAAACATAGGAAAGAGGCTAGAGAGATCACGAACTGCCACCCACTACACATGCAGAGGAGGACCCACAAAAGACCAGGAAGAGCAAGCAACCTGCCTGAGGTTCTTACCAGTGCAGCTGTGCTTCCAAGTCCAGGATAATTTTGTCCCATGGGAGACATTTACCAATGTTCAAAGATGTGTTCAGTAACAGTAGACATAAGCAGGAGATAGGAGTCCCTTGACTTCTCATGGGCAAAGGAAGATATGCCATTAAACGTGCTTGAATACACAGGAAACCATCCTTATTCCACTGCCTGTCAACCCCTCAAGGCATGAGTGGTCAGGCCCCACCCCCAGACTACTCTATGGGCCGGGACTATCTCCTCAAGGGATGCAAGCAGCCATTCCCTTGTCTCCCCAGACTACTATAAGGGTTGTTTCCAGCCCCTCAAGATTCAGGCAGCCAAGCTCTGTCTTACAGAGGAGAAAAAGCCAAACCAAAAAAAAAAACCCCAAAAAAACACAAGGTCAGGCCACAAAATCCCACCAATCCCTAAACTTGCCCAAGCTCAGACCACTCTGAAAAGCTCCCCAGACACCCAAGAGACCCTACATAAAGCCTGCCTCCTGTTCTGTTCTTTGCTGCTTCTCTCTGAAGCAGAGGCAGCCACCCTCTTGTGTCTATTGCCATAAATCTCTGTGTTAAGTTTGTTGTGCCATGTGACTTTGTGGTACTTCCTGGCCCTGGCTAGGATACCTTTCCCCTCAGAGCTGCAACTCTTACCCTTCCCACACAGCAAAACTGCCCCCCTCCCTGCTGAGGCTGAGGCATGCAAGGGATGGGGAGAATCTGGGCTAAGGGAACCCTCCACCTGCCCCCCCATACAGATGGGGGCCCCAAACCTGGACAAGCCAGGATCTGAGTGAAAAGAACCATACCCCCCTCTTGTCCAGTGGCTTGCCACTGGTGACCAGTGGATACCTCTTCCTACCTGGAACTTCACAGCCAACTGCCACAGTGCAAGTAAAGACAAGGTCATATGTGTGGACAGAAGTCAGGCCCTCACCGAGAAGCCAGAGAGTTACGAGTAGTAAGGGAGCTTCTCTGCCCCTCCCCCAGAAAGGAAGCTTTGGCGATATTTGGATTGCCACCCCCCATAACTCCCCTCATCAAAAAGAAAAAGGCAAGAGTGGACTCAACTTGTTAAAATAATAATAATACGGACTAACAATGAACATGAGAGGCCATTGAAACTGGCCTCATACTGGCCATTGATAAACTGAATTTTCTCATTTCAAATCATTGTCTTGCCTTGGTCGCAGCTCTTCTCCTTTTTCTTCCTCTTCTTTTGTGTGTGTGTGTGTGTGTGTGTGTGTGTGTGTGTATACATATACATATACATATACATATACATATACATATACATATACATAGACATAGACATAGACATAGACATAGACATAGACATAGACATAGACATAGACATAGACATATACATATACATATACATATACATATACATATACATATACATATACATGACAAAATCTCTAGTCTAGCCTCAACCTGGCTGGGCAAATGAAAATGATCTTGAACTCCTGATCTTCATGTTTCTACCTCCCAAGTGCTAGAGTTTCAAGTTTGAGCTACCAAGTCCTGATTCGAATTGTTTTCTGTTGTTGCTGTTGTTGTTGTTGTTGTTGTTGTTGTTGTTGTGAGTCAGAGTTTCTCTGTGTAGCCTTAGCTGTCTTGGAACTTGACCTCTACTGTTCTAGAGGCTAGACTGGCCTCAAACTCATAGAGATCCACCTGCCTTTGCCTCCCAAGTTCTGAGATTAAAAGTATGAGCCACCACTGCCCAGTTCAAATTGGCTTCTCGTACAGGGTGGGAACCGGTACTCTTGGTACATTGCCCTGAGCTTCTGTGCAGTCCTGTTTGTGAGGCTGGGCCCTCTACAGAACTCAGGTTTGGCCTAAATGCTGGTGTAAGGCAGGTGTGCGTCGTGCTGGGCACAGTCACAGGAGGCTTCGGGATGAAATGAGATTTGTGCTATCAAGAGGAAGACAGACAGCTGCTGCCCCACGGACTGAAATGACATGTGCAAAGAAAGCCCAGGGACAACAGCCCCAAAGAAAGCAGCCCTGGACAGGGTTTGAGGACATAATCTGAGCTAAGGCCCCGGGGTTTGGAGCCCTTCAGGCCAATGAGTCAAGGAGAGGTAAGTTAGGAGGGACTGAGTCACCAGGTGTCCTTCAGCTGACAGGAAGCAAGGTCTCACTGAGTTGCTGGGAGACTCCTGCTCATGTTCCAGCCAAGCCCTGGCCCATTCCCCACTCCAGCCATTCCTGGTACCTGTCCTGCTCTCCTGGGTCCCACATATGTCCCAGGCCAGGAATCACCTTCCCTTCTCGAAACTTGGCTTCCTAATCTAAGTAAAGATGTTAAGAGTTGGACTGTCCTCTGTGTGTCTGTTATAGTTGTGCTGGTCGGTGGCTTGTGGGAATCCTAACAGAGGAAGTGGGGGTTTCTTCTGATTCTTTTGCTTACTTCTGGGACCCTTGTCCTCCTATCAAGACATAATATGAGGGAAGGTGCTTAATCTTATTGTAACTAGATATGCCATGTTTGCTTGATATCTCTGGGTGGTCTGCCCTTTTCTGAAAGGAAACGGGGGAGGAATGGGTGGGGAGGGAGCAGGTGGGGAAATGGAAGAGGTGGGAGGAAGAGGGAGGAAGGGGAAAATGTGGTCAGGACATAATATAAGAGAGAATAGATTAATAAAAAAAAGAAAAAGAAAAGAAAGACTTGGTCTGATGGTAGGGGTATACAATTCTAGCTACTCAGGATTATCAAAAATTCCAAGGTCTATATGGGCTACAAAGCAATTTCAAAGCCAGCCTCAGCTACTTAGCAAGACTCTGTCTCATAATAATAGATGATAGATGATAGATAGATAGATAGATAGATAGATAGATAGATAGATAGATAGAAATGGCTAGATAGATGATAGAGAGAGATGGATAGGTAGATAGATAGATAGATAGATAGATAGATAGATAGATAGATACATACATACATACATACATACATACATACATACATAGATACATACATAGATACATACGTAGATACATAGATAAATAGATAAGAATGGCTAGATAGATGATAGAGAGAGATGGGTGGATAGATAGATAGATAGATAGATAGATAGATAGATAATAGATAGATAAAAGGAAAGAAGCAGGGGAAGGAGGGAGAGAGGGAGGGAGAGAAGGATGGAGGGAGGGAGGAGGGAGAGGGTGTTGATAGCAGATTTACCTTCCAGAACTGTTGAAAGATGGCACAGGTCCTGTACAAGGCTGCTAGAGTCCAGCTCAGAAGCCCATACCTTCTTAACAAAAGCCATCTCTCCTGCCTCCTCCTGATCCAAGACACCTCTGGCTGCCTCCAAAAGACCCAGCATGACCTCATCTCCACCATAAATGCCCTGAAGAGACCTTACCTTAAACACGATGACGGACATGTCCACTCCTTAAAGCTTGTGTGGAACTGAGTCTTGAGAAAGGCAGGGATGAAGGAAACTGACCTTTCCCTGACCAGCTAAAGCATCTCCAAGTCCCCGGTAGGAATCACACACATTCTACCTGTTCATCCTCAGCAGGGTTGGGTTCGCCTTCACCCCAGCACCTGACCTTCCCATGTGCATTGCTTCCCCCATGCTGTGACTTTCTGGGAAGAGAAGAGATGTTACTGGAAAGCCAGAGAGCACACGTGCTCATCTGTCTTCTGAGTCAGGACAGGTTGCCCCATCTGGAAGGAGGATCATTCTGCATTGGGGAAAATGGGGAGTGAAAGAGAAGAGGAGGGTAAGGAAGGGGAGGAGTGGAGGGAGGGGAGAAATCAAAAAGGGAGAACGAAACAAAATCCTTTGCCTTCTGTTTAATAACCTCACTTCAAGCTATAGGTGGTGGCACACACTTTTATCCAGGCATTCAGGAAGCAGAGGCAGGTGGATCTCTGTGAGCTTGAAACCAGTGTAGTCTACATATTGAGTTCCAGACCAGACCCTGTCTAACAAGAAGAAGAAGAAGAAGAAGAAGAAGAAGAAGAAGAAGAAGAAGAAGAAGAAGAAGAAGAAGAAGAAGAAGAAGAAGAAGAAGAAGAAGAAGAAGAAGAATTATTTCATTTCAAAACCCTGGGACTGCAGTGCTCATTTGTCAGGGTTGAGCAATGCCTCTAGGGACCCAGAGGAATACTAAAGGAACATCCTCCAACCGGGGGTGACCTAATCAGGGCGACCAATGGCTTTGAAGTGGTTGAGCCAGGTTAGCTCACTCACTTACTCACTCACTCACTCACTCACTCACTCACTCACTCACACAGGACCAGAGGAACTAGAAAAAGAATTCAGGCCCTCGGTCACAGCACTCATCTTCCGACGGCTACTCCCTTCCCCTGAGGATTAAGTAGCACCTGCCCTGTAAGACTTACAGATAGATGGGAGTGCTCAGAAGGCCTGAAGAGGGCACATCTTCAGCAGGAAGAGTAGGGAAGGTGGATCCTCCCTGTGAGCCCTCCAAACACCCTCTTCAGAATCTCCTCCAGTGTCAAGGGTATGGGAATTCAGGGCATGTTGAAGCTAGGTAGGTGAGGAACAGGAGCATAGCGCTGGACTGAGACTCCACTGAAGGAGAAAAATTTGCCTAGCCATAAGCAAAAGAAACAGAGAGTTGGCTGACTAAAGGATCAAGAGAGTAGGGAGCAGGCCAGGGGCATGGGGACACACCTTTAATTCCAGCTCTTGGGAAGCAGAGGCAGGCAGATCCCTGTCAGTTCGAGCCAGCCTAGTCTACAAAGAGAGTTCCAGGACAGCCAGGGCTATATGGAGAAACACTGTCTGGGAAAACCAAAGAGAGAGAGATCAATAGAGTGAGAAAGAGGAAGGGAGGGAAGGAGGGAGGGAAGGAGGGAGAGAGAGAGACTCAGGATTGACCCTGAGGGAAGAAAGTTAGAGAGAAACAGAGGCAGAATTCCAATGTCCTTGAGAGGCAGCCACAGAGATGGCTGGGGAATGTCATGAGCTGGGACAGTTGAACT
Organism: Mus minutoides; assembly: GCA_902729485.2. Classification (NCBI taxonomy): domain Eukaryota; kingdom Metazoa; phylum Chordata; class Mammalia; order Rodentia; family Muridae; genus Mus; species Mus minutoides. Next base: position 357,634 of record LR750102.1, on the reverse strand, counting down.
TTGCTTAGCTGGCCTAGGGGAATAGTACTTTTCCCACAGTGACCCAGTGACCATACATTAAGTGCACTTACGTGGAAGAAAAGAAATGTAGGATACAGGTGAGGGTAGAGACTGGAATCTGCACATGTTTGGTCTGCCATTGCTTTTAGTTAGCTGATAAAGCAATAGGTATCCTTAAGGCTTGTCCATACATCCCACGTTATGACTACCCTACCTCCCATCCTCACGTGAACCTTTAACCCAGTGTTCATATCACATGTGTGTTGTCTGTGGAATTATATCTGGGACATAAAGACACATTCAGACCTCAGGGTACCATGTCCCTGTGCCTCTCGTTGCACTTTCGTGTCTTGTGTCTTGGAGTGAAGGGGTCCTTACGTCCTCCTGCCTGTGTATCTCTGGGTATAGGTTTCACGTATCTGTCACTGCCTGTCCCTAATATCCACAATAACGACAATACATTTCTAGTGACAGACTGGGGCAGTCTCTTCCCTTGTCTCTAGATCCCATTTGTGTCTCAGGAAAGGAAAGCCTAAAAGGTGTTGGCTTCATTCTGCCCTCAGACAACCTTAGAACCAGAAAAGACCTAGGTAATAATTTGGCTCAAAACTCCATTTAGGAACAGAGAAAATATGGTGAATATTATGGGAGAGGGGAGAGGTTTCAATAAGGAGAAAAGAATACAGGTCATTGAAAGATCTAGATTAGTGCTGTCTGACACCCTGGCCACCAGCCACATATTGTGACAGAGCACTGGGAAAGTGACCTCTCGGAATGAGGTGAGCTGTGAGTCCACACTGGGGTTAGGGGACTATGTTGGGGGAGGGGAAAAGGCCAGCAACTGTGGGTTGAAATTGTAGTATTTTGTATATATTCAGTTGTTACCAAAATTAATTTTTTCAGTTTTGAAAATATGACTACCACACCTAGATTTATGAGTATTCTTGAATAGAGTATACACTCACCTAGAGGTCTCCAGGAAAACAACAACAACAACAACAACAACAACAACAACAACAACAACAAACAGCATTTTGTCTCTGAACCTTAATTTCCCAAGACATAAAATGGGTGCAATAATGCCTGGCTCTTGTGAATGTTGTAAGAATTAACTGAATATAGGAACATGCCTTGAAATACTCAAAAGGTATTGAATGAGGCACTTGGTGGTGATAGGAGAGGAAGTGTGGTCACGACGGCGGCGGAGGTGGTGGTGGTGGTGGTGGTGGCAGCGGCAGCATTGATAATAGCATCCAGGATCTGTCAGTGGGAGCAGTGATGGTGTTATTGGTGATGGGGTCGGTGGTGCTGTGAGTGGTACTGATAGTGGTGGTGGTGATGGTGACAGGATTAGCAGTGATAGCAGTGATAGGATTGATGTATTGATGGTAGCGACAGGGCAGGTGTGGGGGGTGGCGTTTTTTGATGGCGAGTTTGGCCATTGTGATGGTGATGACGGTGACAGACAAGGCAGTGAAAGTATTGCTGATGGTGGTGGTAGTTGTGGAAGAGACAGCAATACAAGTGGTGGCTGAGCTCTCAGTGACTCAGACCCTGAGCAGCAGGGAGAAACAGAAACCAGGAAACACTCGCAGGGGCCATCCCTGACAGTGGGCAAGGTAGACAGACACCACCCACCATGATTTTAGTGCTGGATTAGAACTGACTGCTGTACCCAGCCCTGCAGACCCACACCAAACTTTTCAAAAGCCCAAGTCACCATCTTCTCTTCGTGTATCCAGATCCCTCCCCTATGACCTACCCACTGGCCCCTAATCATCTCCAAATCCTGCCAACACCTGAGGCTGTTTCCTCCAAGGCAGCAGGAAGCCCGCTGCTGTCCAGAGGCAGCCATCCTTACTCAGACCACAGCACCTCAATCAGGATTTCCCAACTCTGGTTTGGCTCTGCTCATTGCCAGAGACCCAGAGGTCCCCAGAGCTCCAGAAAGTAGAAAAGGGCCCCAAATTTGGCCTGAAGGGACCAGCTCCCTCCTGGGACTATCCCCCAGAGCAATCACTGTTGCAATGGTGGTCTCGTAACCTTCGTTTACAAACCGGGTTAGGCAAGCTGCTTTTGCGTGATGGAGCTATCTTGAGTAAATAGCATCCTATGTCCCCTGCCGGTCACTTGCTCAAGATATAGCTGGACATTGCATTAGAGCCACTGACACACAGAGTTTTGAAAATGAAAACAGGCCCTCTGACTTATGATCAGATAGCGTTTAACTCATTCACGATTGCACCGAGCTTTCCCAAGGCCCCAGGCCACAGAAGGAGTATTGCCACAGTGCAGAGAGAAGATGCTGGGTATGGTTAGAATCTCAGATCCCTGAGCCCTGGGACAATGAGGCTTCCAAAGGCAAAGGGGTCAGATGGGGTTTACATTGCCTTGGCCTTGGCAGCCAAGTGTGGCCCCCTGGGACTTTCCAGCTTCTTAGATTGACCTGTGGCACAGATCTGACTCCCCAGGGACTGGGAGATTGCATGTCTCTCTTCTGGCTACCTTTCTGGCTGATATAGACTGTGTCTAAAGGAAGGGAAATCGTGAATCTTTTCCTTTTTTTTTTCACTATTTGTGTATATGTGTATGTACGTGTGGGGGGGGGGGTGTTTGTGTGGTGTGTGTGTGTGTGTGTGTGTGTGTGTGTGTGTGTGTGTGTGTGCTTAATGCATGGTCTCTCACTGAACCTGGAGCTCACCAAATCTATTAGACTAGCTAGTCAGTGGGCCCAAGTGATCCTTCTATCCCAAACTCTCTGACCCTAGAGTTACAAAATGCCACACCTGCCTTCTTGGTTTTTTACCCCTGCTTCTCGGGTCCTCATGGTTGCAAACACTTTGCCTACTGAGCTGTCTTTCAAGCCCAGCATGGGTAGCATTCCTGGCATCTACTGCCTTGTAACAAACCCGCATCGTGCTGGCTAAACTGACAAAGACCCGCTCATTTCTCACAGTTCTGATCATGAAATCAGCTCTCCTACTGCCATTGCCTCTGCTTGTAAACACACATTAGCTTGTGTTTGCCGGCTGGTCAGCTGGAACAGAAGATGGTCTTACTCATGAGCTTGGTGGGTAGTGCTAGGCTGCTGCTGGGACCTCTTAGTCCTCCTAATAGCCTATCAGGCTCCACAGTGGTCTCAGTGATCTTCCTGGCTTCCGTGAAGTTTTGTATCCAACTGCAAGTTGTTTGGCTGAATTTTTAAGACATTTTGGGTAAGATTCTGAGGATGTGGCTCAGAAGAAAACTGCTTTCCCTCAGCACACAGAGAATCCTAGTTCCAGCACTAGGGCCGGCGGTAAGGGAAGTCATGTGGTCAGGTTCTTGTTGCTGTGAACAAATACCTGACGAGAAGTGACTTATTTTGGCTTACAGTTTAAGGGGATGTGGTCTATCACGACAGGGAAGATACAGGGGGGGTAGGCAGCTGTGTGGCGGCAGGATCATGTAGTGTCAAGTTCAGTGAACCAGTTGGCATAGAGGGTCTGGGACCAGAAGTGGGGCTAGGCTATAATGCTGAATGTCTGCCTCTCACCCCACTTCCTCCAGCTAAACATCACTTCCAAAAGATTCCACAAACCTCCCCCACACAGGGCTGTCAGTAGGAAGCCAAGTGTTCAAATACATGAGCTTATAAAGAATATTGTATATTCAAACCATAACACTTGGGAAGTGTTTTCAAATCCCCAGTCCCTGGCTTCACCCAAGGCCTGTTAGGTAATAATGAGATGAAGCAGACAGAAGAGGCCTGGGACTCTGCACTTCCGATCACTCTCTCTGTGAATTACGATTCACAGCCAGGGTTAAGGCCTTCAGGCTTAGCAGACAAGACTTACAGGAAAGAGTGCAAATCTGGGATATGGAACGAAGTGGGGCAGACATGAACTTGTCTTTAGGGAAAGACTCCTCCACCCAATTACAGAGCCAACTCCACTGGGGTCTGGAAGGTATGGACACCTCCCCCACGTTGTCGGCAGTGCTCTATGAGCTGAGTGGTATTCAGTTGAGTTTGCAGCAGAATGCATTCACCCTTCACAGCCCCATGAAGTGAATGTTATCATAAGGCCCACTTTATAGGTAGGCAAAGTAAGTTTATAAGAGCTTCACAATTTGCCCAAAGTCACCTAGCCAATAAAGACAGAACTGGAATTCAATCCCAGGCTACCTAACTTCAGAGGCTATGGTCTTTAATAATTTAGACCAGGTGCCTCAACCGCTTGTTCAGAGGTCACCCTCCTGAGGGTCACCAACCATGCCAGGCAGCATTGTCTGGCTCGATGACAAGTCCTAAGCCAATGTCTCTCAGCTCAGGTGTTCATATTTCAAATCACTTGGGCAGATAGTTTTAAACAGGGATGCTCTATCCTCAAAAGACTGTGTGCACTCCTTTGGGTAGGATCCAGTCAAAGAAGTATTCTATAGGTTTCCAGATAATCCTAGTGCATACCACCCAGAGTTCAGAAAGATGATATAACGTGTTTCCCCTCAAATGTAGGATCTGGTGGGGATGTGGCGTTCCTGGAGATGGATAGAAATTCTCTCTCTCTCTCTCTCTCTCTCTCTCTCTCTCTCTCTCTCTCTC
>LR750102.1:326606-352952 GCA_902729485.2 Mus minutoides | reverse complement strand
GTGCCTTTACACCATGCTACCAGGTTGATTCCAGTGTGTCCTGCATTGGAGTTGCTGAACTGCCCTAGAATCTCAACCCATAGATTATGAAAATATGGCTTGGCAAGGAGAAGTAACTTGTTCCAAGGTCAGTCAGCATGCTTGTTCCAGAGGTAAAGCTATATAGTCTAAAGTTCCTGGCTATTGCCGTGTTCTTATTCTGTAGATTCCTGTGCCTTGAAGATGTATTTGAAATGTTATCTGATTGGTCTCTGCCTTTAATGGTGTATAATTTCTCTCACACAGCAGATGAGACTAGAAGCCAAAGGAGAGTGACTTGGCCAGGCCACAGAACCGCAGAGGCTCAGGAGTTCAGGCTCCCAACTGAAGGTCGGGGACTTAGTGCCTCAGTCCCTTCTCTAACACTGTACATGAATAGCACCACCAGGGAAGTTATAATGAAAAAACGATTAGAGAACGCAGCAGAATCTAATAAGGATGTAGGAAAGAGGACCCTCATTCAGTGCTGATGGGGATGCAAACTACTGAGCTACTGTAGAAGTCAGCATCAGACTTCCTCACAAAACTGAAGGTAGAACCCCCATGCGACCCAGCTACACCACCCTTGGTGAGAACTGGAAGCATTCCCAAGTCAACATACCACAGGCAGGTTCTCAACCCGTGTTCATCATGGTACCGGGCATGAGGGTCAAGTCATAGACTGTAGCCTAGCTACGGTCATCAACAGACGGATAGATACAGGAGTGAAAATATGTTGTGTATGCACAATGGATTATACAAGGGAAAAATGAAATTGAGTCTTTCTTTTGAAAATGGATAGAACTGAAGATCATCATGTTAAGTGGAATAAAACCCAAATGAGAAACATGAGTGTGACATACATGCTCTCTTACACAGGATCTGGGAGGAAAACAACACAAAAGTAGGTATTTCAGGGAAGAGGAAGAGGAGAGGGAAAACCTAGTCAAAGTATATTACATGCATGTCACAATGAAAACAATGCCTTTTTTTAAACAATTAATATACACCAAAAAACATGTTAAAAGACTAGTGGTCAATTTGGCTCATGGCACTACATTTTGAAAAGCCCAAAGCACAGAATGTCATAACAAAGCAAAAGGCGTTACATCAGCTGTCCAGTTCTCAAACTGTGGGTCGTGATAGTGACACTACAGTCACCTAAGAGTAGCAAAACTACAGTTATGAAGTAGCAACAAAATAATTTTATGGTTGGGAGTTGGGGGTCAGCACAACACAGGGAACTGTATTAAAGGGCCACAGCATTAGGAAGGTGGAGAACCACTGCACCTCACGGTGAGACAGATCAAGTGCTCTAGACAGCTCATTCTTTGAACAAAGCAATTCCTACCGTGACTACTAGCCAGGTCTGGCTCTGACCTCATGACCCAGTCACTACCCAAAGGTACTAACTCTCAACTGCCATCCCCACAGGACTTTAGAGCGTAAGTTTCAACACATGAAAGGGCTCGCATACACCAGAGCACCCACCAATACCTACGGCTACTCTCATGGTTGCCAGGCTCCAGCCTGTGGGGCTTTCCAGAGCCTTCACATGAGAAGCTTAAGGTGTGGGTATCCACACAAGCAAGTTGGACAGTGATCTCAGGGTCACAGGTATGTAGTACACTGAACATTTCTCCCCATGAGAATCCCTTACCCGCTGTCCTGAGCACCTTAGGACTTCCTGTTTACACAATGTCACTCTTGGTGTTTCCAGCCAGCACTGTGTCAACGGTGCCTCCATTTTACCAGCGGTCACACTAAAGCTCAGAGAACTTTAAGACTAAAGAAGAGCCCAAAACCAAAACCAGTGTTTGGACAGGATCCACCACTCATTCCACCTGGAGGCCTGGACCCTTGGTCCCACCTTGCTTAGATGAAACTCTCCACTTAACTGCTAGCCGCAGAGCTTGTGGTTCTGCGTTTGAGCAAACCACAAGCCAGTAGACCACATATGGGCTCTTGTTGTGTGCTAGGCAAGGACAATACTCCCCAATGTAGAAGACAAACCTATGTCTGACTTTGCGGATATCCTAAGAAAGAATATAACTTCTCTCTGCCTTCTTTCTTCATGTCTGAACATCTAAGACAAGTGGAGATTAGAAGCCTGCTGTCCAGCTGTGGCTGCCTGAACGAAATTGAGTCAGTAAACATTCCAGCATGGAGGGAGAAGGCACTGAGCAGTCCCCATCCCTTATTGAGGAGCTATTGACAGTCAAATGGCTTCTGGAGAAGGGAGAGCCATTAGTCTTTAAGGGTGTGACCTCTGGTGAACATGGCCTCATAACCATGAGTTATGGCAAAATTGGAAGGTAGGAAGGAGTTGAAAGATGGCTCTAGGAGGAGTTAGGGAGAGGAGTAGGGAATACTGTCAAAATATATTATATGCATGCAGGCAATTCTTTAAGAATAAAAATTCTCTGTCTCCCTATCCATCCACACATTCTGACATGCCAGACACAGAGAGCTGGGCCACAAATAGACCCTCACTAAAGTTCAGTCAGTCAATTCAGTACCCCTGAGGCCCTAGTAGAACAGCACAGCTATGATCTAACTTTAGAGATTAGGAAACAAAATACAGTAGTTAACTCAGGATCAAAGGAGTAGCAAGAGGCAGATTGGGGTTTTGAACCAAGATCTTAGGGCTAAAAAACTGTGGGGGAGTTTTCGTTTGGTTGGTTGGTTTGTTGATTGATTGGTTAGTTGGGTTAGTGTGTGTGTGTGTGTGTGTGTGTGTGTGTGTGTGTGTGTGTGTGTGTGTGTGAGTATAGTTGGGTTCCCATAGATCACATGTGTACAGTGTCCACTGAGACTGGAAGATAGCATTGGATCCCCTGGAACTAGAGTTAGAGATGGTTGTCAGCCACCATATAGGAGGCAGGAACCAAAGCTAAATTCTCTGCAAGAACAACAAGTGCTTTCAACCAATGAGCCATCTCTTCAGGCCCTGGCTTCTTGTGTCTGACCACTATGGCTTCGCAAACAATGCCTACCTGGGTTTCTGTTACCAAGCCCATCAACCTGGAACTACTCCAAGCATAATACAAAGGAGACATCACACACACCAATGGCTTCGCGATCCACACAAAAACCATGTGAATGGAAACCGTTTTCTGGAACAGAAATCGCAGTATTCATGAGCCTACACAGACACCCACATCAGGACCTGTTGGGAAGGCTGTGGGAGATGTCCGGCAGACTCTCCAGAAAAGCCCAACCTCAGGGCTGAGTATTCTGATCTCGTCACTTCTGAGGAGAGGATGACTGTCTTGAGTAAGTGTGGACCAGAGCCCAGCTTCTAGGCTGCAATACCAGGTGGCTCAATGAGTAGCCACTGGGAGCTTCAGGCCTGGTGCGGCAGTCCCCTGGCTCCCTTGGATGGCAGTCTTCTCGTCTCTTCACATTGACAGCTGAAGGCAAAGTACACACAGTCATTCCAACCCTGCAAGGTTTGGCAGTCTATTATGAACCAGAGAGAAACTGAGGCGTGGGAAAGATGCTCATGGCCTGTGCCTTTTGCCACTGTGCTCAAAAACAGGAGAACTTGGGCCAGTGAGAGATAGCTTAGCCCATAAAGTCATAGAGTCAAGCCTGATGACCTTCCTTAGTTCATTCAGTTCCCAAGTTTCACATGGTGGAAGGAGAAAGCTGACTCCCTCAAGTCGTCCTTTGACCTCAATGTGTGTTTTGTTCCACCATGCACATGTGCACAGACACTGATAAATAAATATAATTTTAAAATCTATTGCTTAGTGGCAGAACTTGGTTGAGAGCGTCATGTCACTGGATTCCTTCCAAGACTCTTTAAGGGAGATTCGGCAGGAATTCCAGAAAACAAAGATGCAGGTCACGTGACCAGTGGGCCAGCCAGGCCAGGCCTCTTACCTACAGAGAGGATGTGCTTCCGCCTCCAGCTTCCACCCTTTGCCCTGGTCTTTTGCCTGACAGCCCTGCATCCTGGCTCCAGGAAGAGAAGGACAGACATCTCTACTTTCTGAAGCTCACTCAAGGAGGACTCCTGGAATCACCAGGGGACCTATGTTTGTGCAAATAGAAAAAGCCAAGTCTTAGCCAGTGGCTATTCTAAAGGCTGAGAGCTAGGACGTCCAGAAGCCAGTTCCAGCCTGCTAGGCGGGTGATGAGACTTGCTGCCACAGCAGGGACACATGAAGTTGCACTCTGATAGAGCCAGCACTCCAGAGCATCAGACAGGATGTCCCCAAAGGTGGATGCTATCAAGGCACCAGACATTGCTCTAAGGGCTGTGGTCTTGAACCTGGGCTGTGGGCCGTAAGCGATCTGATGGATGTCCCAGGAAGAGATGGGATCTGGGGAGCACTGCTTACCAAAATCCAGCAGGTGCTTGGCTGTTCTCTGAGATCCCACCATAGCCCCAAGATCTTGGGCCCTGCCCTCTCCACCCTTTCCCAATCCTCATTTTGCAATCAGTTCGCCTGACCCAGTAACCATCTGCAGCCTGAGGAAAGCCCATCATCTTCGCCCTTTTCCATGTGTTTCAAAAAAAAGGAGCCTAGGGCAGTGGAGGAGGGGTCTAGGTATTACATGAGTTCTGACCACAGCCTGAGCCCCAGCCACTCTGACTCAGCGTCCAGACCAATCGCCAACCTAGCTGGAGAAAAGACACTCACTGGGGAATAAGCTAGAACGTACTTTGCTGTGAAAGGTTTATAAGTGTAGAGAGGCAGGTGGAAGGAGAGGCTGTAGGTCAGAGTTCAGGGAAATATTCCTAACTGGCTTCATCTTCTCAGTTCACTGTGCAATCTTACCTGCGTCATGAAACTCCTCTGAATGGGTTTCCAGATTCCTGTCCTCTGGCCCTCGTCTCCTGAGTGCTAGGATTCTGGATGTGGACCACCATGATCAATGATAATTTCCAGTGTTCCAAAAGGTTCATGGGCAGAAGGCTTGGTCCTCAGCCTGTGGCAGGATTGGGAACTAGTACAACCCTGAGTAGAAGTTAGGTCATTGGAAGTGTACCCTTGAAATATTGACCTATCTCTCTGCCATAAGGTAAATAACTATGGTATATCACAATATCCATCATAAGGTAAACAGCTATGGTATATCATACTGTCTATAAGGTAAACAGATATGGTATATCACACTGTCCATAAGGTTAACAGCTATGGTATATCACAGTGTCTATCAAAAGGTAAAGAGCTACGGTATATCACAGTGTCCATAAGGTAGACACCTATGGTATATCACACTGTCTGTAGGTTAACAGCTATGGTATATCACACTGTCCATAAGATTAACAGCTATAGTATATCACAGTGTCCCATCATGATTCTCTTCTGCTCACATGAGGTAATTATAGACTGAGACCTCTGAAACTAGGTCTCTGAGATTATCCTCCCTTCCTTTAAAGTTGGTTCTTTCAACTTTTTTGTCACAGTTACGGAAAACTGATACATGTATCAACCTACTCTTGTTTGGCTGTGAGAGTGAAGGCTATTTCTAGAATGTCTTGATGCTGATCTATTTCCTGTCTATCATAAGGAACTTTACAATATATATTTCATTACCTCTCTTCCTAAACCATCACTGAAGTGGATGGGTTTGGTTTGGTTTTATTTAAGTGTTGGTTGATTTTATTACAAAAGTAAAGGATGTTGTCTGTAAAATCCTGACCAGGCAGTAAATAGAGCGCACAGCTGAGGAGGGGGAAAGGCACCATAGCATTACCTGAACTCAACAATGGAAGCAGTAGGAGGCATGATGGTCCACAAGGAGCCGGAGCTTCACACGTGCCTCCTGACATGATCCCTTCTGCCCAGCACCACACAAACATCCCCCATGCTGGGAAGCTCAAAGTGCAAAAGGATGGTTTCTGCAGGCTCTTCAGAGAAGCCATGATCTTCATGCTGTGCCTCTTGAAGCCAACAGCATCATGGAATTCATGGAATAGTGACACTCCAATGACATTCCACTAGATGAGGGCCAAGGGTCTAATGTCCTAGTCCTACTTCCATGAAACCTGAGTGGGTGAGTGTCCTAGTCTGGCTTCTGATGCCTTCACTCCATAGGGCAGCTTGTGTCATTCATGAAGAACTGGGCTTCGAGCAGCTGCGTTCTCGGAGCTTGGTCCTGGCATCTGTTTGGCTTCTGATGAGGATGGGCGGCCTTCCTGCTGTATCGCAACATGCCCAAAGGCGTTGTCTAGTAAGATGGAACAAACTGACTCTTGGAGATGGATTTTAAGCATTTTATTCTACGAGAGAGACAGAGAGAGAGAGACAGAGACAAAGACAGGTGTATATTATACGTTTCCATGTGGACGAGTACATTCATGTGTGCAGTTGTGAATGTAGCCCAGAGGTCGACATCTGAAAACTTCCTCAAACACTCCCCATCTTATCTTTTGAGGCAGGACTGAACCTGAAGCTGTTCACTTCAGCGAGACTGGCTGGTTGGCATCTCAGGATCTTCCCAGTGCTTCGGTTCCAAACATCCACTGCACCTGGCTTTTAAGTGATCTCTGGAGATCTGAACTCAGCTCCTTGCGATTACACAACAGGCACTTTAGAGATGAAACCACGCCCCCAACACAATAGTAAACTTTATAACATTTCCACCCCCCAATAATCCATTAATCCCTTAATCCTCAAATGAATTAATCTGTTAAACTATTAATCCATGAATGAATGAGTTCATTCACCAAAGCAGAACCTTATGACCCAATCTCCTTGCCCAGGCACCACCTCTCAGCACCTCTGCATTTGGAGCCAAATTCCCAACACGTATGCATGGGAGGGGCACCGCACATTCAAACCCTAGCAGTGGCCACAAGGCAGATCCTGAATCTTTCATGGCCTGTGGCATTCACTCATCCTGACCCCTCTTCTCAGAGACTATGGTGTATTCACACAGCATTAGAGTGCCTGAGCTGAGGTCCCCATAAGGAGGTTTACATCTATTCTTCTGCACCTGAAAAACGGGGTGTGCACTGGTACCACTTCATAGGGACAATGCAAAGTTTCAAGAGTTAATGCGAGGATCCTGACAGTGACTTCACTCCAAATCACCTGATGAGTTTGTAAGTCATCTCAGTGGCTAGGCCGCAACCTAGATTCAGACTTCATGGATGTTGGGTGGGGCCTGACCATTATATATATATATACATATATGGTTATATGTGTGGGTGGGTGTGTGTAAGTGTGTGTATGTGTATGGTTTGAATATTCAACAAGGTCTGAAAAGCACTGAGCCCACTGTAAAGCAGACAGCACAGTTGTGTTCCCACAGTAAGTCCTCACTGAAAATCACTCACTGTTCTTGACATCCTGCTAGCTGGGCAGCAGTCAACCCTCCAAAGTCGACTACAAACCAACTGTGGATCAAGAATATGAAGAAAAAAGTAGTAGGACATAGAGATAGATCAGTCAGTGAAGTGTTTGTTCTGCAAGCCTAAGGACCTGTGTTTGATTCCCCAGGTCCCATAGTTAAAATTTTAACAAAGGTAGCAGTATCCCTCAGCAGTGGGAAGGCAGAGAGAGGAGGATGCCTGGGGTTCACAGGCCAGCCAAGTTCCAGACCAGTCAGAGATCTTGTCTCCCCCTGCCAAAAAAAAATGGATAGCTTCTGATGAACAATACCCAAGGTTTGACCTCTGGCCTCCACACCTATATACATAATACAAATACATACATTCATACATACATACATACACACACACACACACACACACACACACACACACACACACACACACAGGGAGACAGAAACAGAACACAGCTCATGGTGAGATTCTCCTGAATGTGTACAGATGTTTTAGTTATCACTACCTAAACAATGATATAATTACAGTTGGTGTCTGTCTCTCCGGATTTTTTCTACCCTTAACTTCAACAACATATCTCTTTTTGGATCCTTCTGCTCTAGTTTGCTCTGTTGCCGAGTCCCAAAACCAACTTAGAGGAGAGAATTTATGTCTTCTCGCAGCCCAAGTCATAGTTCATCACTGTCTCTAAGCAAAACTGCTCCTGAATTCCCCTATATTAGTTCTAGAGCAATGGTTCTCCCCCTGTGGGTCTAGACCCCTTCAGGAGTTGAATAACACTTTCACAGGGGTCACATATCAGATATCCTGCCTATCAGATATTTACATTATGATTCATAACAGTAGCAAAATTACAGTTACAAAGTAGCCACAAAATAATTTTATGGTTGAAGGGTATCGCAATGGCATGAAGAACTGTATTAAAGAGTTGCACCATTAGGAGGTTGAAAGCCGTTGCTCTAGATGAACAGAACTGATAGAAAATATTGGCTCACAGGCTGTGGTCCAACTAATTTAACAATGTTTGTCTACTAAGAGAAGTCTGTGAATCCAGTTACTTGTCTAGTCACAGGGTGGGATGTGTCAGCCGGTCTTCAGTATATGCCAGAAGCCAGAAGGGGAAAAAAAAAAGCTCAAATGCCAGGGAAGGAATAAATGTCCCAGTGAGAGCTAGGGCAAGAAAAATGTGCTTCTTCCATAGCCTTTACATAGGCTTCCACTAGAAGATGTGGTCCAGATTTAGGGTGAGTCTTCCTACCTCAAATGATCCAAGTAACTCAAAATCTCTCACAGGCATGCCTAGCAACTTTCACTTTTAGTTCATCCCGGATGAGCTGGAGTTGACAACCAATAAACAGCTGTCACATCCATTGTCCTAGTCACTATTTTTTGATGTAAAGAGACACCATGACTGAGGCAACTCATGTAAAACAAAACCTTTAATTAGGGGCTTGTTTCACATTCCAGAAGGTTAGTTAGTCTGTTACTATCATGGTGGGAGCATGGCAGCTTACATGGCCCTGGTGCAGTAGCTAAGATCTACGTTCTGATTCAAAGGCAAGAGAGAAAGAAAGAGCCTGGGTCCGGCATTGACTCTTGAAACCTCAAAGCCCTCCCCNAAAAAAAAAAAAAAAAAGTAAATGATAGCTGGGGGTGGTGTGACATATGGCATGCATTTAATCCCATAACTCAGGAGGCAGAGAAAAGCTGATCTCTGTGAGTTCGAGGCCAGCCTGCTCTACATAAGCAAGTTCCAGAACAGCCAGGGCTGTTACACAAAGAAACTCTGTCTTGAAAAAGAAAAAAAGACAAGTTTAAAAGAGTCAGGTACATGCTGGTGTGTGAAGTGTGACTATACTGCCAACATTTTGGAGATTGAGGCAGGAAAATCAAGAGGTAAAAGCCAACCTCAGCTACCTAACAAATTCAAAGCCAACCTGCTCTACATAAGATTCTGTCAAAAAGTGGGGGGAGCTGGGGTCAGGGTGGATGTTGAAAGCACTTACCACAAAAACATGGACCAAAATTTGGATCCTCAGAACCCAGATTAATGTCCAGTGTGTGTGACCTCCAATCTGTGTTATCCCAGTCTTGTCCGAGACATGGGATTCCCACAGCAAACTGGATGGCAAGGGAGCTCATATTGTTAAACTCTGAATTTGGCTGAGACACGCTGCCTCAGTAAACAAGTTAGAACACTGATGGAGGATGATTCCAGACATCAACCTCTGGCCTCCACGTGCAAAACGTGCTCATTTGTGTGCACAAGTGCATATGAGTGTGCATGCACAGACACACACAGACACACACACACACACACACACACACACACACACGATAAGAGAAATAAAACAAAGTAAACACATGAGCAAGAGATCCACTCCTTGCCTTTTAGAAGACTGGCCTTGGTTTCTTCTTTAGAGGCTCACAAAGCTCCTGAGGAAGACACCAGGACTTGCTTTCGAGCAAGGTTCATGAAAATCACCAAGTCAAAGTTTTAAAGGGAAACTTTGAGCTTAGAGAATGTATGATTAGGACAGAGACATAGGCAGTAGGGCAGGTTGATTCTCCTAATTCGTTGTTACTGATTCACTGTGAAGTGAGTTGGCAGCCCTGTGAATTGCAATCACCTTTATTTTTCTTTTTAAGCCCAAATAAAATGGTATGTTAATAGATGACTAGAAAGACCAATATATGATTGACTGATAGATATAGATAGATAGATAGATAGATAGATAGATAGATAGATAGATGATAGATAATAGATAGATAGATAGATAGATAGATAGATAGATAGATAGATAGATGATAGATAGATAGATAGATAGATAGATAGATAGATAGATAGATAGATAGATAGATAGAATTCACTAATCCTGATAGAAATTCATAGGTATGGATACTTCCAGCCTTAGGAAACAAAAGGGAGAGCCCAAATCTCTCTCCTTTGCAGAACTAGACACAAGCAAGACCAAGACTTGTCTTGTCCCTGGTGAGACCATACTGGAATTAAATATGTAACAAGGGCCTATGACCTATGAAAATTCTCCTTTCTTTTGTCCTTTCCCAGGGGACAGCCTGCCCCTCCTGGCCTGGGAGGTCCACCATGTGACATGATTGTACCAGACAGCTGTTCTATCATCATCCTGGACAGGTCTCATGGAGTAGCTGAGGAGGAAGAACCGCATCTAAAACTGTCCCTGGGGGCTCCCAGGCACCTATCATGTCTCTATCTCCCGATGTTGCAACCTCCATAATTGCCACATTCGCATCCAGGCCACCTGAGACTGGCTGTCTCAACCTCAGCCTGGGCACCTGTCGCAATAAGCATCCAAATGATTATCCACCTCCCTCCCTCCCGAGTAGAGAAAAACAGGGTCCCAATCTGTCTAGTGCCCTGCTTCCTGGAGCTGGGCTCTGTCTCCTGGATAAGTTTTTCCAGAAACCTGACCCATATGGCCAAAAGTGCACCATTTGACATAGCTACCCTGGCTATACTGGACCTTGCTTCAGGCCCCAAACCTTTTGTATCCATTTTTTTTTTCTATTGTCTCTTGAGACTTGTCAGGGAGGGGTCAATTCTCCATAAGGGTTACTGAACTGTTTTAAGAAAAGTCTTTGAAGCCAGGAAGTGGCGGTGCACTCCTTTAATCCCAGCACTTGGGAGGCAGAGGCAGATGGATTTCTGAGTTTGAGGCCAGCCTGGTCTACAGAGTGAGTTCCAGGACAGCCAGGGCTATACAGAGAAACCCTGTCTCAAAAAGAAAGAGAGAGAAAGAAAGAGGGGGGGAAGAGAGGGAGGGAGGGGGAGGGAGGGAGGGAGGGAGGAAGGAAGGAAGGAAGGAAGGAAGGAAGGAAGGAAGGAAGGAAGGAAGGAAGGAAGGAAGGAAGGAAGGAAAGCAAAGTCTTTGATATCCAACTTCCTAGCATCTGTGGGAGAGAGAAGACAAAGGGTGTGGTGGACAGGGGAGGACCATTGTGCTGGCTGACAGAACACCTACCATGATTCACACCCATCAACAAGAATGTTCCAGTCAGAATAGTGTGTGGCCCAGAGCCCTGGAGCCTGGTAATGTACAGGATTAAGTCTCTTTCTGGATTATCTAGAAGCTTCTGCCTGAGGTAGTCAGTCTACCCCTGAGGTAGTCTACCCCTGAGCCTAGCATCCCTCAAGCTCTGCTGGCCTTTCAGTGAAGATGCCAGATGGCAGTGTGTGGCTGAAATCCCAGCATCAGGGTAGCTAAGAGTGGAAGTCTGCCACCCCTTCAGAGCCAGCCTGAGCTACAAAGTAAGACGTCCTCATCTCAAAAAGTTAAAAAATGGATGCTAGTCATAAAGCCCCCACTCGGTGGAAGACTGTCACAGGCAGTGGGGAACTTCACAGACACTGGAACAAAGAGACAGGGATCCCTGCCAGGACTCTGAGTGGAGGAGGAGGCAGAGTGGTCTCAGGGACCAGCAGGGACCAGTGCACAAATGAGACTCTCAGCTCTACGAGTCTGCCTCTCCAACCCCCCTAGAACATTTCTTTTCAGAATTTTCCATTTCCTAAGACACAAGGCTGCATTGCCCAACAGTTGTGCTGTTTCTCACGGCTGCTCCGGGCCCATTCCCAGAGATGATATCAGACTAGGGCCATGCATTACCACATGAATTCAGTCAGCAATGGTTGGCTAGGCACCCTCCCTCTGGCTTCCTTTCCTATTCTTTCCCCTCCACCCCAACCTTGGCATCTCCTCTCTCAAAGCAATGAGCACCCAAACGATTGTCCACCTGTGGATGTTCCATCCCACCACACAGCAAGAGAACAACTCTGGGTTCAACCATGTAAGAGTGCTCTGTATGTTGTGAAGCCTAAGTTTTCTGATCTATAAAATGGAAAGAAAACCAGAGGCAAAGATTCACCGGGAAAATCAAATGCATGGAATAAATACAGAGTTACTGAGAGAACTGGCACCTAGTCAACATGTCACAAATAAGTGACAAATCACATCAAATTCTTAATCCCGCCTCTGATCATCTCCCTTAGCGTTAACACCCGATCCACGAGCTGCCCAGGAAAGATGTACTAAGAGATTGCTATCTCTTAGACTGAAGGTCTGATCCAGCATAGCCCAAGGGTGACACGCTGGCTTCTAAGACCTACTTCCTGGGTGGTTGGCTCCAGAGAATCACTTGACCTCAGTTTCAGCATCTATAAAATACAGATTAAAATCATTCCCACCTGGAAGGATCACCGTGCAGATAAACTGGCGCCATGTGAAGGCTCGGGCGAGCAAGTAGTGGAGCAAGGTCAACGATGCTGCCACCGTCTGTACCAGACCTTGTTCTATGAGGACTCGGTATACAGACCAGGAACTACAGAGAGAAGAGCAAAGGATCCAAACAAGCGCCTTTCTTTCCTCCTCTCACCCCAAATAAGAAAAAAAAAATATATTTCCTATTCATGCAGCTTGCAGTGGAAATGAAAACCTTGGTATAAAGAGGACCAATGTCTTTGTTTGGCTATATGCCACCTGGGTGACCTGGGGCAGATCCTTACACATCTTTAACATCTTTAACGCACAGTATCTGGTCAAACTCTCTGTCAGTTATGCTACCTGCATAATTAATTAGAGTACCTGCCCTTCTTTTCCCTTCATGAAAGGAGAAAACCTAAAGTGGACAAGCATGCTACTAAGCCTTGGTCCTGACAGGTGTGTTGGCCCTGGCTGCTTCTCACCACTGTGATGGGTGCTAAAGATACAGCTCTAAGTGGAACTTTCTGTGGTCTCCAGATTCTGTCAGGAGGCAGAGGCTACACAAAGGATTACAGGGAAAGAAGTTGCCATGTCCAAGCAAGCCAGACAAACCTCCACAGAGCTGCTATCTTCCCAGATTAATAAATCTCCACGTTGCAAGGGCAACTGATTCCAAAACCATTTCACAGACTCACAAAGTAAAGTTAAACTGTTCAATGCACACAGGACCATGCAGTTAGCTACCGTCATACAGGGCCATGCAGCTAGCTACCGTCATACAGGGCCATGCAGCTAGCTACCCTCCTGCAGGGTCATGCAGCTAGCTACCCTCATACAGGGCCATGCAGCTAGCTACCCTCCTGCAGGGCCATGCAGCTAGCTACACTCATGCAGGGCCATGCAGCTAGCTATCCTCATGCAGGGCCATGCAGCTAGCTACCCTCCTGCAGGGCCATGCAGCTAGCTACACTCATGCAGGGCCATGCAGCTAGCTACACTCATGCAGGGCCATGCAGCTAGCTACCCTCCTGCAGGGCCATGCAGCTAGCTACACTCATGCAGGGTCATGCAGCTAGCTATACTCATGCAGGGCCATGCAGCTAGCTACACTCATGCAGGGCCATGCAGCTAGCTACCCTCCTGCAGGGTCATGCAGCTAGCTACCCTCATACAGGGCCACGCAGCTAGCTACCCACCTGCAGGGCCATGCAGCTAGCTACCCTCCTGCAGGGCCATGCAGCTAGCTACCCTCCTGCAGGACCATGCAGCTAGCTATCCTCATGCAGGGCCATGCAGCTAGCTACACTCATGCAGGGCCATGCAGCTAGCTACACTCATGCAGGGCCATGCAGCTAGCTATACTCATGCAGGGCCATGCAGCTAGCTTCACTCATGTGGAACCATACAGCTAGTTAGCTGCCTTGAAGAAGAATGAGTCCCTAAGAGGGAGCAGAGGAGTCAGCAGGAGAAGGGAGTGCTGGAAGGGGTGATATCTATGGGTTGAAGCAGGGAGGTATATGTGCTCTCTTCCATCAGAAAAACAATGTACCAACCAACAGCTTCTAACCTACTGACACGCAGCTTTTGCTGTTCTGAAGGCTGGAAGTGCACAATCAAGGTGCTAACAGGGATTTTCTGGTGAGGGCTGCTATTTGTCCTCCTGCTATTTGGTCTTTCCATGATGGGAAACCATTTATAAGGGGCTTATCTCATCTACAAGGGCTCTATACCAGGACCTAATACCTTCCTGCCATGGTCCCGCCTCCTAATTCCATCCCTCTGGCAGTTTGAGTTCAACAGATGAACTTGGAAGAGAGACCAACACTCTGGTCCAGCTGCAGTAAAGAGAGTCCTCATCTATCAACACCCATTCAGAAGAAAAAGCTCTGAAAACTAGAAACACACACACACAACAACAACAACAACAACCTGGAGAGCCATTTGTCACCCACATGCAGAACAAAGTACTGTGACCCCAGGGGTAGCCTAGAACCTTAGTAATGACTAGGAAGAACAAGCCCCTCCCAGCAACATCAGTTCAGTATATCATAGCTTTTTAAAATCTTTGCTTGTGACAATGCCCATCAAATAAGAATGAACAATTAAAGTGATCTGATTCTACAGTTCTGGAGTTTTATGTGGGCCAGACCAGTCAGAAGAATAGGTAAGAGCCCACCTGCCCTTGGAACCCTTGAAGCCTTAGTTCAGATCCAAAAGACCCAAGCAGCTGAAACTCCTTCCTGCTCCACCACCTGCCCCAACTGCTGTGTGGCCCTGCCCCTACATGGAAGGATATCTACCACTCAGGTGCAGAGCACACAGCCAGAAAAACAGATAGGCGAACTCAGGCAGAGACTACACTGACCGTCAGAACCCCAGATAGACACACACCCCCGCCTGACAAAGATCTCCTTCACTTCTCAGTGTGCCCCACAGGCCATCCCCAATCCTTACTCCCCTCCTCATCACCAAGTTCCACCCCCAAAGGCCAAGCTAGCCACCAGAAGTCCAACCCCAACCTGACAGAGACTCCCTGCTGGACCAGAGGTCACACCAACCACCAGAAATCTAGGCCACAAAGACCAGAAGACCAAAGGAGAGACAGGAACCAAGGAACAACACACCCATCCAACAAAGACAAACTCAGGAATTAGCAGCTAGACCTGTAATCACTCTGAATCCAGATGCCTATATGCCAGTGTCAGAACACAACTGCCAAGGCAATACGGTGCCACCAGAAGAACACAACTTTCCTACCACACATCAGACCCTGAATACCCGGACACAGCTGAAGCACAAGAGAATGACCTTCACACCAACTTTAGGAAGTTGATAGAGGGAATAAATACACCCCTTAAAGTAAGACAGGAAACAAACAAAGAGTGAAGAAAATTGTACTGGGCTGGTTTTTTGTGTCAACTTGAGACACGCTAGAGTCATCCAACAGAAAGGAGATTCAATTGAAGAAATGTCTCCAGCTGTAAGGCATTTTCTCAATTAGTGATCAATAGGGGAGGGCCCAGACCTTTGTGAGTGGTCCCAACCCTGGGCTGGTGGTCCCCTGGGTTCTATAAGAAAGCAGGCTGAGCAAGTCGTGTGAAGCAAGTCAGTAAGCAGCATCCTTCCATGGCTTCTGTATCAGCTCCTGCCTCCAGGATCCTGTCCTATTTGAATTCTGTCCTGACTACCTTCAATAATGAATAGTAGTAATATGTAAATGTAAGAGAGCTAGAGTAGCCATTCTAATATTGAACAAAACAGTCTTCAAACCAAAACTAATCAAAAGAGAAGGGGAAGGGCATTTCATACTCATCAAAGGAAAAATCCATCGAGACGTCATTTCAAGTCTTAACATCTGTGCCCCAAATGCAAGGGCACTAAGTAAGAGTAACATTACTAATGCTTATACTACACATCGAACCTCAAACATAAAACTGGATACACTAAATTGGATAGAAAGGAAATTGGGGAGTAGCCTTGAACGCATTGGCACAGGAGACAACTTCTTGACTAGAACTCCAATAGCACAGGCACTAAGATCAACAATTAATAAATGGTATTTTATGAAGCTGAGAAGATTCTGTACAACAAAAGATACCATCATTTGGACAAAGTACCAGCCTACAAAATGAAAAAGTATTTTTATCAACTACACATCTGATAGAGGGTTAATATAAAAAACTCAAGGCTGGAGAGATGGCTCAGTGGTTAAGAGCACTGACTGCTCTTCCGAAGGTCCTGAGTTCAAATCCCAGCCACCACATGGTGGCTCACAACCATCTGTAATGAGATCTGACACCCTCTTCTGGTGTGTCTGAAGACAGCTACAGTATATTTAGATATAATAATAAATAAATCTTTAGGCCAGAGTGTGCAGGGCTGGAGCAAGTGGAATCGACTGGAGCGAACAACCTTCAATCCCAGCAATCACATGATGGCCCACAACCATCAGTACAGCTACAGTGTACTCATATACATAAAGTAAATAAATTAAGTCTAAAAAAAAAAAGAACTCAAAAAACTAGATATCAAGAAAACAAATAATACTATTTTAAAATGGGGTATAATTCTAATCAGAACAACAGAGGAATCTCAAATGGCCAAGAAGCACTTTAAAAAATGTTCAACATCCTTAACCATAAAGGAAATGTAAATAGAAATGACTCCGAGACCCATGTTACAAAAGGGAGCCCACTGTCTGGAGGGCCATGAACCAGAGGCTGGATATCCCAAGGACCTAGAAGAGAACCCAATATGACTGGCAAGAAAAAGCCAACGAAATGATTCTTAATGATATTCTGCTAATACTCATAAACCAGAGACTAGAGCCGGGCGTGGTGGCGCACGCCTTTAATCCCAGCACTCGGGAGGCAGAGCCAGGCGGATTTCTGAGTTCGAGGCCAGCCTGGTCTACAAAGTGAGTTCCAGGACAGCCAGGGCTATACAGAGAAACCCTGTCTCGAAAAACCAAAAAAAAAAAAAAAAAAAAAAAAAAAACAGAGACTAGGATAATTATTATCATAGAAGCTTTATCCAGCAACTGATGGGAGCAGATGCAGAGACCCACAGCCAAATATTAGGCAGAACTTAGGAAATCCTGAAGAAGAGGGGAAGCAAAGTTTGCAGGAGCCAGAGTCGAAGACACCACAAGAACACGGCCCCAGAATCAATTAACCAGAGCTCACAGAGGCTCACAGAGGCTCACAGAGGCTGAGCCAACTATCAGGGAGTCTGTGTGGGTCTGACCTAGGTCCTGTGCAGATATGATATGGTTGTGTAGCTTGGTGTCCCTGTGGGACTCCTAACAGTGAGAACAAGGGCTGTCTCTGACTCTTTTGCCTGATTTGGGACCCTTTCCTCCTACTGGGTTGCCTTGTCCAGCCTTGATGTGAGAGTTTGTGCCTAGGCTTATTGGAATTTGTTATGCCTGGGAGGCCTGCTCTTTCCTAAAGGGAAACAGAGGAAGGGACAGGGGAAGTGGGGACTCGTAGGAGCGGGGGAAGGAGAAACTGTGGTAAGGATGTAATATATGAAGAAGACTAAAAAAGAAAATAAAAGTTTGGTGAGCACAAGACAAAACACAAATTGTCTTCAGAAAGAAATCAAAAACAAATAAAAACCAGAAGAATCCATTCAAGATGGTAAATTAAGAGAACTGAGAAATTCAGGGATAAACTCTCCCTGTATGTCCAGCATTCAGATTGCTCAGGCCTACCTAGAACCTCTGTGTCGTTCAGGGTGACCTTGAACTTCTGATATTTCTGTCTCTGCCTCTGGAGTGCTGGGATTGCAAGCATGCACCGCCATGCCTGATGTACACAGTGCTGGGAATGGAACTTGGGACTCCCCGCAGGCTAAGAATGTCCTCTGCCAATTTAATTAGCTCTCCAACCTAGCTCAGTGTCTTTTCTTAAGCAAAGACAGGACTTTAAGAGAGGGGAGCAGGAGAATGTAGCACATAAGACCTGTGGGCTTGGTGCCACCACCACGTCTTAAACTTTAAGCAATCCTCTAAGCCCTCTCCTATTCTTGGCCAAGAGCAAACTATTTCTATTGCTGACCTAGGCTCTAGAAGGCCAATTCATCCCCTCCCACATGGGGCCCACTTTAATAACTAAAGCTCGTTGCTTCCTGTAAACAGGCCCAGCCAGGAATTAACTCCTTCCTTCTTTTTTTTCCCTACAGTTACAACTAAGCAGGCTGCCCCAGACCAGATCACGCCCCAGCTTACCAGGAAGGGACAACAATGGTTCACAGACTTCCCATGGCTTTCTCGGTGTCCTGTTGGCCCTGGATCACCCTGGAACCCGCCCAAGATGTATTTCAGGGTTGACATTGGATGACATTATATGGCTGCTCACACCCAAGCCAGCAACTGCTGACCCAGACTAATTTGAGACGGTGTGCATGTATGCTGAGTCTAACAGCCCTGCTACGGCCTTCCCATTAGGGCCCTGGGCAGAAGAGGGCACAAAAGGTAACATGGGCTGAACTAACTAGATTTAAGAGCTACCCATCTGCCTCTGATAATTTTTAAAGAAAAAAGAAACACAATACCATGAGAAAGAGTGCCCTTCGGTGCCCAAAGGCCAGAACTTAAAGGCTGGCTACAATACTTACTAACAGTAACCAACAGTGATCTAGTCCTTGTTCCCTGACAGATGTGAATGAGATAGCAAAGGCTTAAACGAGATGACACTTTAGTGGCCAGTGGAGCAAATCCTGCACTAAGGCTGGCCCCTGCTGAACCCCTTCCTGTTTCTGGTACTCGTGTTTAGCCCTCTGATGGTTAGGATTGATCATCAGCTTCACAACAGCGAGAAACAGAAGAACTAAGACACCTCCAGGTGTCTCTGAGTTTTCTAGAACGGTTAGATGTGACGGGGAAAACCCACCATAAATGTAGTAGCACCATTCTGTGGACAGGGAGTCCTGAACTGAAGAAAAAGTAGAAAGTAAGCTGAGCTTTAGAACTCCTCTCTCTCTCTCTCTCTCTCTCTCTCTCTCTGCTTCCTGGCGGCAGATGCAGCGTGACCATGACCGGCTGCCTCACACTCCTGCCTCCATGCCTTTCCCAGCAGGAGGAGGAGGAAGGATAAGCAAACTCCAGAAAGTACCCGGAATAAGAATACCTTCAAAGTGTGAGCCCAAATAAACTCTTCCTCTTACAGCAAGAAAGGAAACTTCAAGCCACTTCACAGCCATAGCCGTTCGTTCGGCATCTGCATTTCAAACTAGAGGAGTCCCGAGAGCTCCATCAGAATTAGCAGTCAAGGACATTGGTCAAATAGCTTGTGCATCAAGAGAGACAGGCTGAGGCCAGAGCAGTGAACCACAGGGCTTCGCTGCATTAGGGCTCGGCCACTGATGATGAAAAGAGGACTAGGGAAAGGAAAAGAAGTTAGCAAGAAATGGCTTGGGGGCCATGAAGAGCATCAGGAAGGATGTGCAAGCTCCAAAGAGTATCAAGAGCAAGAATAGAGAGCCATACCTGGTGAATAGAGAGCCATACCTGGTGAATAGAGAGCCATACCTGGTGAATAGAGAGCCATACCTGGTGAATAGAGAGCCATACCTGGTGAATAGAGAGCCATACCTGGTGAATAGAGAGCCATACCTGGTGAATAGAGAGCCATACCTGGTGAATAGAGAGCCATACCTGGTGAATAGAGAGCCATACCTGGTGTTTCGCATATGGGGGAGGGCATTTGATCCTGGTGAGTCGTGGTGATAGAGCCACATCAAGGGGGATGGATAAATGGGTTAGGGATGAAGGAACAAGTAGGATTTAAAATGCTTAATGCTTATTTCAGTAGAGCAAGGGATATCAAGATTGATGCATCTTGGAACAGTAAGGGTTCCAAGAAGAAGGAGAAAATGAGTTTAAAGAGGAGTCAGACTCCAGGAGTTTTTGTTTGGTCCATGGCTGGAAGCATCAGTAGATTGGATGTATGAGTGACAAAGTTGGATCCATGGTGGAAGCGTCAATAGATTGAATGAATGAATGAATGAATGAATGAGTGACAGAGTTGGATCCATGGCTGGAAACATCAGTAGATTGGATGTATGAGTGACAAAGTTGGATCCATGGTGGAAGCGTCAATAGATTGAATGAATGAATGAATGATAGAGTTGGGTCCATGGCTGGAAACATCAGGAGATTGGATGAATGAGTGATAGAGTTGGGTCCATGGGTAGAAGTGTCAGTAGATTGATTGAATGATTGACAGAGTTATATCCATGAGTGGAAGCATCAGTAACTAAATGAATGAGTGACAAAGTTGGATCCATGGTGGAAGCGTCAGTAGATTGATTGAATGAATGAATGAATGAGTGACAGAGTTGGATCCATGGTGGAAGCGTCAGTAGATTGAATGAATGAATGAATGAATGAGTGAGTGACAGAGTTGGATCCATGGTGGAAGCGTCAGTAGATTGAATGAATGAATGAATGAATGAATGAATGAATGAGTGAGAGTTGGATCCATGGTGGAAGCGTCAGTAGATTGAATGAATGAATGAATGAATGAATGAATGAGTGACAGAGTTGGATCCATGGTGGAAGCGTCAGTAGATTGGATGAATGAGTGATAGAGCTGGGTCCATGGCTGGAAACATCAATAGATTGGATGAATGAGTGATAGAGTTGGGTCCGTGGCTGGAAACATCAGTAGATTGGATGAATGAGTGATAGAGTTGGGTCCGTGGCTGGAAACATCAGTAGATTGGATGAATGAGTGACAGAGAGAAAGGTTGGGAAGAAAATAACCCTGGTGACCTGAGAGGCAGTGTTGGTATTGGTCACTTTCTTCCTTGCTATGGTAAAGACACCAGAGAAGACACAATCAAAGATGGAAAGGTTTATTCTGACTTAGTGTTCAAGGAGCTACAGTTCATCATGATGAGAGAGGCATGGTGGCAGGGTTAGGACCAGCTGGTCCTGTTTACATTCAGTCAGGAATCAAAGAGATAGATGGAATTAGAGTTCCGGCTTATAACTTAGTTTTTGTTGCTGTTATGTTAAAAATGCCCTGGCAAAAGAAACTCAAGCCAAAAAGAAGTTTGTTTTAGTTCAGTGCCAGACTGCGCTCCATTGCCGCTGGTCACATCAGATCCATATATGTATGTCAGTATGGTGCCATCCATGTTTAAGGCGAGTCTTCAACTCAATTAACCTACTCACAGATGTACCCACAGTGATTCCAGATCTTGTCAAATTGACAACAGAAACCATCATCACATGGGAGGCGAGGTAGGCAAGTGAGGACTCAAGTGTGGCAGATGGGAACTCAGAGCCCTGTGGACAAACGTGTTCACTCACCCAACATCCACTTTACCCTCCTTCACCATGGAAACCCGATTCATTCATTCGGAATAGCCCAGAACTGCAAAAAGCTAATGTGTCTCTCATCAGGCAACTACAGAAACAAAGGTCATATTGTAGAATTCATCTTATAACTGGAAAGGAACAGTGAGCTACTGGAATCACTCATCCCTTTGAGATCCTAGGAAATCAATGGCAGGATTCCAAGTCCCAGTATCCAGTAATACAAGATGGCTATAGCAGCAGAAAACGAAATTAATATATAATTTCCTAATACTGTAATGCACAAAAATAACAGGTCAAATGTGTAGGCTGACTCTAAGTAAACAGTGGTCAGATGGCAGCTTCGGTATTGCTCCATTTCTATGTGATTTTAACCTTATACATTTTTCATCCACAGCTGAGCCCATATGAAAGAAACCAATACTGGGATGCAAGAAATAAAGAGAAAACTCGAATCCAGGGAAATGAACACATGAGGCTAGCTGAAGACAGGAAATGTGGGGCCAGGAGCATGCATGGCTAGCTTGGGAACAGAAGGCACAGTCACAGAGCTTCAGGGCATGGAGCCCTGAAACTGGGACCTTTATAGACAGTTAGGACTCTAACTGGTTCTCTTTTTTATTTATTTAATGTGCTTTGGTATTTTGCCAGCATTCATCTATGTAAGGATGTCAGCCCCTGGAACTGGAGTAACAGACAGTTGTGAGCTGCCATGTGGTTACTGGGAATTGAACTCAGGTCCTCTGGAAGAGTAGCCAGTGCTCTTAACCACTGAGCTATCTCCCCAGCGCCCAACTGCTTCTTAAAGGCACAATGAGAATGAGCACACAGCCGAGGATATGTCGAGGCTGCCATTAGATATTTTTAAAAGTCTGTTGTGGGGCTGCAGAGATGGCTCAGCAGTTAAGAGCACTGATTGCTCTTCCAGAGGTCCTGAGTTCAATTCCCAGTAACCACATGGTGGCTCACAACCATCTGTAATGGGATCCAATGCCCTCTTCTGGTGTGTCTGAAGACAGCTAGAGTGTACCCATATAAATAAAATAAATTAAAAAAAATTTTTTAAGTCTGCTGTGTTTTGCCTGCACGAATGTCTATGCACTGTGTGCCTTACTGGCTCTTGTAGAGTCCAGAAGAGGAACTGGAGTTACAAGCAGGTGTGAGCCAGGAATTGAACCCATGCCCTCTGGAAAAGCAGCCACTACTCTAAACCTCTTAGCTATCTCTCTAATTCCCATGGTAAAAATATTAGACAGAAGCCCAACACTAGAAATGCAGAGACAGGTGGGTCTCTTATGAGTTTAAGGCCAGGCTGGTTTACACAGTGAGTTCTAAGCCAGCTAGGGCTATACAGTGAGCCACTGTCTCAAGAATACCAAAACAAAACAAAAATAAATAAAAATAAAAATAAAAAAGCAAAACATCATTCTTCCATGTCCCCTTCTCTGGGCAGCAGCCAGAAGATGCTGCCCACATTTAGGGTCCACCTTCCCACTTCAAATAATCTGATCATGAAAACCTCACAGGAACACCTGGCACCTGGACTTTTAGTTGATTCTAGACACAGTTAAGTTGAAAACCAAGATTAGTCACCTCAAACTCCATACTTGACATGGACTCGTTTTATTTATGTAAATTCTATCATGAGAAATATTACTGCTGAGACAGTGAGATGGCTCCGTGGGTAAAGACACTTGTCACCAAATTCCACAGCCTGAGTTCTGTCCCCAAGACCCATATAATGGAGAAAGAGAACAGAGTCTCACAGATTGTCCTCTGACTTCTACATGCGCGCGCGCGCGCGCGCGCGTGCGCGCGCGCGCGCACACACACACACACACACACACACACACACACACACGTGCGCGCGCGCGCGCACGCGCACTCAAGCGCACACTCGAATAAAATGTAAATAAAACCATCAATTAAAATAAAATTGATAATAAAAATACCATAAAAATAAAAAATAGAAAAAGAAAGGCTTGGCTGAAGATGAAAAATGGGGACAAAGTTAATTTAAAAGGCACACAGCAGTCACTTGATCAAGAGGAACCACATACTGGACTCTAAGCTTCCCAGAAACCAAAGCGAAAAGAGGAAAAGAAATATGCACATCGTCCATGTCCATAAGAGTGAGAAAAGAAAGGAAAATCAGTGTTGGTAAAATAAAATCCACTCATAGAGAAAAGTTACCTTTTGAGTATTATGTGGAACCCAGAGAAGGAAGTGAGTCATTCTGTTGAAAACCAGGAAATGCTACAAAGGGAGAAAGAAAAGAAAAGAAAAAAATAGCCCTTGCTTCTCTGGGAAGGCTGGATAAACGGGGGTGGGCTCAGCCTTGGAGTGGGAAATGCCGGCTTAACTCATTTCCTAGCCGCCCTGCAGCTCCACAGAGGCACCGCAAGAGGTCAAGGTCTCAGTAAGCAGGAAGGAGGTTAGGGCTGAGACAGCCTCGGGCTGTTTCTACAGAGCCTGAGGACAGGATGGTCACTCCAGGGCAAGCGGTTCACGGTTCACCAGTGTCCATAGACCCATGCAGCCTGGGTCAAACCTCAGCTGTGTCCTGTTCCGGAATGTCCCAAAGACATCCAGCCTGTCGTTACTGGTCAGTGGGTAGGAGAGGGAGGTTGGTCCCCCAGGGCTGGCAAGAGAGTCTGTAACCCAGGCAGAACAGGTTGGGATTTCCGAGGCAATCCTGGCTCCTTCGTGTCCCAATCAGCTGAGGGCTGCCCCTGCCCACAGGGTGACCTCTTCTCGAGCCGGAGGTTTCCTGGTCTTGGTGAACTGCCCACACTCAGGAATGTGCTACTCAGGAGATGGATCCTATGTGTCAGCTCTTTTCCCACATTCAGGGTTTACAGCTGACAGAAGTGTATTTCAACAGGATTTGCTGAGAGAAGATGAGGCCATAATCCAGGAAACTGCCCTGATAAATCACCCATGGGCTAACCCGTGTGCTAACAGAGCATTCTGGAACGTTCTTCATTTGGAACGGGAAGTGTTGAGATTTAAACAAGACTGAAGCGGAAAATGTTGCACCAGAGGGAAGAGCAGAGATGAGCTGCCGTGAGGATACCACACCCCACATTTGCTTTTTCCTTAGTCCACAAAACCATTCCACACCTGTCCCCCAAACCCCAGGGCTCACTAGGGGGTGAGAGTCACTATGCTTTTCTCTGGCAATTCATCATCCTATGATGTCACATCTCATTTGATCCCAGAAGGAAAGCTTTAAGACCCGACTTCCTAGAGAGGAATTCATAGCTTTTTGCTAGAGTTCTGCTGGGGAGATCCTAGAAGCTCATTCTGACAGAGCACCAGCCCCTTTGCTCACATCTCTGCACCCTTGCCCTTCTAATCCTTCTTGCCTGGGACAATGGGTTTTCAAAGTGACAACAGAACTGTCCCATGTAAGGCTCTGTCCCCAGCCTATGAGCTGGAGGCTTTCCTCGTACGCAGGCCTGGAACAGATTCTATAGACGGCCTTGTTCCTTCAAATCTGTGCTTGACACAGTGCCCTCCAGGTGGGACCTGCAGCTCTCCAGGCTGAGCAAGAAGATCAGGGTTCCCACTGTTCACCCATTGGAGTGCCAGCTCTCTCAGGGATATATTAGGTGCCAGGGAAGTTCTTGGAGAACCTCGCCATAGTTGTGCTCATATAGAACTCTGAGGTTTCCAAGAACTGTCAGTCAAGCCTCCCACAGCAACTCAAGATAGACTCTAAACTCTGTGTGGACAGGGAAACTGAGATGTAGAAAGAGCCACCAGTCATGGAGCAAACAGCAGACGAACTAGCCAGGAGTTTGGGCTATCAGTCTGGGAAGGCAGGCAACCCTACAACCCTCCTCCACTTGTGCCCTCGACCTCTGGAGTTGTTTTATACCCTGCTACATGGCTCACACTTCTAGAATAAGGCCCTAGGGCCACACCGTGAGGATTTGTGGTTCAGGCTACTTACTGGCTGAACAATCGCAGGTGGATTACTTAACTGTGTACCATAGTTTCCTCATCTATAGCACTGATAGTGGCACAAACCATACACGCGGCATGTCAGAGACAAGAGCTAGGAAGAAGTATGACCCCAAAGTCCACACCCTGTGCGGCTTACTCAGTGTTCAAACATAGGGCAGCTGCTTCATAAATCTGAGGCTTCCTCTTGGCCAATGAAGGCATATTGAAGACAAAGGTGGTTTGCTGGTGACACAGGCCTGTGGAGAGATGAATACTACTGGGTTGTTCATTTTAAAGTGGTTGATTTGGAAAGAGGACAGAGCTCAGTCAGTAGAGTGCTTGCTCAACGTGCATGAAGTCCTGGGTCCAGTCACCAACACTAGATAAATTCAGTAAGGCAAGTCACACCACGTAATCTCAATGTATGAGAGGTGGAAGCAAGAAGATCAGAAGTTCAAGACCCATTCTCAGCTACATAGTTCAGGGCCAGCCTAGGCTACATGAGACGCTGTCTCAAAAAGGCTGAGGTGATTTTATGTTATTTGAATTTCACCCAAATACAAAAATAGTATAGTTTGTTATTTTTTATATGAATATTTGAGATGGAATCTTTATATATATTCCTGTCTGGCTTGCAACTCCCTATGTAGACCAGCCAGGCCTTGAACCTATGATGGTCTTCCAACCTCAGTTTTCCATTACTCAAATGAAGAACCCACGCTACCACACCTGGCTATGTTTTATGTTTATCCATCTTACTTTGCTGTGTGTGTGCGCGTGTGTGTGTGTGTGTGTGTGTGTGTGTGTGTGTGTGTGTGTCCACATGTGTGCACATATGTGTGGTTGCATGTGAAGGCTAGAGGTGGCCAACATTTAATGTCTTCCTCAATGGATTCTTCACCTTACTTTTTAAAGACATTTTTAATGTGTTTGCCCGTGTGTAGGTGTGTATGCCACATGCATGCCTGGTGCCCTGCAGAGGCCAAAAGAAGCTGTTGGATTCC
>LR750102.1:291606-321606 GCA_902729485.2 Mus minutoides | reverse complement strand
ACTTAATCACAGTGGATGATCTTTTTGATGTGTTCTTGGATTTGATTTGCAAGTATTTTATTAAGAAATTTACATCGATGGTCTCACGGGGGAAATTTGTCCATAATTCTCTTTCTTTGTTGGGTCTTTATGTGATTCGGGTGTCGGGGTAATTGTGGCTTCATTAATGAATTTGGCAATGTTCCTTCTGTTTCTATTTTGTGGAATAATTTGAGGAGTATTGGCATTAACTCTTCTTTGAATGTCTGTGTTAGAACCATCTAACCCTGGGCTTGCTGTTGTTGCTGTTGTGAAACTTTTGATTACTGCTTGTATTTCACTAGAGATAGTAAGTAGTGATACTTCTTCCAACAAGATCACACCTACTCCAAAAAGGCCTTACTTCCTAATCTTTTGTTTTGTTTTGTTTTGTTTTGTTGTTTTTTGAGACAGGGTCTCTCTGTATAGCCCTGGCTATCCTAGAGCTCACTTTGTAGACCAGGCTGGCCTAAAACTCAGAAATCCGCCTGCCTCTGCCACCCGAGTGCTGGGTCCGAATTTCTTTCCAAAAGGAATCCTCAGCAGATAAACTGGACTGTCCTTTACAGAAGAAACCACAAGAAAGGACAGTCGGAAGAAATCCTAAAGAAAAGAACGCACCGTGCAGTCAAATTCCAGGAAGCCATCACGGCTGTGTCTCTTGCTGATATAAAGGCCAAGAGGAATCAGAAACCAGAAGTTAGGAAAGCCCAGCGAGAGCTATCAGGGCTGCCAAGGAAGCAAAAAAGGCTAAGCAGGCATCAAAGAGGACAGCAATGGCTGCTGCCAAGGCCCCCACAAAGGCAGAACCTAAACAAAAGATTGCAGAGCCTGTCAAGGTCTCTGCTCCCAGAGTTGGTGGGAAATGCTAATTTGGTAGATGAGAGTTTGAAATAAAGATCTATCTTTAACTCTAAAAAAAAAAAGAAAGGAAGGAAGGAAGGAAGGAAGGAAGGAAGGAAGGAAGGAAGGAAGGAAGGAAGGAAGAAACCCTAACCCTAACCATAACCATAACCCTAATCTCAAGTGCTGGGATTAAAGGTGTGTGCCACCACTGCCCTGCTCAGTTTAGTGTTTTTTTATGGCATTCCTGAGTGTGCAGACAAACGGGTCTGTGTCACTTATGCCTTTTCTTGTACCCTTTTCCTTCTGTTTGTTTTTCATCCAATCTCTCTGTTAGTTTTTGTTTTATCTTATTAAATTTTATTTTATTATTATCCATTACAAGCCTGTTTTTTTTTTTTTCTACTGAGAAACAGAAAGGAGGTAGATTTGGAGGGGAGGTAGGAAGGAACTGGGAAGAGAAGGGGAAATTTAAATCAAGATGTGTTATGTGAGAAAAGCATCTATTTTTAATAAAAAGGAAAAAATCATGACCAAGAAGGGACTTGGAGATTATTTGATGTTCCTCTTCCAGATAAAGTGCATCTCTCACATTAATTGTCATTCAAGAAGACATGCCACAAGCCAACCTGGTGGAGACATTTTCTCAGTTGAGATTCCTTCTTGCAAATGACTGTAGATTGTGTCAATTTGACATAGAAGTAGCCAGTGCAGTGCACTCTCTGAGAAGAGAATCATGCTGCTGGAGTTAGATCACAGATACCAGAAATAATCCCTGAGCTTGCTTCACGTCATATATAAAAATAACTCAGAATGCATACAGGACCACCCGAAATACAAAGCCAAAAACCACAGGATCCTTTGAATGCCTGTCATTAACCCCAGCACATACAAGGATCTAGGCCGGCCTTGCCCAATCACAAAGAGAGTTACAAGCCAGTGTGGGCTATGATTACCCTGCCTCAGACACACACACACACACACACACACACACACACACACACACAAAATAAATAAATAAATAAATAGCAAGAAAGCAAGAAAGAAACAAAGAAAGAAAGAGAGAGAAATTGTTTAAAACTATTTAAAATTTTAGAAGGAAATAAGCATAAAATTTTATAACTAGGTTAAGTAAAAAACCTCTGAAAGCAAAAAATAAGATGGAACTGAACATTCTGACTATTACATAAAAATATAAAGCTTCATCTCTTTAAGAGATGCTCTTTAATATTGGCATTATTATGTGCCACTATGGCACATCACTGTCACCCTGACACTCAAGTACCCAGAAGACTGAGGCAAGAGAACAGAAATTTCTAGGCCAAGCAGGACTACTACAGACAGACCTGTTTCAAAGAGCAAGAGTGAGAGAAAGCACACAACCTTTAAACACTATGACAAAATAACCACGGAGTGGGAGGAGCCAATGCAAAATTGATTTTATATGGAGGGGGAAAAGACCCTACCTTACACCTAGAGTATTAAAAGAACTGCACAATTCAAGAAGAATGCAAGCATCTCAATTATTAAAACAGGCATAATGCTTTTTAATCAGTGAAAAGATGCACATGGCAGATGAACCCTGGAAAGGGTGGATGCTAAGCCTCATTAGTCACCAGGGAAGAGGAGAGGAGACTACAGTGAGCTGCCGCTGCTGACCTACTGTCCCTAAATACCTTGGGGAGCTTGGTCCATCTCTCCAGCTTGTTCCCACTGACACCCAAATTGCTTCTGCATAAAACAGTGTAGCGTTTGAAAATACATACCTGTGTGCCACTTACTGATAACTTTGATCCTGCCTAGATTGTTTATTGAACCTAATGCTGGATAGATGTATAGATCTAGGTGAGCAGCTGTACTCTTCTGGAATGGTGACGAGGGGGAGACTATACTACCCATGTGTGTTGTACAGGAATCTTTTTCAAGTACTTTAGGCCCAAGGATGACAATAATGTACAGTGATCTGATGGCTGTCGGTGTTGTCAAGCATGCAGCTGTTCTGAGCTCTCCCACCTTACTGTTGGGAGTGTTCAACTGACAAGTCCATCACTTCTTGTCAAGTAGAAATGTGAAACAGGAGCCCAGGAGACACAAAGACACACAAAAGCACAAATGGTTTTTGGAGCAGCTTCGTAAAAATCCCCGCTTGGGAATGCCCAGATGTCTGTGTGATGGTGAAGAGATGAACAGTAAGTAGACAACCCATGGAAGAGAATCAATCCTCAGGAATGAAGACGAGTGAAGTATGTAAGCCTGCCGTCCTGGCTTGGGGGAGGTTGCAGCAGGTGGACTCTGGATTCTAGAGCAGCCTGAGCTCCATAACAAGTCGTCTGGGAGATGGGGAAGAGGAAGAAAACAGGAGTGTGGTGGGGCTTGCTAGCTGAATCTGTCAAGTCCCATCCATATGCACCCTGGAAAGGAGTCAGCTTTATAGAAAAGAGACCACACTAAACATAGCTTTTTAAAATCACACAAAACAGCGTTTGGAATACAGCTCCGATGTTGAGCATGCCTGAGGCCCTGGGTCCGATCCCCCAGCATGACTTAAGTTAGACATGTTAACACAAACCTACAGTTCCAGCACTGAGGAGGTAGAGGCAAGGAGATTAGACGGTCAAGGGTATTCTCTTCACTTCTCCTAGCTTTCAATGGTATAGAAATCAGAACAGCTGGCTGTAGGCATAGCTTAATGGTACAGAAATCAAACAGGCTGGCTAGCGGTACAACATGATGGGGGAGTTTGTCCTCACTATGGCTGATCGGCTTGCTTTCTTACACAACACAGGACCACCTTCCTGAGATGCCAATGGCCACAGAGGACCCTCCCACACCAATCATCAATCAAGGAAATGTTCCAGAGACTCGCCCACAGGCCAACCTGATGGAAGCAATTCCCTAATCCAGGTTCCCACTTCCCAGGTAACTCTGGTTTGTGTCAAGATGACGGGAACAAATCTTAGTACAGTGGTGTATATCTGTGACCCTGGAACCCTGAGAGGCTGAGAAAAGATTGTGAGTTTGAGGTCAGCTTGGTCTACCAAGTAAGACAATATCTAAAGAAGGTAGCAGGGAGAAGTACAATTTGAGAGAATCATACCTGTAGGAGCTTCTAAACCAATCATTATGCAAATATTGATGTGTATTTGGTGAGTCTTAAATACTATTCCAGCCCCTGGAAGTTGGGATTATAAAAGAACAAGTTGCTGAGGTAGATCTGATGAAGGGGATGGCTTGTTCCAGGTGTTTGTTTGTTTGTTTGTTTGTTTGTTTGTTTGTTTGTTTGTTTTTCGAGACAGGGTTTCTCTGTACAGCCCTGGCTGTCCTGAAACTCACTTTGTAGTCCAGGCTGGCCTCGAACTCAGAAATCCGTCTGCCTCTGCCTTTTGAGTGCTGGGATTAAAGGCGTGCATCACCACGCCCAGCCTCCAAGGTGTTCTTTTAAAGTCCTTTCACGATCCTACTAACAAAATTGTTAGCAAGAGCCACGTCTTTCCAGATATGGAAATTGAGGCATAGGGAGATTATTTCCCTGTCAGGCTGACTAGGAGAGTCAGACCTGGAATTTTAGCCCAGAAATTCTAGCCCGGGGCACTTTCTCTTCAGACATCCTGCCAGGTTCTAACCTCCGCTGTATGTGCCCTGAGGTACCTGGGAACCCGACTTAGAATGCCACCTCTCTTAGGTCAATTGGATGCCCTCCAACTCTCAGGCCTAGTGAGGTTAAGGCTCCCGGACTGGACTCCCAGTGAAATAAGATCCCGCATGGCTTGGAGCTGATGCAAGCGGCTGCCTCTACCTGCAGAGCTGCTGAAAAGCTTGCCTCTGGGGTGTGGAGGAATGCTCTGCCTGGCCCAAGAGCTGGATTTTACTATGGCCACCCCTCCAAGGCTCTGCCCACAAATAGCCTGTCCAATAACTCTGCTAGTTTCTGGCTTGACGCGACGAAAAGGATATGTCTGCCTCTGGGACGTCAGCACCACTTCAGGAAGCAGCGTGGGGACAAAGCCAAGGGCATGCTGAGCCAGCAGGGACTGCTCAAACTGTTCCAGCAGAAGGCTGGGGAAGGAGCCTGGAGGTCATGTGTGCCAGGGGCCTCCCACAGTGCAAATAAGAAAGCCAGGTCCAGACAAGGGAGGTGGCTTGCCTCCTCCTCAGGTTCCTGCTGCTGCCAGGCTTGGAAAACTGCACCCCTGCCCCAGCCTACCTATGTAACTTAGCATCCAAATCCTTTGCTTTTTTTCTGTTGTTCCTGAGTGGCCTTGATTCATCTCCGAGTCACAGAAATCCTCCTGCTTTAGCGTCATGGATACTGGGATCACAAACACGCACCATCGCATATGGATAGCATGCAGGACTTCCATCCCATCTGTAGGATGAAGATGATGACTGGCCTGGAGAAGGCCACCTACCCTGCTCAGGTGGCTGCGGTTACAGCAGTCCCTCCTTGTGTGCTACCTCACCTGGTCTCTCACAAATAGTCTGGGTTACAAGAATTAACGTCTCTCCACTGAGGCACAGCCTCTGTTTCACACTTTGACTCTTCCCTGGGCGCTGGAGGTTCTCAGGCTAGCAGCAGCACCAGCCTCACCCAGGAGCTAGCTGGAAATACAGAGACTCAAGACCCACCCAGCCCTGATGAACAGGCTCTGCCTCCCGACAAGGGCCCCACCCCCCACCCACCCCCCAGACTTCCTTCCTTCCCATCACTTTGTCCTTCCTTCTTTCCTTCCTTCCTTCCTTCCTTCCTTCCTTCCTTCCTTCCTTCCTTCCTTCCTTCCCTTCTTCCTCCCTCCTGGCCTTTTATTTTTAATTTTACTTCTTTACTAAAAAAAAAAAAAAAAAGTCCTAGCCATGTACCCCAAGCTGCTCTCAAACTCTGGGGTTTAAGCAAGGCCTAGTGGTACACACATGTGGTCCCAGCACTTAAGAGGCTAATGCAGCAGAATTGTCCCAAGTTCATGGCCAGCTACAGCTACACGCCAAAAACAAATCTCAAAAAAGAAGGATCTGGGGCTAGCCCTGATGGTAGAGTACTTACCCAGCACACACGAAGCCCTGGCTTGCCCCTGCTACCACCTAAGCCTGTTGTGCCAATACTGGGAGGCAGTTAGGGTTATTTTGTTATTTGGGATTTTGAGTTCAAACTGGGCTAGGGACCCTGCCCCCCCCCAAAAGTCAAGAACACCTGGATTCAAAGCTCAAGAGATCCCCCTGCCTCAGCATCGCAAGCAATGGGAACTAAAGTCCATGGATGCGTATCACTGGGTAGTTTTGGTAGACTGAACACTGGGCTTTGGAGATCTGGTACTGATAAGCAGCACGGATGGAACCACGCTTTTTTAACCATTTGGAAAATACATTATGAATTCTTTTTTTTTCCCCCTTGTTCCGGTCAACCCTGCTCACTCCGCTCTACCCCGCTCGCTCCCGCCGGCTTCGCTCGCTCCGGCCAGTCCCACTCGCTCACCGCCCCCCCTCCCCCGCCCCCTACCGCTCCCGCTTGTTCCAGTCGGATCCGCTGTTCCAGTCGGCTCCGCTCGCTCCGGACAGCCTTGCTTGCTCCGGTTGGTCTCTCCAGTCCAAGGATTCATTTCTTATTATTCTTCATAAGTACTCTGTAGCTGACTTCAGACGCACCAGAGGAGGGCGTCAGATCTTGTTACGGGTGGTTGTAAGCCACCATGTGGTTGCTGGGATTTGAACTCATCACCTTCGGAAGAGCAGTCGGGTGCTCTAACCCGCTGAGCCATCTCACCAGCCTACATTATGAATTCTTATTACCCACCTCAAGGATAAGGAGGCTAAACTTGAGGTGGGTGGTGGCATACCTCACACTGTGAGCCTCTGTGAGCCCAGGCCTCTCTGCCTCAGTAGAATCTGAGGTTATGATGAGTCTGGTCCCCACTCTCCTGGTCTGCTTGTGAATCAGGCACAAGCTGAGAGCTGGGGACTCCAGTCTCCATCTTCTGCCAGAGGAGAGGTGTGTTCTGAGACCAGGAAGGTGCTAGTGACTACATGAGGTCCCACACGCATGAGGTACAGCTACAGTCAGCAGGCCTGCATGGCTGACCTGTGGGTCGTGGCGACCAATGGGCTCTGCTGCTCCCCACCACAGCCATCCTTTCAAGTTAATGAAGAGCACCGGCACTTGAGATCTGGCAAAGCTGAGAGCTCAGGAGGAGAGAGAAAGAGGGAGTGTGTCATCGGCCTTCCTCATCACCACGCCCATATTATAGTGAGGAAAAGGCGGTTCAGAGAAGCATTGCAACCTGTTAAAGGCCACAAAACAAATAAGCATGTATCTGGGGTTCAAGTCCAAGTCAGCCTTGGGACTGTCTGAATTTTGAGCCTGCCATTCAGAGACTTGGACTGCAAAAAAAATCCTTCCTCTAACCTCCCAGGCACTGCCCTCCGGAGAGGCAGTCAAAGTTGTGGCACAGATACTTTGCATGACTTCTCCAGGTCACGGGGCAGCTAGAGACAGATCCAGGAAACTCACACTCTTTCCCTAACCCAACAGACCAAATACATTCTTCATCTTCAATGTCAGGGTGTCAAGTGGCCCCACCTATGCCACACCCACTAAGAGAGGTCTCATTGTTTGAGCCAGGAGGATGCTGAGAGTTCAAGACCAGGCAGAACTATATAAGGAATTCTAACAAATACAGTGGTCTGAGCTACACTGTCAGACTGTGAGAGAAAAAGGGGGTGGGGATGAGGGGAGAGAGGAAGGGAAGGATAGGGAGAGGGAAAAGAAGAAAAAGGAGAAGAGAGGGGGGAAAGAGAGGAAGGCAGAGGGGAGGAGGAGGGAAGGAAGGAAGAAGGAGAAAAGAAAGGAAGAAAGGAAGGGGAGAAAAGGAGAACAGAGGGGGAAGAAGAAGGAAGGAAGGGAGGAAGGAAGGAAGGAAGGAAGGAAGGAAGGAAGGAAGGAAGGAAGGAAAGAAGGAAGGAAGGAAAGAGGGAGGGAGGAAAGAGGAGAAAATACACACACACACATGCATGCACACAAACACACACACACACACACACACACACACACACACACACACGAATTGAGCTTTGGTTGACTTCTCTAGTTATACGTGTCCCTTCTTCAGCCCTAAAACTGGGAGTGTGCTCTGTGATGCCACCACTTCCTAGAAACACAGCAAGCCCTCAAACCGGGAGTCACAGAGTCACGATGAGAAAGGCCTCTGAGCCCTCACACCCAGGCCAGGCCCCTTCCTCTTGGTGCTAAGGCAAGTCTGCTCTCAAGTCACACCAGCCTCGGCCAGCGAGCAAATGAAGCAAGAATGAGTATGCACAGGGGGCTGGCCACCAAGCCCAGGGCTGGGCCAGGGCAGGAGCTCGGTGACTAGAAAAGGACACGAGGAGTCATTGCTGTAGTCACCAATCCAATCCAAAGGTCAGACCAAAGTGCTGGAGCAGAAAGGCTCCGTCTGACACAGCGCAAGGAGGCCCTACCTCATCTGTCTCTAGGTCCATTCTACAAGGTCAACCCAATGGCAACCCACCAGCCAGCCCCCGAGAGAGAGCCCAGAAGTAGCTTGTACTCGGCTATGACTTCTGGGTCTCAGGTCTTGGTTTCCCCTGGCTAAAACCAGAAAAGTGTAAGCTAAACCTTTTTTAAATATTTTTTTCCTTCAAGACAGGATCTCACTGTATAGCTCTAGTGTCCTGGAACTCAGTATGAAAAACATCAACAAAATCAGCTGCTTTAAAAAAAAAAAAAAAAAATGTAGTCTTGCTGGTCTAGCAAGTTAGGACCAAGCAGAAAAGGGCAGAGTTCTCAAACCCGAAAGCCTGACCTGACATCTCACCATGTGAGACTCTAGCCGAGTGGTTCTCCGCCTTCCTAACACTGCCACCCTTCACTGCAGAGCCTTGAGTTACTGTGAACCCATATCATAAAATAATTTTTATTGCTGCTTCATAACTACAACTGTGTCACTGTTATGAATCATAATGTAAGTATCTGTGTTTTCCCATGGTCTTAGACAACCCCTGTGAAAGAGTCATCGACACCCCCCCCCAAGGGGGGAGCGACCCACAGGTTGAGAACCTCTGCTCCAGCCTCTCTTCAGTCTTGAGTCTCAGTGCCACCATTTCCTCCATCTGGCTCCTTAAGGAGACGAACTGATACAATCTATAAGCAGCTACAAATACATGGGCAAGCAAGGGGTGATTATTCCTTCTGATGCTGCTGTGTTCTCCTCCTCCTCCTCCTCCTCCTCCTCCTCCTCCTCCTCCTCCTCCTCCTCCTCCTCCTCCTCCTCCTCCTCCTCCTCCTCCTCCTCCTCCTCCTCCGCATCCTCCTCCACATCCTCCGCATCCTCCGCATCCTCCTCCGCATCCATCAACACCTCCTCCTCTTTATTATATTTCTCTTTGTCATGTGTATGAAGGGTGTTCATGCATGTAAGCGAGCAAGTACACACACCCATGCCCAATTGTACAGAGGAAGATGCTCTTAACCTTATTGTCCTGAGACAGGGTCTCTCACTAAATGCAAAGCTTACCATTTTGGGTAGACTGGCTTGCCATAGAGTGCCCAGGATCTGCTTGTCTCCACCC
The DNA here is from genome assembly GCA_902729485.2 of Mus minutoides. Classification (NCBI taxonomy): domain Eukaryota; kingdom Metazoa; phylum Chordata; class Mammalia; order Rodentia; family Muridae; genus Mus; species Mus minutoides. The sequence continues at coordinate 312,171 of LR750102.1, read as the reverse complement.
CCAAAGCTGGGGTTCAGGAACACACACTATGCTTGCTATTTTTTTTTTTTTAATGTAGGTGCTGTGGAGTCAAACCCTGCTTGTATACCAAGCACTCTAACCCACTGAGCCATCTTCCCAGCGCTTTGTTTTATTTATTTGTGCCCACATGTGTGTGTTTAAGTGCGAGCAATAAGTCGGTTCTCTCTTTTCACCGCCTTGTTTTTGTTTCTTGGGTTCACCGTTTTTTTAACTGTGTTCTTGCCTGAGACGGGTCTCACGATGTAGACCTTCCTGGCCTAGAACTAGCTATGTAGCCCAGACTGCTCTCAACTTGCCTGCTTCTGTCTCTCTAATGCTGGGATTGAGCTCCCACTTCCCAGGGATGGATTTAGGGCACACGCCACCACATCCACCCGCCACCTTGACAAAGGACCTCTCTTCTGTTTCTGCCACCGGGCTGTGTACGCCAGGCTAGCTCACTCACAAGCCTTCCAGAGGTTCTCCGACCCCTGCCTCCCCTCTTGCCACAGAAATACTTCGATGACAGTGTCCAGGTTCCAGTTCTGGTTCTGGTTCTGGGGGTCTGGAGTCATTGGGCTTGGGAAGCTACTGCTTTTAGAAGGAAAACCATTTCTTTCCTTTTTTGTTGTTTGTTTGTTTGTTTTTTTGAAACAGGGTTTCTCTGTATAGCCCTGGCTGTCCTGGAACTCACTCTGTAGACCAGGCTAGCCTCGAACTCAGAAATCCATCTGCCTCTGCCTCCCAAGTGCTGGGATTAAAGCCACGCCTGGCAGGAAAACCATTTCTTTGTCGTCCTCTTCTCTGCCACTTTTCTTAAGTTTGAAACAGGGTCTCGTGTGTCCCAAGCTGTCCTTGAACTCCTTCCATGGCCTCTTCCACGTCTGAGTACCAGCTTGATACACAAGCATTGTCATGCCCAGCTTGTACAGTACTGGGACCAAACCCAAGGCCTCATGCTTGCTAGTTAGAGACTTTTCCCCTTCCTCTTCCAGCCACTGTGAAGTCACTTCCACTGAGATCATTAAGGAAGAAGCTGAAGGCTCTTGTTTGTGCTGGTTCCCAGGGATCTGTGCTGGGATCTGCCCACCCCCCTCCTTTGCTTGTTTGTTTACTTTCTGGGAGGAGTGAATGATTAACCATGCACTTGCCCTCCCTTTCCCAGCCAAAGCCGTGTTGAAAAGCCAATTCCATCACCTCCAATTGCTACAGGGCCTTTCCTCATCCAGGAAGAAATTAGGCAAGGAAGCCATCGCATGGCCCAGGTCTAATTTTGAAAGGAAGCACGGGGCTGCTCCCACAGCCTCTCTGGCAAGGTGTAGGCCCTGGTTCCAACAGAATCTCAAAACAACAGCGGAAGGGACCTAAGAAATCAAACAATGTCACTCCTGCTTAAAAGTCAATAGGAACGACCGACTCTTCAGACACGGGAGGAGGTCACAGACTAAGATGTGTACCTTCAGGTTCACAGTTCTCTCACATGGAGGCCCGTTAGGCTCTGAGCCGCTGGAGGGTCTCCATCCATCCCTCTCAGTCCACCCATGACCCACCCACTCATCCATCCACCCATCACTTCATCCATCCGTGGCATTTGCCCTCTCCCTTCAGCAGGCACTGTGCGAAGTGCCAGGAAGGAGTAAGGCTTCAGCGGTCCTTGGCCACTTGGATTTCTCCCAACAAGTCAGCACTGAGTTTCCGCCATGAAGTTGACCACAGTGTCCAGCTCAGGATAGGCATAAAGCATGCTTGTTGATTGAATGATGGAGCCCTTGGTTTTGGGGGGGTTTGTTTTGTTTTGTTTTTGCTAACACTTCAATGTTTATTGACTAAATATACCAGGTCATTTTTAAGTTAAAGACTCCATATTTGGAGAAGTGTTTCAGACACTTCTCATTGCTATTTCTTACCAGCAGACAGTATAGTGGCACTCAGACTGAGAACACTAGGTATGGAATCTAAAGGGCTAAGTTCAGATGCTAGCTATGAGCTGGCTCCTCCTGAGCAGCTACTGAAAGACACTTCATTCTCTCAAATATAAGATGGGGAAATATTTGACTTGCCTAGGTTCACTCAACAGGTGTGCATACCAAAAGGCTGAAACTTCTAGAAAGTACATTGTGCATAAAAGTGATGTGAAAGAATAAAATGTCTAGAAGTTCCAGATGTTGTGGCTCACACCTGTGAATCACCGGGCTGAAGCAGGAAGACTGGGTTCAGTGTCAGCTGTGCTATAAAACACACACACACACACACACTCACACAACCATTCCAGGTCTTATAGAAAGTATCATGTATTGGTGTTACTACCTATTCAAGTGTCAGATATATAAAGGACACAAGAGAAAATAAAAGTAAGCGACCCAGTCAAGTTCTCTCAGCCAGCTGGGCGCAGTTGCCCCTGATCTGCCCGAGGGAGATTAAATGTATGTGTCTGTGGTATCACATGTCAGCCTGGCCAATCGTGACCCATATTTCTCTCCATCTGATACATGTAACAACAGTACAAAGGGGTGTTGTAACCTTAATTGCTTGCAGTGTTTTGAAATCCTCAGATTAAAGCTAGGGAAGTCCAAAGTATTCTCTGTGTGTGCCCAAGGAATTGCACCAAGCCAGCTTGGGTTCACTGGAGCAGGGAGGCATGGCAGCACGGATTCTGAGGTTCGCCGGGAACGTCAGGGTTGAAGGTCCTGTTCGTAAAAAGACCAGGACCAGCCCTTCTCCTGGATTCGTTTTTGGTTTTGTGGATTTTTTATTTTTGGGAGGTTGAGTTCAGGGTCTCGTGGAGCTCAAGCTGGCCTCAGACTTTCTGTGTAGCTGAATCTGGCCTTGAACCCCTGATCCTCTTGCTTCAGCCTCTGAAAGTGCTGGGATTAGAAGCCTTACCACACTCGGCCGTTTCCCTGGCGTATGCTTATTTCCCACATGCGCCTTGTGCTCTATGTTCTTTGTGGCTCCTGAGTCACATGGTCCATGCTGCAATGACTCTGATCCATCCCGTGGGTCTGCTTTCCTAAGTTACTGGATGTTGTAGCAAAGGGCCAAGAAACGTGTCACCTGGCACCTCTGCCCAGAGCTGACACCTAGGCTTAGTGATTACGGTTTAGTTAAAATTTTATCTCACCAGAAAATCAGTCTCTCCGGGGCTAGCCAATCCCAAGTGGTCGGCCCTAAACATACACAGGGAGGAGCGAAGCTAAAGGATTCATCAGGTTGTTTCTACGATAACATGTATATTAACAATAGTCAAAGACAAGGGCATGAATTTGAGAAGAGTGAGGTGGATACAAGAAGAACTGGGAGTCAATGAGGGATAGGAAAATGTGAATAGTCAAGTCAAGTATAAAATTCTCATAAAAAATGTTTTTATTAAAAAAAAAAATGTAACTCATGGACCAGGCATTTGGGAGGCTGAGGCAGGACTGAGTTTGAGAGCAGCCTGGGCTACAACAGTAGTACCCTGTGGCAAACAAGTAAACAATTAAAACAGAGCAAAAATAAGTATTCCCTATAAGTGGTTGCCTTGGGAAGCAGTGCCAAGCAGGGATGGACATGTCCTATTTTATGTTCTAGATCTGACATTGTCTTCATGAGAATTCACTGTGCTTATAACGTGGTGTGGTATCTTGTGCCACAGTAGTGTACAGAGGTCAAATGACAACTTAATGGTCAGTCCCCTTCTCTCACCAGGTGGGTCCTGGGAACCAAACTAAGCTTGTCGGGCTCGGTGACAGGCATCTATAGCCCAATAGCCATTTCCCCAGCTCTGTGGCTTCATTTACTGTTAAAAATGTATATTAACTCCTTTGAGAATTTCATACTTGACTTGCACACATTCTGATCTTACACACTTCCCACACTTTCCCGTAACTCCTTATCTACCCTCAGTGCTCTCACAACTTCCTTCCTTCCTTCCTTCCTTCCTTCCTTCCTTCCTTCCTCTCTCTTTTCTAAATGCCCAGATTCCAGTGTGTGCTGTCCATGGGCATGGGGCCTGTGAGCTGGGCCTCAGCTTGGGGCAGAGATGAGAGCCCCTCCCCTCTCCTTGCACGTATCATTTTAATCCAACTAATTTGCTTTGTTTCAAAGAGGTTGTCAAGACATAGTGAAACTAGAAACCTAACTCAATCAAGTCGTCCCTGTAACGGAGTCAATGTTTTCTAAGCAGTTTTTCCTTATTTTAATATTTATACTTACAGAGGGGACAGAGATAGAAAGAAATGCCATTACTAATCATATTATAATCAGCTCTAAAGCTGAGGGGCAGGTGTCATCTGGAACCTGCATGGCCCTCTCTCAGAGAAAATAAAGTGGTAAAAATTCTATAATGCTCTTCTGTGGTATTCATAGCTTTTCTCAAATTCTCCATTTCTCTAGCCTTAAATAAATAAATAAATAAATAAATAAAATCAAAAGCAATTTTAATGAATAAATAAAATTCATTTTATTGTTTTTGAAACAGACTTACTATATAGCACAAGCTGGTCTTGAACTCTTGATGTGCCTGTTCAGCTTCCATAGTATCAAAAGCCAAGGCAGGTGTGAAAAAGGCAGCCAATTCTTCAACTCTTGAACTCAAAAATCCATGTTACACTGCCCTCCAATGCTTCCAACCCAGACCACAGCACCCGCCCACCTCCTTCTGCATGTGAGCCCTGCCCACTAAGGCACACATGCTCAGATACACACAAAAAAAGGGCAGATTCCAGGCAGGCATAATTACACATGCCTTTAATTCCAGAGGCAGAAAGACCTCTGAGTTCAAGACCAGCCTGGTCTACATAACGATTCCATGTAAGCAGGACTATATAGTAAGACCTTTTCAAGGAAAAAACAAACAAAAAAAAAAACAGTAGCAAACCACCCATCTGACTCTCTTATGTCCATGAGACACTGCAGCCTGAAAGCCAAAGGCTATCTCATTGTAGCCAAGGCTATCTCATTGTAGCCAAGGACAGTCACAGGAAGGCAGAGTGCACACAAAAGAAACTCGGCCATATTTCTTTACGAAACCATATTTATTAAAAGTTCTCTACAAGTTAGCAACAATGTGCCACTATTACCTTTCCACACACACACAGGAGACCTAGTGTTTCCAGCAGTCCGGGCGAATGCCCAGGCCAGCCCCGAGTCCTCAGCCAGGGGGAATGTATCACAGATACAGGAGCTGGGCAATACCAACAGACGCCTGTCCCTGCTCCTTCCCCAAGTCCCACCAGCCTCTCAAGATTATATTGCCAACAATCATTCACATTTCACGTGGCTCTGGACACACAGGTTCCTCAGACAGACACAGACGACAAAACAAGCCCGCAGAGCCAAATGACAACAATAGGACATCTGTATAAAAGGTAAAATGTATATACAAATATAAAGCACACAGTACGTGAGGTATACACGGCATTCTCTCCACGTTAGTAGTCTGCCTAGGCATAGCCCTTAAAGATGCCCGCCGGCTTCTGTTGTGTCATTTCTCACAATACAGTATTTCTATTACCCGTTTAACCACCTGGCTTCGGCACTGTCCTAGACAGTGGCAACTATTTCTTCTGTACTTTTTTTTTTTTTTTAATGCAACTTTTGGCAGTTTCTCTGAGAAGCTTCATTTCCTGTAGGGAATACGTTTCTGTCTCCAGAAGCATCCAGGCAGAGGCTAGGTCCCCCACCTGGGGAGGCTTGAAGCAAGGGATCTCAGGTAGGCAGCTAGGAGAGACTCTGCATTGGATGAGTTTTAAAGTCCTTTCCAGCTACATTTTTGAGGTTCTCTCTGTCACCCCAGAGCCGGCTTCACAGATAGGGTCATAAGCAACACGAACACGTGAACCCCAAAGAGCCCAGCACGGGAAACTGAAGACCCTGGATACCAGAGGCACAGTAAACCCGTGGGAGGTTGGCGTCCGGTTTCTTTTCGGAAATTAGTCTGAGAATCTTGCAAGACTGTCTCAAACTCACTTTCTCTGAAGCATGAAGATGGTTCACCTGTGCTCCTGAGAAGAGCAGGCTGGCGAGTCTCCTCACCCTTGTCTGCACACACAAAGTGTTCCACCCAGAGATGGTCCTAATGGTGGGCGTAGGGAGTGCCAGCCAAATGCTGCCATATTCGAGGAGAGCCTTAGGAGCTAACAGACTCCACATGATCAAATTAATTTCTTTAAAAACATCGCGGCCTGACTGAGGTCAAGAGTTCTGAAACAGGCAAGAATTTGAATCTCCCAATACTTTTCCACAATTAGCTGGTGACTGCTTTCATAGCTGCAGGGGACAGGTCCCAAGGTGGGGATGGTGTGGGGGTGGGATGGGCATTATTGCATAAGAGGTCTCGGCTCTGGGGGAAGAGTCTGGGTTCGGGCAGGCTGTACGGTTTCTCACTCCATCTGTTCCAACACTGTAACAGAGTCATGGGTGAGTCAGCAGGGAGAGTAAGGGTTAAAGAAAGAAAAGAAAAACTTCTGGTAGGAGAAACTGCAGCAGCAAGGGGAGTTTGTTGCTCCAACCGATTGCCACCTTGTTCAAATGCCACTGTGCGAAGTGCTTCCTTCCCGTGTCCAAATGTTCAAGTTCACTACACCTGACCACGTGGGATGCCCGTTAGCTTCAAAGCACGTGGAGCCCTTGCATCCGACACTGGGACAGTCATGATGGTTCATTGAAACGGGGACACCTCTGTGGAGCAGCTAATCTGAGTGCATGCTGATCAAATCAAGTCACTCAGCCCAGAGAGACGACACCACATTGAGCCCCACAGGGACAATGGTGCTCCGTCCCCAAATCTGGCCGGCACCACGTAAGAGGGCCTGCCCATCATTAGAAATGCCATGTGTGAGAATTATGAGGTTTCTGAGGTTTTTGGGGGGGGGATTAGCAGAAGAAGGAACTAATGTCACTGTCCTCCTGGTACTCGGGAACAATCTGGTCTGAAGTTCCTATTTCTGAGTCAACATAGCCCGGTTCCAAGACATACTCAAACCAGGGATGGAGTAAGATCTCAGGAGCTGTGAGTCTCTCAGAAGGTTCTCGTCTCAGGAGGCTTCGGATGAGGCACCTGGCTTTGGGGGAAACATGCTCAGGAATGCAGAACTGTCCACGGCGGATTTTGGAAAAAAGGGCACTCGGGTCTGAGTCATGAAAGGGGTACCGTCCGACCAAAAGCGTGTAAAGCATCACCCCGAGGCTCCAGACGTCCGCCGCCTTTCCGGAGTAGGTCCCAGTAGTGTTGAGGATCTCGGGGCTCACGTAGGCTGGGCAGCCATGTTTATCTGACAGCGCATCATCTTCACCCTTAATGATGTGCGTATCTTCCAGGCTTTCCAGTCTAAGCTGGGTTCTGTGGGAGAGAGAAATGAAGCTATTATTATTTTCAGACCAGCTGCCATGGAACAAGCACTTCCCAATAACAGTGCCCACAGGCATTAACAGCCAAGGCCGTTGGAATGTCATTTACCCCTTCATCTAGTGAGCGCTGCCCTGCAAACAGCCAGGATGAGCGATTTCACAAACCAATACAAACTTGCAGTAAATGTTTGCAAAGTATCGAGAGAGTGCCCGGGGGCGGAGGGGGATGATGCAAAGTCTCAAATAATATTCATGATGCTAGAGCTTATGATATCCTAATAGGGTTACACAACTGACAAAGCTCACATTGCAGAACGGGGAGCTGGTTTCAGGGGAAGACTGGCATGTTCTATCTACAAAGTCGTCAGGGGAGAGTGAGGGCATGTATCCTCCTTCCCCAGGTGGGGCCTGTGTATCCATCGTACAGGCCACCAGTCTCTTACTGTGACACTGACTGCCCAGGGCTGTCGACACTACTGCCCACACACCAACAAAATCTCATTCACCCAAGTCCCAGCTGCAATAATCAGTGCGGGACCGTGACAAGAAATGTTCAATTACATTTATTGGGCTGTTTGTTTCAAGGCAAAGGGCCACTTAGCCCTGACGGAGAAGTTATGTGAACAAACGCACGTGGCTGATAGAAGTGAAGACTACAGGGGCCCCTGAACACCCCTAGGACTGCAGATCAAGGTACATGAGTATTTATCCTACATGAGAGTCCCTGTTTTATAGATAATCACTGTTAAAGCAGTCATTGTAGAATGTGAAAGAAAGTCCAGAAATCAGTCTACTAAAGAAACCACAGTCTACAAAGACCTTTGGTGGAAGGAACTCTTACGAAGCTGCAGGTGCCTCCTGACGCAGAGCCAGCCACCCACATCTTCTAGATCCCCCCCAAGACCACATGGGGTACCTCTAAAATCCAGGGCCTGCTTCAGAGAAGCAGGGCAATTTTAGTAAGTCACTTGTTGTGAAGTTACATGCAAACAGTTGGTCAGTTCCTTTTCCTATTGAAGGTCTGGTAGGTTCTTTCTTTCTTTCTTTCTTTCTTTCTTTCTTTCTTTCTTTCTTTCTTTTTCCCTTTCCAGCCTTCCTGTTCCCTGGAGTGTAGTATACATGTGCTAACTTCGGTATGTCCTCAGCATGACCTCCCTGTTATGTAAAATACCCATCGGTTCTGTAAACGGAAAATATGACTCAACCCTCGGGTGTCTGCCCCTGATTGGCTCCTGTAGTACTAAAACCCTGCACCTGTGCTGGCTACAGGAATAACGTCAGCCTGCCGTTGCTTAACCCTCGGGTTACCAAACCCTATGCCCATGACACTGGCCTGTGCAATGCAGATTTCAAAAGCCGGTGAGGAGGTGTGTAGCACATGTTTCAAAAATAGGCACCGCCATTATCAAAGAAGCACACACCAGCCAGGAACCGGACACTTCTTCACAGCAAACAGTTTCTCTTTGCTAATCCTGAGTGTTTCAATAGTCAGTGCAAGGTCAGATACAAACACACACACTTTGGGGACCTCTGTGACTGCTTTAGGGGGCCCTGGTGTTAAAGATAAAAGTGCACAGGTAGGGTAAGTCCTGCGTAACTGTATTCGAGAAAGTAACTCACTCCCACAGGACAATTCTACAGACAGGCAATCTCTACCCTCCCACCACAGATGGAGTCTGTCTGCAGGATGAAGTGTGGTATATCTCATGCTGCTTCCTGAATTCTCTTGGTGAAGCCTCCACTTCAGATCTTAATGTCTCCTTATTTATTCCCTTATCAAGCACATCTTGTCCTTTGTGAGGTAAGCCAGGGACTATATTTAGCAGCGCACGCTAGCCAGCTTTCACTTATTATTCAATGTGGTTATTTTCTGAAGATGGAGCTGATGAGATGTCTTTAAAAACTCACCAGAGAATGGGAACCAACTACTGGGAGGTGTGGGGTGCACCCGGGCTGAAATAGAACAGGAGTTTGGTGTGATAGAGAAGGTTGCTATTCTGCAAACACAACACACAACTAGCTCTGTAACGTCTTCTAGGTACGGCAGAGGCAAGGCACGGAAGTAAAAATTTGAGCACCTCTTGGAGTTGGTACTGCCAAGGACAAGTGAACACCTTTTCCCCCAAAAGACTGACCTTTCTGACAAGAGGAAATAAACCTGAGCCTGGGACAGAGGCCAGGAAGGGCATCTGGTCAACAGGTAGCATCCAGAAAAGCACCAACAAGCCTCTAGGCTTCACTACGCTGCATTCAATAGCACGGAGAATAAACTGGGCTTAGCCATTACTTCCCAGATGCAGGCCTTAGTACTAACAGAAGGGAAGACCTGAGCCCTTGGGTTTATCTTGCACCTAAAGGTATGACCTGTGCCTTTGGGGATTTTGTTTTATTTTGTTTGTTTGTTTCGTTGTGTGTGTGTGTGTGTGTGTGTGTGGTGGTGGGGTTGTTGTTGCTGCTGTTGTTGTTCCAAAAGGCCACAAGAGGTGCTACGTCAGCTGCTTACCTCTCCTCCGTGGAGAAGACAAATTTCCTGAGCTTCAGGTCCCCCAGCACAATGGCCGACTGGTGGCAGTGGGCGACGGCGGAAACAATCTGCTTGAAGAGCAGAGCAGCCTCCTCTTCCCGAAGCCGTTTCCGGCTCCGCACATAGGAGTGCATGTCTCCAAAGTCCTTCTCGAAGAAGACGTAGGCCTTGCTCTCTCCAAGGAGCACTTCCACGATGCCAGTGATGTTGCTATGGGACGGCAGCTGGATGTAAGGCCTGATTTTGTCCTGGTAGTGTTTAATGGGGAACTCCTGTGGGGAGAAAAGTGACCTGTTTAAGAGACGAAAAAGCCAAGAGGCCACCTCTAAGGTTCTATCTGAAGCTAGGCTGGAGTTCTCAATCTTTGGACTTTCAATGGCAATTAAGCCCCATTCATATATTCCTTTCTGGGTACCCCTCTCAGAGTTCCAGCTGTTAAGATACCCTTAAACCAGCTACACCTTGGGATCTGGGCTAGCACATGCCCAGAGCCCACCCCCTACTGTAAGGTGACTGGAAGAACTCCCTTCTGCAAATGCTTTGTCTTTTAGAGGGCCATCAGTTCCCAGGAGCCAAGCAAGCCCAGCTCCCTGCTGTAGCTCTTCCTAGCAGACAGTAAGTAGCTAGGGGAAGGTACCCCGGTACCCCTAAGGGTGAAAAAGCAACAGCTAAACGTGCATGTGTCTCTCCTGAGAACCCAGGAGGCTCAGCAGAGCACAGTCAAAGAATGTGGTGACTTTGCAGCCTCCATGGGAAGCTGAGGCAGCAAACACGCAGAGCTGTCATTAGTCAGAAGGAACCGATGACTTGGAAGGAGAGACTGACAAAGCGGCCTTATGCAGCCTGCCTATGGCTGTGACTCAGGTGGAAGCAGCCTGGAGTTACCTTCTTACAGAAGGGGATAAGCACCTCTATAGGTCTTCTCTTTTTGCCTGTTTGTTTCCTCGACCCCCATCCACCCTGGTTGCCCCACCCCCCAGAATGGGTAGCAAATCCTCTAAGAAGCTGGCTGGTCTCTTTAAGGGCCTTTTGTTCAGCCCGGTTACTCATATCCTAGACGCAACTGGAAATGGTGACACACGGGCTGTCACCATCTGGATTCGGCTATTATCTGCTCAGAGGAACTGGAAGGGGTTGCACAATGACCCAGACCCACCCCCACCTCTGAGGTGGCTGCTCTAGTACCAACTTGGGGGAAAAAAAATCTCTCTGCTGCCTTCTCCTCCCGCCCCATCCGTTTCTCTCCCAAAACTGTTCTCATCCACCAAGAAGAAAAAAAGAGTTTCTCTCTGGGCTTGACCACGCTTCAGAGATTTCACGCGGGTGGACAGTAGGTGGCAGCAGCAAACGGAGAGGTGGGGCGCGCGTGGGGCGGGGGCGGGGGGGTGGCTTTCAGGTGAGTTGTTGGAAACCCAGATGCCACTTTTAACTCCAGGAGTCAGTGGGGCTCTCAATGGCCCAGAGATAGGGTGTCTGGCTCACGAAGAGCACACTGCGCAGCCGTCCTCGGCTATGCGCTCTCCCGGAGAGCCGGGCCATCCTGTATCTAGTTGTACTCTGCTGCAATGAAAATTGCCGGCCTCAAATAAAGCAAGTGGAAGCGAGCCTCTGGAAGTTTTCCAACACTCCGATGCAGACCAGAAGCCTTCCCAGGCTTAAGACCACCCCATCCCAACACTTCCTGGGGTGGACTGTATGCTGGTCCCAACAGGAGTTCAAGTCCAGAATCCTCTAGGTAAAAAGAAGCCCGACTCGGTTTATGCAGAACCCATGCCGCGAGCCTCCGGCAAAGAGCTTGCCAGTTGCTCCAAGTCCCGAGGAGGCACACACTGCAGGGCGTCCTTCCAGGACAGGGGGAGGAGGGGGGTGAGAGCAGGGCAATGGCATGGCCCTGGAACCCATTGCAATTCCAAACTTAAATGGAACGCCACGCGCTAGCAATACAGAGCGCCAAAGAAAAGAAACAGAGATAAAAGAACTGAACCCTGCACTTCCTCTAGACCGCCGAACCCTCACCATAAACACTCCACAGGAAAGCCCTCAACCTCCAAAAAGACGAAACTGGCCAAAATACCCTCCTTATCCAACTCAACGCCCTTATCTGCTCTGCCAAATCCAAGCGCTGGCGGGACTGTGATCCCGGTGGGCCGGAACCTAGGCACTTCTGTGGACGATCCAGACCCGCAACCTCCGCCCCAGGATGCTTACCTTGCAGCGCAGCTCGCGGCCGGTGTGGATGCACAGTGCCCGGGACACATGCTCGCGCTCAGCTAGGGGTAGCAGCAGGTAGTCGGCGATTCGGCTGGGCCCGGGTGCGCTCACACAGCTGCCGCCGGTCCCCTGCGTGGAGGGCGGAGGCTGAGGGCTGCAGGGCGAGCCAGGGGGACTGAGGTAGTCGGGGGGACTCGAGCACTCAGAGAGGCGCGGACACTTGGCCGCCACGGCCGCCGCGTCGTCCGTGTCCAGCAGGCGTTTGGCCGGAGTACCCCGGGCAGCCGGGAACAGCAAACCCGGACCGCGGGGTTGCGAGGCGCCGCTCAGGGCAAAACGCACGGGACCGACCCGCATCGCGGCCCTGGCCGGAGCGGCCCCGGCTTTGTAAATCCCTGGATCCGCGCTGCGACTTCTTCCAGTCGGCGGGATGGAGTTTGCGGATAGAACTTGTATCGGTCCCCAAGAGGAGCCGTTCCAGGACGCTGGCGTTGTCCACCAGAACCACGCTGGCCACGCGTCCAAGGGTGGGAGGCCGGCTAAGGTCTCCAGACCCCCGCAGGCACCAGGTCTAGGAGCCTCGCTGGCGGTGGCCGCCGCTATTGTTGCCGAGGCTGTGGATAGTCCGGGACGTGGAGGCGGCCCGAGTTCCCGGGTGTTGAGCCTCGAGGACAGGATTCCGCAGGCTCGTTGGCTTCACCGAGCAAACGCACTTCCCAAAGCAATTAGTCTGGAGTAAAAGCCGGTACAACTTTTCCGCGCCGCTCGGAATCCTGCGCGCTCCTGGGCTCCAGGCGTGTGAGCGAGCGAGCGAGACGCGCTCAGAGAGAGTGACTGAATATGAGTGTGTGCGCCGCACTGATCCCGGCCAGTGCACTCCTTCTCCTTTTCCTCCACCTCCTCCGCCTCCCGGTGACTCACGCTGTATACACACACACACTCACAGCCCGGGCTGTGTAAACAGTTGGGAAGCCGGGTTGTGCAATGAAGTGGCTGCGACGACTCCGGCCCCGTCGCCCGGCTTGCAGTCACCGGAGCGGAGGGAGGAGACTAGGGGGGAAGGGAGGTGGAGTTGGAGGCTGGGACTGTAAGCGGTGGCCGGAGGCCTGGGGATGCTCCCGACCGCGCGCGCCGAGGCGCAGGTGGGAACGTCCCGGGACGCCTTGGGCGCGCGCACACGCCCCCCGGGTTGGGCTGGGCAGCCGGCTGCGCGCGCCCCACCGCAGGCCCGCGGGCCGGTAGCCCAGGGAGGGGGCGGAGGCAAAGCTCCCGTGACGTCAGGTTCCCGGGGAAGTGGGCGGGAGGGGCGGGGCAGCGGGGGCGAAACGACCGCTGATTGGTGCGCGCGCATCATTCACACAACACAATGGAGCGCCGAGCTCCCGGCGGCCGCGTGCACCTCCGGGCTGCGCACCGGCTGCTGGCTGAGACCCAGTGGTCACGCCTTTACCCTGATGGGGGTCCCCCCCCCCCGCCGTTCTGCACTTTGGGAAGCTCCCAGTGGAGCTGTGGGCGCCGCTGAGTCGCGGTTGCAGCCGGAGGAAGGGGCGAGAGGAAAGGTGATGAATTTCATTATCAGTCATTCACCCCCACGCGGTAGTTCCGGGGAAGACCTATGCGTGGTAGTGAATGTGGCTTTTTTTCTTTCCCCTCTTTTCCTGCCCCCTCCCAACTCTAATCCCCAGCGTCTGTTCGCTTCCACAAATAGAACCTTCTGTTGGATGAAATAAAAGCAAACACTGGGCCTTCTGCTCTGCCTCCACCTCCACGCCCCTCCCGCGCCTGCCGCCCGCCGGGATTGCACGGAAATAGCCTCTCCAAGCTCCTGGGCCGCCCCTTCGCGGTGACTCGCCGAAAGAGCTTCCTGAGCTCCGGCCGGTGGGAAACAAAGGATGTGGGGAACTGGCGGAAGGGGCCCACGTGGCTGGCGCCAGATTCCTGTCCCCTCCCGCCTGCGTACGCGCCCGAGGATCTGGGGCGCCAGTGCGGCCAGGAGTATTGGATACTGGGGTACGGGTCATTCTATTCACTACCAGGGATATAACTTGCACGCGGACAAGGTCGCATGTATACTTTCATATAGTTTGAGTTGTGTGCTCTTGAAACTGGCTGACCCTGCTCCCTGGTAACAGCTTGCAATCACATTTTGTGTTGCTGGGTTTTGTTTGTTTGGTCCCACACACACGCGCGCGCGCGCACACACACACACACACACTTCTTTCGCAAACCAGGTCAGTTTGGAATCTCTGGATCCTCACTTAGCATAGATACCTATTATCAAAGTCCTTTCTTGCAATTATGCTGAATAATTAATTTTCTAAAACCAGGTCAAGCCCAAGAATAAATCCTTTCCATCATTAATTCTCCAGCCATTCAACAAACGCTAATTAAGCATCTCCAAGGGTTAGGCGCTGGGGATTAGGAGACTTAAATTGAAACAGTAATGATAATTGGCATCAGTTGTGGCTCAGGTGGGTGCGAGCTCCTTGCTCTCAGCATTTTGGGTACGTTATGAACTTTAGTTTTACACTCACTTCATAGGGTTACATTTTGCTCCATTTGATAAAATTAAAAAAAAAAAAAAAACGGAAGCCTAGAACCTTTAGCCTCCTTGCTGTGATTCAAAGGCTACCTGAAGCAGTCGAGCTTCTTCGGCACTCTTGTAGACTCAGAGGAGACCACAACTTGCAAAGAAAGAAACTGTTAGGGAGGCCTCCATCGGATTATGCGAACTGCCCAGAGGAAATCCATCTACACACAGCAGCTTGGCTAGGAGAGGGAGGGATGCCCAGAAGGGCAGGGCAGCTCTCCCGCAGGGGAGCTGAATCTTGACAGGTTATCGGGACCGAGTATGTTTAGGAAGTTGCACTAGATCCTGAGGGTTTTTTTTTTTTTTTTCCTACTTGATAAGATTCTCTCCTGAAGGAATCTTAGGATGTACTGAGCTGCCAGCTGGGCCTGTTAAATGGATGATGAACCCAATACTGTGATGGTATCTGAACCTGAGTGTTGTACCTCCTCCCCCTTAGTTAGCCTCTTCTGGGAGATACGTTACCACAGACCACCGTTGCCATGACACCTCAGCTAAATATGTGCCCTGTCCTCCTCTGCTCAGCTCCCTGGGATGGCCTTCACAAACTCACTGGGTTTTGGTTGGTTTGGTTTGGGTTTTTTTTTTTTTTTTTTTTTTTTTTTCCCCAGTATGACCAGTGGGAGGCTCTGGAAGACCATGAGCAGGTGGGAGGCGGAGGGGAGTTACCAGGAGACATCCTTCTCCCTGCTGGGACATCCAGCTAGAGCAACCTGTGTGATGATTCCCTGGACAGGCACGCTTCTCTTTGAGCCTGGATTTTTTTCTCCCTGATTGCTGGAGAATAGCACTGCTGTGTAGAAGAGCCGAGCTGCCCCTCACAGGAGGTGGTGGAAGGATTAAAGCCCTGTCCTCTTGCAGGGACCTGTCCCCCTCTGCATTCTCATTTCCAAGCTCTCAGCTGGGGGCCACGGAAGCCTTCTTAGATTGTGATGAGCCTAGCTAGTCCTTCTGCCCTCTCCAGCTCCTTTCCTGACATCCCTTGCTGGGTACCACACCCTCCATTCCAGTTTCTCATTTCCAACCGAGTGTACTTCCTGGGGAGCCTAGACTACCGCATCCTCTCTCTGCATGGACTGGCTCACTCCAAGGATTCTGGCCTCCTGGGATCAGGTGATACCATCTTGTCCTCCGGTCCTAGGGTGACAGCAACTTCCTGATGTTAAAATCCGAGTCACCCTCAGGACTATCCTTTGTTCTTTGATTTCTGCTCTTCCAATACCTTTGGAACTAGTTCCCCACAGGAAATTCTTCTTGGTAAACTTGCTGACCTGAATTCCAGTTTCCTCGTCTAGCCCCTTCCCCACCAACCCCCTCCCCCCAACTCAATGCAAGACTGTATACTGGATTCCTGCAGAGAGCTTCTGAACCATGAAACCATCCTTTCAGCCAACAGCAAATACCTACTGTGTGTCAGGGTACCTACTAAGGGCTGTGGACAAAGTAAAGGTGTCCCCCTCTGTTCCTTTTTTTGCACAACAATAGAGGAGCCCTTGAACCGTGAACCTGAGGGGCATCAGGCTCTGGCCTAACACTGAAGGACTCACGGAGGAAATCCTCATCCCATATCCGTTCAGGTCTCACTTCCCTTTCAAGACTCATCTTTTCCCATCTCCTGGTCTCTGTCCTACTCATGCCAGATCCTGGCAGGGCCCCAAACACACCTGCCAATTCACACCTCTGCACAGCTGCCCAAAATGTTCCCTCCCACTACAATCTTTCTTCTTCCTCCGCCAACCTAATGTTAGCTCTTACCCGTCCTGCAGAACACCTTCTGTATTTTCCCAGCACCTGCACTTAGGTGTAAATTGCATCCAGCTGCAAGGACGTCCCATCTCCTGGGACTCTTTCCACTGGACTGCCTTTCCAGGAAAGAAGGGTCAGACCATACTCACTCTAGCCCCAAGCTCAAGGTCAGTCACAAAAGAGGGGTTCAGCAAGTGTCTGTGGGATGAGGGTCACCCACAGGGACTGCTGGCAATAAGGGACTGTTGGAAAACAACAACATTTGGGCAGAGACAGGACTGGTAACTCCATGACACATTTCAGAGTTAAACACAGAATCCTGCCTAGAAGGTGATAGGCTGCAGATAGCCCAGGAAAGCAGGAAGTTAAGCTTTGAAGGAATGTGTGCAGGAATGGGCGTATGGCCACTGGCAGAGCCTGCCATTCACAGGGACAAGGGAGTGAAGAAGTTGTCTTGATTTTGGTCCCGGGCATTTCTTTGCTGCCAAGTCTGAACTGAACTTCCCTCTGGCTTCTCAGGTACTGACCTTTTTGTACCTTGATTGTCTCACCTGTGTAAAGGGTATAAGGAAGCCCTGCTTTTCTTTCCCTGCAAGGGAAACAGGTAACTATAATATTGGAAAGCGCTTTGGGGAAATTGGCTTGTACACAAATGTGACCAGGATTGTGAAGGCTTGCCATAGCCCTGAATTTAAAAAGGCCTTTACTTGAAAAGCCAAGACAATGAATAAAACCTATTAGTCAATAGGATGCAGGCAGGAAGTAATTCTTCCTGGTTAAATGGTGATGTTGGCTCTATAACAATGTCTACCACATAGTACCACTTGCCAGCTCCTCTGGTACATTGGCAATGAGAGTTAGAAGCCCAAATCCTTCCTTCCTCCCTCCCCCCTCCCTTCCTCCTATCTCCCCCTCCCTCCCTTCCCCCCACTCTGTCTATGTCTCTGTTTTCTTTGTCTGTTTTGTTCTCTCTCTCTCTCTCTGTGCACATGTCTGGTTCTCTGTGTGTGTGTGTGTGTGTGTGTGTGTGTGTGTGTGTGTGTGTGTGTAGTATAGTGGATAAGTGTGAACACATGCCCTGCATAGCCTCAGCACCATGCTGATTTGGAAGCTGATGCTCAGGACTGGTTGAGTTGGGGAGAAGAGGTTGCCTTAGCCCTGACTTTTCAGGAACTCACACATTGCACAACACAGGGAAGCCCTTATTGATTTCTCTGGAGGAGGCTGAGCTACTGATGAGCTCCAGCTTATTTCATTCTAGTGAGTGCCAAGGTAGGGACATGGCAGCAGTGCCAGGGAGTTCTGCGTGGTCCCCTAACCACATCGCATCAAGCAGGACTGTAGTGTCGCCTGGGGTCCCAGCTACACCTCTCTGCATTCCTACCCACTAGGCTTCCCAGCCACAGAGCAGAGCAGACCTGGCCTGGCACATTACATTCCCCAAAGCCGAGTTCCAAAGGATGAATCCAAAACTTTCAAAAGCTGGGACAGAAATAGACATGTATTACATTGCTACCACGTATCAGACCCTTTCCAATTGTTTGATGTTCAAAGCAATCTTAGAAAATATTACCCCTCTCCGAATGGAAGCAGGAACGGGCTAAAAGAAAGCTAAGAAACCTGCATGACATCATGCATCTGGAAGGTGGCCATGCTAGATTTAGACTCTGGCCATGCCTTTCTTTTCTACTTTAGGTATCGTTCCTCTCTCCAAATGAAGAGAAACTTAATTGTTTCTGAGGCGTTGTCTTACAACATTGCCTTGATTGACCTTGAACTAGGGCAGAGGCAGGCGGATTTCTGAGTTTGAGGCCAGCCTGGTCTACAAAGTGAGTTCCAGGACAGTCAGGGCTACACAGAGAAACCCTGTCTCAAAAAACCAAAAAAAAAAAAAAAAAAAAAAAAGTCGGACCAGTTCATTTTTCTAAGAGCAGAGATCTTCACAGGCCTTCCCTAGCTGCTGTGGGGAGTAGCCATAGACCAGAGGGCAAGTGCTGCTTTTGATCTCTGACCGTTTCTCCTCCCTTCTCTTCCTGCCTGTGCCCTAGCCACCACCACACAAAGGCCTCCGAGGCAGGCCTGGATACTGAAGCTGACTTGTCCGACATCCAGTTGCACGAATCCTGTTGCCTATTGGCTCTTCCTCCTTCTCCCAGGAGGCCAGACTGACACATTAACAGTGACAACAGGTCACCTAAGGTCAGATAAAAGACTCCCATGGCTGAGGACTGTGGCCCATCTTACAGTTGGAGGCTGAGGTAGAAGCACAGATCCAGCCTTGTCTATAATGACCAGAAGCTTTCTCAAAACAAAAACCAAACCTCCTGGTTAGAGTTGTGTAGCTTAGTGGTAGAGTGTCTGCCTGCCATGCCTAAGGGTCTGAGTTCAAATCCCAGCACTCACTCACACACAGATCACTCCCTTCTCCGGGCCTTGGCCTCTGTCTTCTTCGCTCCCTTTCTGAATGAAGATGACAACCTGGTGGTTTTCAAACTGGGTTTCCTGGATCCTTACGGTTTGGTGATGGTGGAAGGAGCAGGAAGCTGCTGTGGAAATCTCAGCCTCTCCCCTCTCCTCTCCCCACCACCTCCCCCAGCCCCACGCCCCACACCCCCCTTTCCCTCATCAACTTCCATCCAACGTGCTAGACCATGATGTTTCTGTAAGATACTGTAGATGCAGAGAGAAAGGTGTGAAAGCCACTGCCTCTGGTGATCTTTGAAGTCTCATCTAGTAGAACACTGGCTGGTATGGTTTATAATGTGGTGGCTTGATGCGGTGCCTTAGCGAGCCCATGCTGAGGCATATCCCTGCCCAGCCGCCAGGTACCAACCATAAGCAGGTCTATTATCAAAGTTTATTTGGGGCATGGGAAGGTGGGGTGAGAAGGGAGTAGAGGCAGAGAAAGAGAGGAGACAGAGAGGGAGAGAGAGAAGGAAGGAAGGAAGGAAGGAAGGAAGGAAGGAAGGAAGGAAGGAAGGAAGGAAGGGGAAGAGGCCAGGAAGGAACACATAATGGGGGAGGAAAGAAGGGAGAGAAAACCAGAGAAAGAGAGAGAGAGAGAGAGAGAGAGAGAGAGAGAGAGAGAGCCAACTAACCCTCCATAGCAAGCCAGGCTTTCTTACCTGGCTTTTGCTAAGTACCTGTTGGGCAGAGCCTAGAAGAAATGCTAACACTAACTGCCTTTGTTTAGTTTTTGAGACAGTGTCTCACTCTGTCACCCAGCCCTTAATTCCAGGGCTCAAGCAACCCCATGCCTCACTTTCTCCTGCCATTTCCTTATTTCTATGACAAAATAAGCCGCTAGAAGCTGCTTCCCACGGCAAGGCCTTACTTTCCTCCTATGCTGAGTGCGCGGTCCATCTCAGTAGGGAAGATCCACTGAACAGCAACATGAGGCGGCTGGGTGCTTGGCATCTGACGGCAGCTAGCACAGGGGAGAGATGAACACTGCTGTACAGTCAGCCTAGAGACACAGCCCGTAGGATGGTGCCAGTCACATCCGGAATGGGTCCTGTGATCTCAACTGACTCGGTCTAGAAAGTCCTTCCCAGCCATGCTAAGACCGGATTAAACTGACAATCAGTATTATGCATGTGGTCAGTATTTCATGCAGGTGGATGCAGGTGGTAGTGTGTGTATGTGTATGTGTATGTATGTGTGATATATATGCCAGGGTATGTGTATATGTATATATATATATATATATATATATATATATATATATATATATATATATATATTTCCAGTGTATATACTATAGGTATATACCACTTATACTACTACCTCTAAATCTATAAGTCAAGCTAATTCATTTTTTTAGAAACACACATACACACACACACACACACACACACACACACACACTGTAGATGTCTTCAGACACACCAGAAGAGGGCATTGGATCCCATTACAGATGGTTGTGAGCCACCATGTGGTTGCTGGGAATTGAACTTGGAACCTCTGGAAGAGGAGTCAGTGCTCTTAACTACTGAGCCATCTCTCCAGCCCAAGTCAAGCTAATTCTTTAACTGAGTATCTCAAGTCAATGGGTGGGAGCCTCCAGGCCAAGCAAGAGTGCTTGTCACCCTTTGTGGTCCCATCTCATTTATCAGGGACTCCTTGGGGCATGCTACAGTTCTTACTGTTTCTAATTGTCTAACGT